>CM071926.1:60137368-60636697 GCA_016081115.2 Rehmannia glutinosa | reverse complement strand
AGTTACGTATTGCTCGACAGAAGTTCTACACAAATAGAACTTCCTTGATGATGTCAATTACTTTATAGTTTGATTTAAGACTTATAGATTATCAAATGGATAGCAAATTTATCAAATGGATAGATATAAGCAATTAAAAGTGCGAGAAATTTAAATGTTGAAATGTAAATGACACAAGAAAGTTTTTATAGAGGTTCAAGATGGGGTAATTCTTCTACTCCTCTCTTCTCCAACTCCTCGGAGGAATCCACTAAGTAATGATCGGTTTACAAAGTGGTAATGTCCGGATACAAGTCTTGATCACAACAAACGACTTTATCCTTTGGGACTCGATGGAGACGCCTTGATCACTCACCAAGCTTCTCGTGCGACTCGAAAAAACTTCTTCACAGGCGCCGCCTTGCTACTACACTCACTTGCTCAAGCACCTTGGATTTGATCACTTAAGCCCTCCAAAAGCTTAAGGCTTGTTCACCTTGAACCTTTCTACAATCCTTCTTGGAATGTAGACCCCTTGTTTTCAGTATTTTCCTCTTCAACTCGATTGAAGTTGTCTTTCCTTCACGGAAAAGTGTTGGATTGATGTACTTCGAGATGTAGGCTTGAGGATTGAGAATGTTTCAGTTTTTGATAAGCTTGTATATCTCACGTGTGTCATTCCTTTTCTTCTCAAACAAACTCCTCGGCCTTTTATAGTGAACTTTCAAAAATTTGCCCGTTGAAGATATAGGCTCATTTTTGAAAATCACTTTGCGATCGTTGGTATGCGCTTCTTGGAATTGCCATTTCCTCGTATGAAATGTTTTATCACCTTTTGAGTTCGACACGGTGTAGTGCTTCCCATTGGTTCATTTCTTTTGCACGCTTCCGACTGAGCACTCCAAGAAAGGTAGTATGGAGATATTACTTGTTTAAGTAAGTCTCTTGATTTACGGCAACGGTTCTTTTACGATTATCTCGACTTGATTGCATTTCCTTGCTTCCCCCTGGTGACTTAGAGTCGACTTCCAATCATTGGATGACTCTTCCGTCACTTGCCTTGAGACTTGGCTTCTTGAGTTGACTTGATGATGTTCCACTGGTGTATCTCACCGCTTCTTCATCGAGTTCTGTGCTTTTCTTTGTTGTACTCAATTTGTCTCACAAGTGAGTTTTCCTTCAAGCCTTGATTGTCTTCTTGCAAGTTGGAGCGTAGGCGACTTAACTCGGCTTGGCCAGCTTTAATTGTTACAATACATTTCAAAGCAAGAATTTGGGAGCTAACTTTCTATTCTAAGTTTTACATGGCATTCATCAAAATCTAAACAATAAAATTCCTAACATCTATGAATTTGTTATCAATATTTGGCTAATCTTTCGGATCTTAGGGCATATTCAAAACGTGGATTTATGTTAAATCTTGATTAATTATTTTCTTAATTGATTCATGTGTTCTATTTTATGAATTCGAGTGTTTACTCATAATTGCTTTTTATCTGATCAATAACTAGCATGGCATATTTGTTAGTGCGAAATTCGGAAGAGGAGTTCTAACAAAGATGGAAATCAAATTTAGACATAAATGGGTGTAACGAGTCAGGAGACCTACAACTGTTTGTGGGGAGTCATTCGATCTATAGATCTTTTGGGAGTTAATAATAGTTGTATCGAGTCAAGAGACCTACAATTGTTATTAATCTCTTTATGCACCGCCCGGGAGGGGAATAGACTAACTTAGGAATTGAACCCATAGAATTGCATTAATTGGTTTTGTTAAACATTAATTGGATTTAATATTGGAGAAACATGTTGAGATTATGTGCCAAGGTTGCTTCCGTGGTTGTTGAAAATACTTGTGGAGTTTGAAAATTTATTTATTTTTCTTTTATTTTTGATTTTGATAAAAACTTGATATTCGACCAATAAAATTGAATGCGATGTTATTATAGCCAAGTGTTTCGTAGTCAATCCTCGAGGAATATGACCTTACTTGCCATTATTCTATAAACTACACTATACACTTGCAAATAAGCGGTTGTAAGATCCAAATATTTTTGTCAAACAATCATGCCGACATGTTTAGGTCTTGCTTCATGCACTTGGATATTCCTTACATTCTCTCTTTTTCTTGAGGTGTTTCTTCGCCCCATGAGTCTGGATGATTTTCCGTTGCACTCACGTTGTATAGATGCTTCTCCCTATGCCTATCAGCTCCTCTTTGTCATATTTTACTTGTGATATTTGCGTATAACTTCTTGCGGGAGTCTACACATTTTATTACATATTGTAGGTCCCAAGGGGTGTGAGTAAGGTTTAGATGGGGGGGTTGAATAAACCTTACCAACTTTTCGATTTTATTCCTTTTAAAATAATAACAAGTTAATTCAAACAACTTAGTCCTTGAGGGACGCTAAGTTGGTTATTCAAATTGAAAAGTTAGCCACTCACCAACACTCGATAGAGTTGTTGATAGAATAACTCGAATCGCTTAACCTAAACTTTAACTTGGTTGTATTGGTTTTATCAATAAGACTTAACACCCTTGATTTGTTTTAAGTTTGTTTTAACACTTGATTTTTAAGCACTTGGTTATTAATCAGTTGGATAACAAATAAGTTTACCAGCAAATATAAATTAAGTATGCAGAAATATAAATGTGTTGAAAAATAAATGACACAATTAATTTCTATAGACGTTCGAAGATAGAGTAATTCTTCTAATCCTCTCTTATCCAACTCCTGGAGTAATCCACTATGTAATGTGATCGATTTACAATGTGGTGAATATCTGGAGACAGACCTTTGGTCACACAAACAGCTTCTCTTGCGACTAAGCTTCTTCACATGGTAGCTACCTTGCTACTTCCGCTCACTTTCTCAAGCTCTTGGATTTGATCACGAAGCCCTCCAATAACTTGATACTGGTTCGACCTTGAACCTTCCTACAATCCTCCTTGGAAAGTAGACCCCTTTTGATTCTTCAAAAGTTTCCTCTTCAACAGATTTGAAGTTGTCTTTCCTTCACAGCTTGTGTTGGATCGATTTCCTTTGAGTTTCAGGCTTGAGGATTTGCTTAAATATACTTGAGAATATTGCAAGTTAATTGCTTGAATGTTGCTTGCTTGTTCGTGGTTCAAGTAGTCAAGGTAACCTTTTCTCAGTAAATCCCTCAGCCTTTTACAGTGCACTTTTGAAATTTTGCCCGTTGAAGAGATAGGCTAATTTCAAAAGTCACTTGTGTTCATTGGCTTGTCTTGTTGCAGTCCTTAATGTTGACATTTCCTCGTATTTAATGTCTTGCAGCATTGCAGCGTATCTGACACTAGGTGCAGTGCTTCCCATTGGTTTCTTCCTTTTGCACACAACTGGAACTAACACTTTATCTCTCGACAACTTTAACATGTTACCATTAAAACATTCTTGACTTTCATCAACGGATCTCGCTCAGTTGTCTTGACTAGACTGCAGTCTTTTATTCCCCAAGTGACTTGAGTTAGCTTCCAATCTTTGGATGACTCATCTGTCACTTCAACTTTAGACTTGGCATCTTGAGTTGACTTGACTCTTCACACAATAAGTTTCACAATGATACACCTTAAGTCGAGTTCTTGACTTTTCTTCTTTGCCATACTCAATTTGTCTTGCAATGAGTCTTCACTTTAGTCTTGATTGACTTCTTGTATTTCTAGGCATAGGCGACTTGACTCACTTTTCCAAATTCTATCTATTACAATGCAAATTACAAGGAAAATGGGGTGCCAACTTTCTAGTTTAAGTTTTACATGGTATCATCAAAATCTACAAAATAAATTTCCTAACAATTTCCCCCTTTTTGATGATGCCAAAACTTAAAAACATTCAACAAAATATAAACAGCAAAGATACATACAGATAATGCAGTAACAAAGAATGTATGCTTAGAATAGATCGATTTATTGATCATAGCATTCTTGTCCTTTACACAGCTGTGTACATTTGGTATCATAGCATTCTTTATCAAAGCAAAACATACATCTATGCTAAGATAAAAGAATAAATACAAAGTGAAAAGTTTACAGAAAAATTCACTAAGTATTACAAATGACTTACATTAATGTATTTACATAAGTAATATACATTAAGGGGTTTGCAGCAACACTTCAACGCCTTCGTTGCTTCCTTCTTTCTTCTTCAGCTCTTTTGAAGTCATCAGCTCTCTTTCTTTTCTTCTCTTCTTCTTCAGCTTTCTTCTTCTTTTCATAAGCTCATTTGGAAGCATCATCCCTTCGCTTCCTCTCGAGCCATTGCTGTGTTTGCCTTTGGTTCTCCTCTTCTTGCCTTCTTACTGCCTCTGCATTCTTTCTTGTCACTTCCAGATTAGCCAATTCATCATACCCAGCCCAGTAGATCATCCCTTTCTTATCAGGATCTACATATTCAACATCATTGGGTTTTTGTCGAGGTCGAGAACCTCTTCACCACCACTTCTTCCTCTTCCTCTAGGGTGTGTACTGCACGGGAGTCTTCTGCTTACCAGCTGAGTGTTTGCTGGAGGTCTGCTGCTTTTCAGCTTCTTCACACAATGCTAGACCTTTCTCCCAGTACAAATCCCAGGCTTGGGCTAGTGACATTTCTTGGAAATAGCCTTCTGACTCAAGGGTTTTGAACTCTTCAACCGATCTAGGCTCAGATCCATTATCAGGAATCGCATCCTGATCTTTTCCAACTGGAAGTCCACCATACTATTTCAACACTTCTTGAACGCGGGCATCCTGCTTTTTAGAGAACTCCTCAAACCCTGCTTCAATGATTTTTCTTTTCTCCGACATTGGCACAACAGAGTGCTCAATGGGTAGGATTGCGGGGAGTTTGCTCAGGATGGAGGCAGTGACATGACCTTGCTGGGGGGTTTCAGCTATCATTAATGTAAGATATTTCGAACTTTCCCCCTCAGCTTCTTTTCCATTCTTGTCAGTTGTGTCTGACTTCTCAGTTGCGCTTCTTTTCAACTTCTCTTCTTTCAATCCTTTAAGAGCTCTTCTTCCCCCTTTTTGGCATCAGAAAAGAGAGAGGAACCCGTGGAACATGCCTGCCAAAGATGAAGTCGAGTCTCTTAGAGTGAATTTTGTTTGGAGTCACCGCGGCATAAGTCGTTTGAAATTTTGAATGAGTTGCCTTGGACTCGATCACACCAACTTCATTTCAAATGCATGAGTAGGATTAATTTTTCATTCATTGTGTTCTCAAGGCGCGAGAATTTCTTTTCTCTCGAATTCTTGCAAAGCAGCTCCATTTCGATCTTATGAGACTCGTGTAGCCTTTCGATGTGCTCCGCATCCTTTGCATATCACTCCATTTAGCATTCTACCATATAATGCTTTGAAATAACGAACTTGTTTGAGTTGCATGGCGGTTTGCTATGAGACCATTCCCGATCCGTACCACTATCCCTCTCAAGTCTACCGTGAGGGTAGCATCCCCTGTTGTCGCTCGATCTTCTCAATCGCTTGACAGATTTTCTTGAAGACCTTGCGAATCTCAAATTGTCTCACTTGATTCACCGAGCCACTCTTCATCAAAGTCCAAATCGGCCGAACAATGGTGTCGCTGGGGATGATTTGATCTTCTCTTACATGAATCTTCGTTGTTCAAAGCCAGCGTCTCTTCTTCTAACTCTGGTAGGATGTTTGTGAAAGGAAACATCTCTTGAAAGGCATCATCGTGCACGTATGGGATGGTTTGCGAGGTTGGTGCCTGCGATGACTCAGCTCTATTTGCCTCAGCCGTGATAGCTTCATCGGCAATGTTCACACAGTGGGAGCCTGTGGATTTGAGCTAGTGTGTCAGTTCTTCGCTTGCAGCTATGGGAACCTGCGATTGACTCCGATTTCACCGGGGCTTTGGGATTGCTTTGTCTAGCCGACGAGACTCACTGTCTTAACAGCCTTCTTCGATCTCGGTGAGACTTTTCTAAATGAAGAACATTTTCCTCTGTTGCATCATCAACGTCATCGGATGATGATGAGACCTATGGGCTTGGCTCATCGTCGAAGTTAAATTTTGTACGAGCCACTTTGTCACTTAGTTGGCTCTTAGTTTTGAGAACATCCTCAGATGGGTACTTAGGATATGCAATCGGAGTGGACTCAGCTTCATCTTCTGACCCCAAAAATGATATATCTAAGTTCTCCGGGAGTCATGAAGTGCGCTTATCTCCTTTTCTATTTCAAAGACTTTGAACTTGAGGAACGTTACGTATCTCTTGACCCTTACCCAGGGAAGTCTCAACCTCCCTTAGGCCTTCAATACCTCCGGCAGACTCAACTGCTGCGAGGCCTTCAGTCGTCCCTTCGACAGTCTCAACTGTCTTAGGGTCTTCGACCATGGCATCCATAGGAGTCTCAACTCCTTGGATTGCACTTTCACTGCCCAGAGTTTTAACTCCCATGGCATCACCATCATGTGCCTCGATTGTAAGAACAGTGTCATTAGCCTTCAAAGTAGCTGATGTTTCAGCTGGGACAGACTCAATTGTCCGAGCTTCGTTAATGTCACTCTGTTGGGGTTCTTTTTCTGTTTCCACTTCGCCTCCTTTCTGCAAGTTTGAGTCTTCCACAGCAACAAGGTAAATTCTTCTTCTTCCTCCTCTAAAACTGCCCCCACCGCTACCACCGTGCTCCACCTCCACCGGCACCTCCACTATAGCCACCCCTTCTCAAACCCTAAGCCCCAAAACCAAAACACAAAGATAAAAATCGAGAAATGAGAAAGAGAAGTGGATGAAGCAAGAGAAGTCGGCTTCCGCCTTGACCGCCGATCGCCGCCACCGGTTGCCGCTGTCGGAGACAAAAGAGAGATGGGGGAGGATACGAGGAACTTGAATTCTATGCTTTCATGTTTGCATTTATTTTCACGAAGCTACTACATTAAAGGTGGAGTTTACTGCTTATTGTCTATTTTAAATGTCTTGTATGATTGTTATATGTGTGGGCACGTTAAACATGACGTGAAGGTACTTAATTGTACAAACACAAATGTACTTAATTGTACAAACATGAAGGTACTTAATTGTACATGCATGAACGCGTCTTGATTGTACACCCACGATTAGCCTATGGGCATTGTTTGATCAAACCATGAAAATTATAGGTGTGTATACAGTGATGATTATGCTTACATATTTAATTTAGACAATGCGTCCCTACTGGGCTGTTGAATGCTCACCCCATATGTAATTTCCACAGATGAATGAAGGAGTCAGAGCGTTCGCATAGAGGATGGTGGAAGTCGATCAAGGAATTTAAAAGGCCACTTATTGTATTTAATGATACACGAGACTTGACATCTTCTTTTCTTTGGGATTTTTTTAAATTTTTTAGACTTATTTTTATGAGTATTTCGTGTTTTTTTTGGACTAGTAGTAATATTAATTTCCCTTTAAAATGCGCTTTCAATGCTTTGGCCTATTTTCAGCACTTTATAAAATTGTATATTGTTGTTTTACGAAATTGGGATGTTATAAAAGTGGTATCAAAGGGGGTCTATCTTTCCTATAGACTTGCTAAATTGTTTCAAAAAAAGGGCTTTGATATTTTTTATGAAGATAACTTTGCTTTCAAATAAAATAGTAACAGTAAAGAAGTCGACTTATTCGCCGCCTCATGTTACGCCGACTCTGAAGTGAAACGGTATTATTTATCATGTGCATTGCAAAGTTTATGTTCGGTATATATATTTATTTGATTCATGTATGCTATGACTATAGCCATATTAATAGATGATAAGAGATTCATTGTATTTTTTAAGCAAACGAAACTAAGTTTCCATACTTTCTACGTTGAGGTGAGAAATCAAATTTCGAGGATGAAATTATTTTTAAGGGTAGTAGATGTAATATCCGTTTTCCTTTTTAAATTGGGAATAAATTATGGCTAAATTAGGGTTGGATTAAAAACCAATTTGAGAATAATTTTAGAATTTTTGAAACCCTAATTTCCCTAATTTTGGGTATTTAGATTCACTTTCAAGAATAAAGGAAGGTCGTTTTTTACAAAAGGGAAAATCATATTAATAAGATAAACAAATCGAATATGCATTAAGGTATGAAAATCAATCATATATGGCATTAAAATTTCAGCAAATAATCTTACCATATATTCTTTGAACCATTGGCCTATAAATTGAAAGTCCCTTAGGGTTATTCTTCACAATTTTCTACACGAAGGCAAGAAAATAAATTCTTATCCTTCTTCATCTTCTTCTTCTAAAACTGCTGCCACCACCGCCGCTGTGTTCTGCCACTGGCACCTCCACCATGGCCAACCCTTCTTAAACCATAAGCCCCAAAACCAAAACCTAAAGTTAAAAACCAAGGAAGGAGAAAGAGAAATAGATGAAGCGAGAAAAGTCGGTTGCCGCCATAACCACCGATCGCCGCCGCCGATTGTCGCTATTGAAGACAAAAGAGAGATGGGGAAGGAGACGAGGAACTTGAATTCTAGGCTTTCACGTTTGCATTTATTTTCACGAAGCTATTACATTCAAGGTGGGGTTTACTGCTTATTGTCTATTTTAAATGCCTTGTATGCTTGTTATATGTATGGGCACGTTAAACATGACATGACACGAAGGTACTTAATTGTACAAACACGAAGGTACTTAATTGTACATGCATGAACGTACTTGATTGTACACCCATAGTTGGCCCTCGGGCATTGTTTGATCAAACCATGAAAATCATAGGTGTGTATACAAAGGATGATTATGCTTGTGTATTTAATTTAGACAATGCGTCCTCATTGGGTTGTTGAATGCTCACCTATGTATAATTTCCACAGATGAATGAAGGAGTCGGAGCGTGCGCAGAGGGGACAGTGGAAGTCGATCAATGAATTTAAAAGGCCACTTATTGTATTTAATGATGCACGGGACTTGACATCTTCTTTTCTTTGGGATTTTTTTTAAAATTTTCAGACATATTTTTATGAGTATTTCGTGTTTTTTTTGGACTAGTAGTAATGTTATTTTCCCTTTTAAATGCATTTCAAAGCTTTGGCATGTTTTTAGCACTTTATAAAATCATATATTGTTATTTTACGAAATTGGGATGTTACAAGAGCCTAATGAATAATTAATATTAAACAAACAATTATAAAATAAATTATATTTAATTAAATTATGATATACCGTTTTTCTCCCCAACAGTAGTGTTACCATCACAAGAAGTAAGTCGTTGTATCTTGGGAGGTGATTGCCATAGTCCGTAAACACCATGACCGGGGTAATTTTATCTTAAAGGGAAATAATCTAACTCTTGCCAGTACTTTATGATTTTATACGATTGGTCTGCTTAAATTTCAGCCATTTCCATATACGCTATATAGTTTTCCAACAAACTGTTGGAATTGTTTGGTGAAATGGGTGTTGACCTAATTTTGACCAAATACTTAAGTGGTTCCATTTGTGAAAATGGAATTAAATTATTTGTAAAAATTCTACTAAGAGAGTAGATGAGAATAGCATTTGGAATTTCTCAAAACCAATTCTGGGTGAATGAGAAATTAATTCTAGAAGTTAGCCACTTAATACTAGAAAATGGTATGGTGGAAAATGTGGGGAAGGAGAAATGTTCCATCCCACATAGGAAAAGGAGGCAAAGTTTGCTCACTTGATATATCCCAAGTTGGACTTATGGGTTTGGGACCTTGGGGGCACCAAAGTTTTTAAAGGGGTGAGGACCTACATGCCTGTAGGTTTGGTTCAAAGCACACATACGCGTGCGCACCGCCGCTGCCCGCCCGCCCACCGGCACTGGTTCACTGTTCCGGTTCGGCCGTGGTGCAGCAGCTGGCTTGGCTTGGGCTTGGGCTTCAAGGCCCTTATTCTTTTTGGACCAAAAAACTTTAAAAACTAATAATTAATTAATTAACAGATTTGTGTGTCGGGTCATGCGTCAAGACGAACTTGTCCGCATCCGAGCATAGGCGGATGCACGGCCCGTGCATCAAGTCGAAACTTTGTGATTCCGTTCGCATTCGAGCATGGGCACACGCACGGGCCGTGCGCCAGGTCGTGCGTCGATGCGAAAGGCTGAACAGATGTGCTTGTTCACTGTAAACATGTATTTTCGAGCCAAAAGAAATGATCTTTCCATACGGGCACCTGATGCCTTCGAACCCCTATAGATGAAATAACACACGAAATACATAAGATCACAAGCATAAAATCGTTCATTGCATTTTCTGCATATTTACATTCCCTCTTGTTCAAAAGCTTTGAAAGTCTAACTTTTAGTTCGCTGTAATTCTGGTTTTTGCAAGTGCTGCTAAATCGGAATAAAAAAGGTTGTCGTATCTTTGGGACGTACATCGGAACCGTAAGCACTTTGTATATGGGGCGTTTTCGTCTTGCGGATACTGAATCTAATCCAGGCCTTGACTTAGCCTATTTTTTCAAACACATAGCCATATCTTAAATAGTAAACCAAATTTTTACCCAACAATCGCAAGACGAAAATGTTACGTTTCTGTTTCAAGATGATGGCTTCAGTTTCGTTCACTCCGATGGTTGTTGTTCCTGCTCACGGCGAGAAACCAGCGAAGTTCACCGGTGTTGACATTAAACGTTGGCAACAGAAGATGTTGTTCTATCTGACAACTTTGGGTCTTTCTCGTTTCTTGAAGGAGGACCCCCTACCGTTGGCGATGAAGAATCTAAAAACCAAAGTAGAATCGCTGTGGATGTTTGGCGTAACAGTGATTTCCTTTGTTGAAACTATGTTTTGAATGGTCTAGACGACACCCTCTACAACGTCTATAATTCGTTCAGAACGTCCAAAGAGTTGTGGGACTCTTTGGAGAAAAAGTGTAAAACAGAAGATATCGGCACAAAGAAATTTATTGTCGGTAAATTTCTCGATTATAAGATGTTGACATCAAGACGGTGATCAGCCAAGTGCAAGAAATTTAGATCATACTTCACGACTTAGTGTCTGAAGGGATGATTTTGAGTGAGTCGTTCCAAGTGGCTGCGATTATCAAAAATTGCCGCCATCATGGAAAGATTTTAAGAACTACCTCAAGCACAAGTGGAAGAAAATGGGGCTTGAAGATTTGATAGTTCGACTTTGGATTGAGGAAGACAACCGGAATTCTGAATGGAAATCGGCAAATATGGGGGTGTGACCACACTTTTATGGAACACCAGTGGAGTTTCTGTTGCCTTTTTAAATGTAACAGAAGGTGTTGCCAAAAGTGTTGTGGGACCAAAACCACAATTGCATGAAATGTTTCCCAAAGTGTTGTAACACTAGAGGTAGACACACTAACAAGTGAAATCCGAAGTGTTACTAAAGATGTGATAACATCAAAGGAAACACACCTTGTAAAAGGTGTTAATGGTGTTGTTGGGACTAAGTGTTGGAAATTTACCACTCAAAAGACATAATTTTATTGACCACTCAAATATTACAAGACACACCTCACCACAACTTCACTCAAACTCAAATATTACTTAGAAGCTTTGCTTCTCACTCACTTGTTTTTCTTTCTTAACTTGATACAAAATGAACCAACAACACCACCTATTTATACTAAAACTTTATCTAGATCAATGGTTAAGATTGATTCTCACCAACCTTATTCCAATGGTGATCTTTTATTTCCATCTACCACATTCACCTACCATACCAACAACTTAAACTCAACTACCAAACTCATCTACCACAATTAAACATAAAATAAGTTTATATAATTCAACACTCTCCTTTAAACTTATTTTATAATCCCAAGTGAACTTCTCAATCTTGCAAAGTCTTCATACTTCAATGGCTTGGTAACGATATTAGCAACTTGATCTTGCGACTTCACGTACTTCACTTGAACTTCTTCTCTGGCAATGCATTCTCTGATATAATGGTATCGAGTATCAATATGCTTGCTCCGATTATGAAATACCGGATTCTTGGCCAAAGCTATTGCTGACTTGTTATCAACATAAATCTCTGTTGGATCTTCTTGTGACATGCTTAATTCGTTTAACAAATTCCTTAGCCATATTGCATGACTAACACATGATGTAGCTGCCACGTACTCAGCTTCACATGTTGAAAGAGTGACTATTGGTTGTTTCTTCGATGCCCAAGTGAAAGCAAAGATCTCCCATGAAAATTTGAAGCCGCTTGTACTTTTTCGATCATCAGTATCTCCCGCCCAATCACTATCACTATACCCAACAAGCTTATAATCATTAGAAACTGAATAAAACAGACCAAAGTTGATTGTACCTTTTAGGTAACGAAGAATTCTCTTGGCTGCCTTAAAATGTGTGGTGGTTGGATTTTTCATATAGCGACTCACGAGTCCAACTGCGTAAAGAATATCAGGCCTTGTACAAGTTAAGTACCTCAAACACCCAACTAAGCTTTTGAACATTGTTGGATCCACTTTATTTCCTTCATCATCCTTGCACAATTTCAATCCACATTCTACTGGTGTGTTTATTGGATTGCAATCATCCATCTTAAACTTCTTTAGAATCTCTTTTGTGTAGCCTTCTTGTGAGATGAATATCCCATCATCCTTCTGCTTGATTTCGATTCCGAGGTAGTGAGCGATTAACCCAATGTCAGCCATTTCGAACTATTTTGTCATTGCCTTCTTGAATTCTCGGAACAAGCCTATATTGTTCCCTGTAAAAATCAAATCATCAACATACAAGCAAACAATTAAAACATCATTATCCTTATTCTTGATGTAAAGAGCATGTTCGTATGGACATTTTGTGAAGCCTTTCTCTTGCAAGTATTTGTCACTTCTACTATTCTATGCTCCCAGTGCTTGTTTCAATCCATAGAGATCTTTCTTTAACTTCAAGACTTTATCTTCTTGTCCTTCAACCACATAGCCCGCTGGTTGTTCAATGTAGACTTCTTCCTCCAGTACTCCATTAAGGAACGCTGACTTTACATCCATCTGATGTATTTTCCACTTATTATGGACTGCCAAAGAAATTATTAGTCTTATGGTTTCTAAACGTGCAACAGGAGCAAATACCTCATCATAGTCAATGCCAGCTCTTTGACTATAACCATTTGCAACAAGCCTCGCCTTATACCTTTCAACTTCTCCTTTGGCATTCTTTTTCACCTTGTACACCCATTTTACACCGATTGCTTTATGACCTTTGGGAAGTTGAGCAAGCTCCCAACTGTCATTTTTCTTGATGGATTTAATTTCTTCATCCATTGCATCTCCCCATTTCTTATTTTGAGTAGCTTCTTCAAAGTTCACTGGCTCACAATCTGCAAATAGACAAAATAGGGTGAGGTTTTCGAGCTTATCAGTTACCTCATAGAGCTCTTCCAGACTTCTTGTACGCTCTTCATTTCTCTCAACTAGGAAAGATGGTGGTGATTGTGAAAATGATGGTGATGTTGGTGGTGTAATGGGTTCTTCTCCTGATTGCTCAACAATTACTTGTTCATCATCTTCAAATTCAGGAACAAAGTTGTAATCTTTGGCATGTGTACCCCAATCCCATTCGCCTTCTTCATCAAAGATAACATCTCGACTGGTGATTATCTCTCCATTGATGGGGTTATATAGTTTGTAGCCTTTGGAGTTATTGTCGTAGCCGATGAAGATGAACTTCTCGCTTTTATCATCCAACTTGCTTCTTTGTTCATCTGGTACATGTACATGAGCTATGCTTCCAAAAACTCTTAAATGAGAAATACCAGGCTTTCTCCCATTCCATTCTTCTTGTGGTGTCTTGCCCCACACGCTTCTTGTTGGTGAGCGATTTGACAGATAAACCGCACACGCCACAGATTCTGCCCATAACTCCTTTGGCATTTTCATGCTTTTGAGCATAATTCGTACCATGTTGAGAATGGTTCAATTCCTTCTTTCTGCAAATCCATTCTGTTGGGGGAATCTGGGAACAGTAAGTGGTCGTCGAATTCCATTTGCTTCACAAAACTCTTGGAATTCCTTCGAAGTGAATTCTCCTCCTCGATCAGTTCTCATGGCTTTAATGTGAAGACCACTTTCTTTCTCCACTGCCGCCTTAAACTTTTTGAATGCTTCAAACACTTCTGACTTCTGCTTCAAGAAATAAACCCAAGTTTTTCTTGAAAAATCATTAATGAATAGTAGAAAGTAATTACTTTTACCGGATGAATTTGGCTTGATAGGACCACAAACATCGCATGTATGAGCTCAAGTGGCTTTTGGGATCCGGAGTTTGACTCTTTTGGAAAGCTTTGCCTCGAATTGCTTCCCAAGTAAACATCCTTCACAAAGCCGATCGGATGGCCGATATAAGGTAAACCTCTCACCATATTCTTCTTGGATAGTAACTCGGGTCCTCCAAAGTTGAGATGTCCAAATCTTAGATGCCACAACCATGATGAATCTTTATAGAACATCTTGAGACACTTTGCTACATCGCTTTGAATGTTGAGCGAAAACATTCTATTTCTTGACATGGGTACCCGGCAATAAAGTTATTCATATTGTCTCTTATAGAAAGGTTATTGTCTTTCAAATGAATATCATAACCTTTCTCTAAGAGTCATCCCCGTGCTCAAAATATTTGTTTTCATGGTTGGTACATAATAAACATTAGAAATAAATTGATGCCTCCCATCTTTCAAGTGAATAAGGATTGTACCTTTTCCTTTTATGGGTACTTTTGAATCATCACCGAAAGAGACATTGCCACTTACAGATTCATCAAGTTCTACGAACATTGTTCGTCTCCCACACATATGATTGCTAGCACCTGTATCTAGGTACCATGTGTCATCTTGACCTTCACCATTATCGTTTCGTGCTAGAAGCAAAACATTAGCACCATCTTCTTTCTTTTCTTCCACCAAATTGGCTCTCTCATTAACTCGAGTATTGGGATTTCTACAATCTCTGGCATAATGACCAAACTTTTGACAATTATAACAATGAACTTGAGATTTATCATACCTCGAGTATGAATTTCCTCTTCCACGGCCTCTTGTGGAACTTTCTCCTTGCATATAGTTGTTATTGTTGAAATTATTGTTTGAATTCCAACCTCGTCCACGACCTCGACCTCTTCCTTGTCCACGACCTCTTCCACGTTGACTTCTGTTATTGTGGAAGTTTTCTTCATTCTTGGTTGGCTGGACTTGCCTTTCTTAAGGAGTTGATCTACAACACCCTTTTTTCTTCTTCTTTTCTTCATGGGCTTGCAAAGTGAACCAAGAAGTTGTTCAATTGTCATAGTTTCGAGGTCTTTAGTTTCCTCGATGATAGTTGTAATACTATCAAAATTTGCATCCAAAGATCGTAAAATTTTCTCCATAATGACTACATCTTCTAGTTTTTCACCATTTCTTTTTAGTTGATTAAAAACGGTCAAAACTCTAGAAACGTAATCAGAAACAAGTTCACCTTCTTTCATTTGCAGTGAATCAAACTCTCTTCTCAATGTTTGTAGTCGTACCTTTTTAACTTTCTCTTCTCCCTTGTAAGAGACTTGGAGCTTATCCCACATTTGTTTAGCAGAGGTAACACTTGAGATTTTCTCAAAGCCATCATCATCTAAAGCTTGGTAGATGAGGAAGAGAGCCTTCTTGTCTTTCTTTCTCGAGTCCTTCAAACTATCCTTTTCTGTAGAGGATAGTGTTGACTCGTCTTTAGTCACTTCATAGCCTTTTTCCATGACTTCCCAGACATCATGTGCTCCGAGAAGTGCCTTCATTTTGATACTCCAGTTTTCAAAGTTGTTTCCCTTAAGTTGTGGAACTTGGAATGATGCACACTCGCCATGTGAATTGAAGATTTTGACTAACAAATGGACTGAAAACAAATCTTGGAATTTTTTTACTTGGTCAACTCGCGGTCAACTATCAACTTGACTTGGTCAACTCTATGAGTTGACTCAATACTCTCAACCCAATCTCACTATGTATAAAATCTCAAGAAATATTTTTTCTGATGTGGAAGATCAGTCAAAGCTGCAACCACAGAGCATACTTAGAATTTCACGAGATTTTACAATCGTAGCTCTGATGCCACTTTGTTGGAAATTTACCACTCAAAAGACATAATTTTATTGACCACTCAAATATTACAAGACACACCTCACCACAACTTCACTCAAACTCAAATATTACTTAGAAGCTTTGCTTCTCACTCACTTGTTTTTCTTTCTTAACTTGATACAAAATGAACCAACAACACCACCTATTTATACTAAAACTTCATCTAGATCAATGGTTAAGGTTCAATCTCACCAACCTTAATCCAATGGTTATCTTTTATTTCCATCACCACATTCACCTACCATACCAACAACTTAAACTCAACTACCAAACTCATCTACCACAATTAAACATAAAATAAGTTTATATAATTCAACACTAAGGTCTAAAATCTATTAGAACGAGATTCTAACTGGATTTTTGGGACAATGTTCAAACAAATAAAACAAAATTGGCTAAAGCACCGTTTCATTCAGTAACGAGAAGTACCAAACCACTCGAGTTAATTCATACAGATATGTGTGATTTAAAACTTGTGCAAACTCGAGGTGGGAAAAAGTACTTCATAACGTTTATAGACGATTGCACAAGATATTGATATGTATATCTTTTGAAAAGCAAAGACGAAGCTTTAGTAGCTTTTAAAACTTATAAGAATGAAGTTGAAAATCATCTTAATTTGAAAATTAAGATGATTCGAAGTGATAGAGGCGGAGTGTATCTTGCTCCATTTGGAGAATTTTGCTCGGAAGCGGGTATAAATCATCAAACGACTGCTCCCTACTCACCTCAATCAAATGGAGTTGCAGAACGCAAAAATCGTACTCTTAAGGAGCTAATGAATGCGATGTTGTTAAGTTCTGGTTTACTCCACAACTTGGGGGGAAGCCATACTTTCTGCAAACTACATTCTTAATAAGATCCCACACAAAGGTAAAAATGAAACTCCATTGAGTTATGGAAGGGACGTAAATCGTCATATAAGTGTGGGGGTGTTAGGCTAAAGTCGAAGTACCTAAGCCGAAACAAGTTAGAATAGGTTTGAAGACGATCGATTGTGCTTTCATTGGATATGCTAACAATAGTAGTGCATATCGCTTTTTAGTGCACAAGTCTGCTATTCCTGATATAAATGAAGGTATGATCATTGAATCAAGGAATGATGTATTCTTCGAGAATATCTTTCCGAACAAAGAACGGAAAGAAAAAAGTTCGAGTAAAAGAACTTATGAAACTGCAAGGTTACCTCAAAATGATGATGAAGAGGAACCAAGACGCAGTAAAAGGACAAAAGTAGCTAAGTCTTTTGGTCCTAATTTTCTAACTTATATGTTAGAAAAAGAACCTAGAACTATTCAAGAAGCATTGTATAGTCCAGAAGCTCCTCTCTGGAAAGAAGCTATCAATAATGAGATAGACTCCTTCATGCAAAATCACACTTGGGAGTTAGTCGATCTCCCACCGGGTTGCAAACCTTTGGGATGCAAGTGGATCATTAAAAGGAAGTATAAAGCAGATGGATCTATAGATAAGTACAAAGCCCATTTGGTAGCTAAAGGGTTTAGACAAAAGGAGATATATGACTTCTTCGATACATATTCTCCTATTACGAGGATTACGTCCATTCGTGTTCTCATTGCTATTGCAGCTTTGCATAACCTTGAGATACATCAAATGGACGTTAAGACTGCCTTCTTGAATGATGAGCTTGAAGATGAGATCTATATGGAACAACCCGAGGGGTACGTTGCACCCGGTCAAGAACGAAAGGTGTGTAAACTTGTTAAGTCACTTTATGGACTAAAACAAGCACCTAAGCAATGGCATGAAAAGTTTGACTCAACTATGAAGTCAAATGGTTTCAAGATCAATGAATGTGACAAGTGTGTCTACATTAAAGGCACTACAAGTGATTACGTCATAGTATGCCTTTATGTAGATGATATGTTAATTATAGGTAGTAGTCATGATTTAATCATGAATACTAAGAACATGTTAAAGAAGAACTTTGACATGAAAGATATGGGAGTATCTTATGTTATTTTAGGGATTAAAATCTCTAGAACTTTAGATAGAATTGTCTTGTCACAATCCCATTATGTCAAAAGCATACTTAGAAAGTTTAATGTTTTTGATAGTCCTCCGGCTAAGACACTTGTAGATCTAAGTCTACACTTGGCCAAGAATAAAGACGAACCAGTTTCTCACCGAATATGCAAAGGTAATTGGCGGTCGATGTACTTAACAAATTGTACACGTCCAGACATTGCATATTCAGTGAGTAAACTAAGTAGGTTCACAAGTAACCCGAGTACGAATCAATGGAAAGCCGTGAAAAGGGTACTTAGATACTTAAAGTATACCATGAACTATGGAATACTTTATACTAGATATCCAACAGTATTAGAAGGATACTGTGATGCCAATTGGATATTCAGACACAAAAGACTCCAAGTCCACAAGTGGATATGTTTTCACAACAAAAAGCGAGCGGTGTCGTGGAAGTCTTCTAAGCACGCATAGCTCGATCCACTATGAAATCTGAGTTCATTGATTTAGATAAAGCTGGAGAAGAAGCAGAATGGCTTAGAAACTTCTTAGAGAATATTCCTTGTTGGAATAAGCATGTGCCTGCTATTTTGATACATTGTGATAGTCAATCAGCAATTGGAAGGGCACAAAGTAGTATGTATAATGATAAGTCTAGACATATACATCGAAGACACAATACCATTAGACAGTTGATTTCGAATGGGGTTATTTTGGTTGACTACGTGAAGTCAAAGGAAAACCTTGCGGATCCGCTTAACAAAAGGCATAAATCAAGATCAATTGTAAAAACTGTTAAGGGAATGGGTTTAAAATCCACAAACTAAAGAATGTTCATAGCGGTAACCCAACCTTGTGAATTGGAGATCCCAAGACCTTGGTTCAATGGGACAACTAAGTTATGAATGTTCAGCTGAACACTTGAAAAATGTGTTAACTCATTCTCGAAACATCCAAGTGAATGAAAAACCTGTTGAATGTGGTGAGGTTAAGTTTAAAACTTTTAATGATTCCTATACCGAAAGGTGGAGTATAGCAGGATACTCTTCAATAGGAGATCACCTATATAAGCGAGAAGTAATGGACGCTTTAAAGAAATGCTTATGAATCTAAGATATGGTACAGGGCCGAAATGCACACAACATGAGAACAACAAGTGTTAGAATTGTTATTGTGTAAGTACTATTGTCTCGGTTTACACAAACGGTTGAGTAGTTCAAGACATCGCGTCACTAAGCAGCTAGTAAATCCGATAGTATTTTACTAAGAAAGGTTCAAAGCCACAAGCTACCTATCCCGATGCAATAACAGTTCGCCGAGACTTTCAAGCGAATCTGCATACACGCATGCATTAGTTTCATTCATGTGGGGGATTGTTGGAATTGTTTGGTAAAATGGGTGTTGACCCGATTTTGACCAAATAATTAAGTGATTTCCATCTGTGAAAAATGGAATAAAATTATTTGTGAAAATTCGGCTAAGAGAGAAGATGAGAATAACATTTGGAATTTCTCAAAACCAATTATGGGTGGATGAGAAATTAATACTAGAAAATGGTATGGGAAATAGAAAATGTGGGGAATGAGAAATGTTCCGTCCCACATAGGAAAAGGAGGCAAAGTTTGCTCACTTGATATATCCCAAGTTGGACTTATGGGTTTGGGCCCTTGGGGGCACTCAAGTTGTTAATGGGGTGAGGACCTACATGCTTGTGGGTTTGGTTCAAAGCACACGCGCGCGCACGCCGCCCAGCCGCCAGCCCGCTGGCCGGCTCGGCCTGGGTCCGAATCTGGGCCATGGGCCTGGGCTTGGGCTTGGGCTTCAAGGCCCTTATTCTTCTTGGATCAAAAACCTTTAAAAATTAATAATTAATTAATTTTAATTAATTAATTAACGGATTTCCAACTAAAGTACTTCGCATTCGAGCACGGGCGGATGCACGGCCCGTGCGTCGGGTCGTGTATCAAGACAAACTTGTTCGCATCCGAGCATGAGCGACGCACGCACCGTGCATCGGTCGTCGCGTCAAGTCAAAACTTTGTCATTTCGTTTGCATCCGAAACGAGGCACATGCACGGTCGTGCGCCAGGTTGTGGTCGATCGAAAAAGGTCAACAGATGCGCTTGTTCGGTGTAAACATGTTTTTTCAAGCCAAAAGACATGACCTTTCCATACGGGCACCGATGCCTATATAATTCGAACCCTGCAGATGAAATAACACACGAAATACATAAGATCACAAGCATAAAATTGGTCATTGCATTTTCTCGCATATTGACATTCCCTCCTCGTTCAAAAGCTTGAAAGTCTAAACACTTTTAGTTCGGGCAGTTCGGTTTTTGCAAGTCTTTGCTAAATCGGAATAAAAAAGATTTTTGCGTGCGTCGAAATCGTAAGCACTTTGTAGTTTTCGCTTTCAAATCTAATTCAGGAATAAAAAACACATAGCCATATCTTAAATAGTAAACATTTTCACCCAACACAAACCAAGTTGAGTAAGATGGTCACTTTGTATGAGGCCGATTGGTCTCACGGGCTTACCACTTTTCAAAACATAATCCAAAAGCCCAAGGGCACAAGGCCAAGCTCGGGTGCGATTATGATATCACTCTGCCGACAAACATCTTGGTAATTATATTTGGAAGTTCAATAACTAACATTAACGGTTTATGTTCAATCTCTTAAACCAAATTTCAATCTAAAAAATTACAAATTAAAAGAATCCAACAAGTTCGTCAGATTAGACATTGAGATGGAGCAAAATGTGTTCATTGATGACACCCGAGCCGAGCTGGCGATAAGTTGGTCCACGTGGTTGTTCAGCCCATTCATATGTGGGACCCACGGAAAAGCACGGACCGAGCTGATGACGCCGTCGGCACCAAGCTCGTGGCGTGGCACGATCCGGGCTCGCTTCGCTCCAAGATCGTTATGGCGGGAGATTTAAGGATAACCATCCGATTAAGGAAAGTTAAGTGCCTCATTAGCAGAATAAACTGCCATTTGTCAGCGTAACAACAAGATGAGTCGACAAGTGGCAAATACTTGGCCAACATGCATATTGCTGGAAGGACACGTGTCCCTTTTGTAATTACCCTAGAGTTAGATGTAATAATGATTAAAAACCCACTAATGAGGTGAGTATAAATAGGCCTCATTTATGAGGAAGAAGACAAGAGAGATAATAGAGGAAAACACTTGTAAAAGTCCAGCTGTAAAAGCCAAACCGACCAGAAACTTTCTGCTAGGCATTTTATATAAAAAGGTAGAATTAGCCCTATTTCAGAGTTTATCTCCATTTCCACGTGTTAAATTCTATCGTATTTCCCTTGTTGACCGAAACGCACGTCAACAAAGTGGCGCTAGAAGGAGGGCCCGTCTAGGTCCAGTCAGAATTCCCAGTCAATCAAGTCACGAGAATTTAGGTAAACTTAGTGTTATTTCCCTTAAAAGAAAATGAGTCACCTGTCTCGAAACATTCGTGCAACTGAAGACCCACCCGTGAATAACCAAACTGGCCAAAACACCAACGGCCAGAACGTGCCCCTGACCGAAGCAGGGAGCGCGGCATTGCTTTCCTTTGCTCAACTAATTGCAAATCCTACCTTTGTCCAGCAAATGAACCAACTCATCTCGCAGACACTTGCGAGCACGTCCCCACAGATACAGCCACCTCACCCTTTAAATGTCCATCAACCTAACCCTCCATTAAATACTAATCCTCAAGTCCCCTACCCCAAAACAACGAGAATCAAGAGGTTAGCTCCCATCATGAACAGCGTGGGGACAGGCGAGAGAGAAGGCGACCGTGGGATGAGGCGGCGGAGCAAAGCCAGGTGGCGGAATCACTTTTGATGCCCTCGCGTCACCGCTGCACCCATTCCGTGTTTGCAAGGCGGTTAGGGCTTGACCCAATACGTCCCGATCGATCGTTAAAATCTAGACTCCGATTCCCGGAGAAAAGAGAGCCAGTCAGGGCCAACCAACCTCAGGATCCCAGCCCACTAGATGAGCGAGAAGCCGAGATCCTGCGCCTGCGTCGCCGTCTGGACGAGTTGGAGGAAAATCCCGATGGCACACAGTATCAAAGGCCGCACTTTGTGACAAGCCGGCCCACTGTCGTGTCTCCATTTGCTCCCAATATTTTGTCAACCCCCTTACCGTCGAAGTTCAAAATTCCACAGGTCGATTTGTACAACGGAGAGACCGACCCGACGACCCATGTCCACAAATATTTAGCATGGATGGAGCTGTACAGCCCCAGTGATGCCATCCTATGCAGGGTGTTCCTATTGACGCTGGGCGACCGAGCCCATCGTTGGTTCCGGACCTTACCGCAAGGGTCCATCCGATCCTGGGGCGACCTGGCGCCCGCATTTACAACCCACTTTTTGACGTCCAAGATTCAAGCTGCGCCAAAAGACTCCCTTGTCAATATTAAACATGGCAAGGATGAGCCTTTAAAAAGTTACATAGCCCGGTTTAATAAGCAGGTCCGAGAGATGGAGCCAGTCTCGGATGATGCAATTTTGATCGCGGCTATGGCCGGGCTCGCTCCCGAAACATGGTTCAACTACTCTATCCATGAATCGGGGGCGACCTCGTTTCAAGAATTTCTTATTCGCGCAGAGCACCACATCTGTGCCGAAGAAGCTATGGCCAGCCAACGTCCCGAGCAGAGAACAGGGGGTGCAAAGAAGGACAGTAAGAAAGAGTCTTCTTCAGGATCGGGGTCAGGGTTCAGGCTTTTTTCTGAGAACCCAGCCACTGGGTATAAGTCGCACCAGGAGGTGCGGGCCAAGGTTGTCGCGCTAAGGAGTGCTCTGACCCACACTCCTTCAGTGATATGGAATGAGATACAGGGTCTTAATCTGTTACCACCGGCTCGGCCTTTAAGGTTGGAGCCTGCAAAGTTAGATGCCCGAAGGTACTGTGCCTAACACAAGTCAATAGGCCACGAGACAGATGAGTGTCGAGACCTCATCAGAGAAATAATGCGTATTGTGCAGAGGGGCGGCCTAAAGAGGTACGCCCACGAGTTACACCACCACTTGTGCTCGCTCCGGGAGTAAATCCAGAGCGGCTGCCAAATCTAGCTCGCCACCGTTGCCACCAAATGACAACCAGGAAGGGAAATTTTGATGATGTCCAACACTAACGAATAAACACCAACGCGGCCGAAGATAGCCGCTCTAATCGAAACAGAAAGGCTAATATTAGGGAAGCCGCCCATGCAGAAAGACAAGTGCGGGTGGCAGAAATCAGAGAAGGCCAACCGACGGGTCGCTTTGTTTTCTCCGAAATAGATGCTGACCAGGTAGTCTACCCCCATTCTGACCCCTGGTCATTACAGCACCTATTTTGGGTATTCCTAAATACGTAATCTTAATAGATTCAGGAAGCTACTCGTCTGTCATTTACATCCGGGCTTTTAGAAGGCTAAACGTGGACGACAGCTATATTTGTCCCTGTAATGACAGTATTTTGGGTTTCAGAGGTGGGAGAATCATCCCACTCGGAGAGGTGGACCTGCCCATCCAGATGGGGCAGGGAATACACAAGTGGACCGTTATTACCACATTCAAGATCATTAATGCCGACTTCGAGTACAATGCAATCATTGGGAGGCCACTGCTATCCCATTTGAAGGCAGTCGTCTCCATATATCATTTCTGTGTGAAGTTCCCGACTCTAGATGGGGAAGCTATCCACAAAGGAAACTAGAGAGAATTGAAGGAGTCTTCTCTCAAGCTCCGGCCCACCGAGATCAATGTGGTAGAGAGAGGAGAGTCTAGCAGGACGGCAGAAGACAACTCGGGGAAGAAAGATGAGCCCGAGGAAAATAAGATTGATACCTCAGAGGACAATCCAGGCAGGCGGCCTGGAAAAGAACCCATGATCGAGAGTAGGGAAGAACCAGCAACTGAGGAGGAACTGCCCCTACAGAAAAAAAGAAGGGCAGAGTAATAAAAGAAAACATGCAGAACCGGTGGAACAAGTCGACGTAGTCGATGTCAACAAACAACATGGGGGACGCCAATTACGCATTGGCCATGACCTCCAAGAGCCATTTCGGTCGGAATTGATCGAATTCCTTGGGCACAACCTCGACGTCTTGGCATGGGCGCACTCTGATATGCCTGGAATCGATCCCAAGCATGCGTGCCATCGTCTCAATATCGACCTTATATTCCGACCAGTGATCCAAAAAAGACGTAAGCTCGGCCCCGACAGGCAGGTTGTCCTAGAGGCCGAGGTCAATAAGTTGCTCGATAATCAGTTCATCAGGGAAGCCCTTTACCCTCGCTGGGTGGCCAACAAAGCATGCCCTAAAGACAGCTACCCTTTACCCAACATAGACTATATGGTGGATGCCATGGCCGGTCACGAGCTCATGAGTTTCATGGATGCATACTCAAAGTGCTATAATCAAATTTGGATGCATCCGGAGGATGAAGAGAATACGTCATTCTTCTCAGCTCGCGGAGTGTACTATTACAAAATGATGCCATTTGGGCTAAAAAACGCCGGGGAGACCTATCAAAGGTTAGTCAACAAAATGTTTGAAGAGTTGATAGGTCATACCATGGAAGTCTATGTAGATGACATGTTGGTGAAATCCTTGTTCATATCTGATCATCTTGCTGATTTTAATAAAATGTTTGAAATTTTGCGCGAGTATAAGATGATGTTAAACCCAAAAAAATGTACCTTTGGGGTCAGCTCAGGTAAATTTCTGGGTTATATGGTTAGCCAAAGGGGGATAGAAGCCAACCCAGATAAAATCAAAGCCATAATTGATCTCGAACCCCCCAACTCTATTAAGAAAGTGCAATGTTTACGGTCCGATTAGCCGCCCTAAACCGATTTGTTTCAAGGTCCACTGACAAATGTAAACCATTTTTTCGAGATAATAAAGAAAAATAAGAACTTCGAGTAGACCGAGCTGACGCAAGCCGCCTTTGAATCGCTCAAGCAACACTTAGCATCAATCCCCGTCCTGCAAAAACTGAGCCGAGGGGAGAGTTTGTACTTGTACCTTGCGGTCTCCGAGTACGCGGTTAGCTCGGTACCTATCAGATTGGACAACTCCATCCAACACTCAATCTACTACACAAGCCAGGCGTTGCACGATGCCGAGCTCCAATATCCACCCATGGAGAAGCTGGCATATTCATTAGTTATTTCAAATAAAGCTCCGTCCATATTTTCTGAGCATAAGATTATAGTATTGACAAATTATCTCGTTGAAACAAGTTTTACACCAACCAGGCACTTTGGGTTAGATGATCAAGTGGGTCGCGAGCTTAGTCAATTGACATCTCGCATTTAACCGCGAATCGCAATCAAAGGACAAGCGTTAGCCGATTTTGTGGCCAAATTTACTCCTTCAGCTAGATGTAATCGATGACCAGGAATGGAAGTTGTTCGTCGATGGCTCTTCCACCGCAGGCTGAGCAGGGGGCGGGATCGTGATAATCGATCCAAAACTTAAGTGCTATCGCTTTGCTGCCGGCGTGCGGTTTTAGTTTCAAATGCGACCAACAATGAAGCCGAGTATGAGGCACTCCCGGCCGGATCGAAATGGTAGATCGATGGGCCTCAAGCGATCACGCTGTGCACAAGTGATTCACACAAACCGTGGTGGTCCATCAAATAAATGGCGAACACGAGGCCAAGAAACAAAAATTGCACGATACTTGGATCTAGTTAAGAAGAGACTCTCACATTTTAAAGCAGAAGTCTTGCACATCCCTAGAACTGATAACATGCAGGCAGATGCCTTGGCACGACTAGCTTCCATCCCGGGTACTGACGCGATCGCAGACGTTACTATCACTCAGTTGTCCGCTCCGTCGCTTAATACGCAGAAGATACATGCCAATGAAGTGACCGAACCAACCTGGATGACCCCAATCATCCAGTACTTAGAGAACGGGGTTCAGTCGGGAGATAAGACCGAGGCCAGAACGTTGCGAACTCAGGAAGCTCGGTTTACGCTGGTGGACGGCATTCTGTAGAAGCGCAGATATTCCGTCCCGCTCCTTCGATGTCTATCAGAAAAAAAATGCGGATTATGCTCTCCGAGAAGTACACGAAGGCATATGTGGAAACCATGTTGGTGGCCAAACGTTGGCTTGCAAGTTGATACGACAAGGGTACTACTGGCCGTCCCAAAAAAAGGACGCGATCTCACTCGTCAAAAAATGTGAAAGATATCAAAGATTTGCACCACAGGTTAGGTATCACCCTGAACAACTTACCTCCATATTCAGTCCATGGCCATTTGCCAAATGGGGAATGGACCTCATTGGACCACTCCCCACTGGCAAAGGGGGCGTGAGATATGCCATTGCGGCGGTGGATTATTTCACAAAATGGGTTGAGGCGGAACCTCTGGCGAAAATAGATGAAGAAAAAATTGTCAATTTTGAGTGGAATTCCATCATCTGTAGATTTGGGATACCATACTCGATTGTCACAGATAATGGAAAACAGTTCGATAACTGGAGGTTTCAAAATTTTTGTGAAGGCTTTCACATTAAGAATCATTTCTAGACCCCGTATCACCCACAGTCCAACGGGCAGGTTGAGGCACTAAAGAAGATACTCAAGTATACCCTGAAAGCAAGACTTGAAGAATCTAAAGGAAATTGGCCTGAGGAGCTGCCCGGTGTATTGTGGTCATATAGAACGACGCATCGAGTAGCCACGGGGGAGACACCTTTTTCCCTGGCCTATGGAGCCGAGGCCGTCATCCCTGTTGAAATTAGAGCCCCTACCTTTAGGGTTGCAAATTTTGCGAAGAGAGTAATGAGGCTCCGCTCCAAGCTGAGTTGGATCTACTGGAAGAGAAGAGGTGTGGTGCCGAGATGAGAAATGATGTATATAAACAATGGAGTGAAAGGTACTACAATTCTAGAGTGAAAGAGAGAAGGTTTCGAGTCTGTGACCTCGTTCTAAAAAGGGTGACTGGGATCGAGCCCAGCCCGCTAAAGCTGACATGGGAAGGACCATTCCGAGTCAGCAAAATCATGTCAAACGGGGCATACGAGCTCGAGTATTTAAGCGGGAAAAAGTTTGCACACCCGTTGAATGTATCGTATCTTAAGAAATATTATCAATGAAGTTCGGGATTCGTGGCTCGGATACAATTCTAAAAGACTTATCATTTCATCTGATATTCTGTGAGCTCTCTTAAAGGGGGCAATTCCTTATTCGCCTTGGCCAAGTGCCGAGCGCCGCTTCTTTCACCTCGGCCAAGATCCGAGCGCCGCTTCTTTCACCTCGGCTAAGATTTGAGCGCCATTTTGATCACCTCGGCTAAGATCCGAGTGCCGACTGCTCATCTCGGGTAAGTCCTGTGCACGTTTAAATAAAAGGGAGCTCGGCCAACAGGCGAGCCTACCCAAAACAAAGACTCAGCCTAGTTCCGAGCACAAAACTTAATAAATAAATCCAGGCAGTTATAGCCCGTTATTCATACAATTTATACATTAGAGGGTCGAGCCCCATACTTAGAAAAAAATGAGAGAAAGAGGCAAACACAGCAAAAACACAACAGAAAAGAGAAGCGAGCACATTACTTAGTAAAACTTTAAAGATGCAGATGAATGCACGAGTGGCCGAAAGAAACTTCATTCGCTAGCAAAATATTTATAGTAGGGGGGCTGGAGCCCGTTACATCAAAAGGCCCAAGGCCGTCTACCCTATGAAAAAGGAAAATACAGAGAGAAAACAAAAACTTCGAAAGCTAAACAGTTCAAGCCCCGGTAGGAGGGGGTAATTCGACAGGCTCGCTAGAAGCCACTTCTTCTTCGGGAGGGAGAGCATCCCGGGCGTCGGTGGTCTCGAGGAATCGAGGACGGATGGCATCCAGGTTAGCGTCCAATTGAGCAAGCTCAGCCTCGAGCTCAGCCACAGTCTTGCCAACCTTAAGGTCCTGGAGGATCTCCCCGATGATGGTTGCGTGCCCATAGGTCGCATGAAGGTGTACTCCTCCGAATCTTTATAAGCCCGGATGGCCTCCACCCGAGCTTCTTCAACCCGTTTCTGGGAGGCCTCCTCTACCTCCCTGCGCGCTTCGGCTTCACGCCTCTCTATCTCCCCAACATGGGCAGCAACTGCCTTTTTCAACTCTGGGACTTCGGCCCGGAGCTCTTCTTCAGCCTTATGGGCCTGGTCCCACTCAGCCTCGGCCTTTACAACAGCCTCCCTCTCAGCATTTGCCCTGGCTGCGGCCTCCTCCACCTGGGTTTTTAGGGACTCTTGAATCCCCTGGAGGGTAGCGTGAGCGTCCTGCAGATCCCGATGACGTCTCTCTAGATCTTATGCCCCTCCGATAATATGCCAAAGAATCCCAACGATGCAGCCGGATAACCCCATGGCATATTGGGCCATCTCCTCCCAGTCGGTTTCTAGGCAAAATTGTTCAATACCTGTAGTCCAGGCCCACGCTGACATGTCCCTGGCAGCTCGTCCAACCTCCAGCAAGTCCCTCACCTGCTCGTCAGTGGGCGTGGAACACTTGGCGAATTCCACGAACCACCGAGGCCGCGATCCGGCCATTCTCTCGCACGCTTCCTCCCTTTCTTGGCTTGGGGGGATGAAATGACCCTCCCGACCAAGGTCATCAGAGAAGGTCCTCGGAGCTCCACCCACCGGAACTTGTACATGAGGCACTGGCGGAGTTGGCATGGCCCTATCTGTCTGCCCAGGCTCCTCGATCATTATACCCCCTCTTCTCCTCCGAAGTGGGGGCCCTCCGCCCGAACTCCATCATCGCCAGGACGTTTGCCAAAGACGGATCTCCTCTCTCAAAGCCGCCTCGCCACAAGAGGCTATTTCACGGTCGTTGTGGTCCCACGAGCGGCCGTATCCCTTACACGGTGAAGGCGGGGAAAAACGTCCACACCGCGCCCTGCAAAAAGAATGATTAAGTAAAGGACAGGGGAAAGGATTAAAGAAAAGAAAAATTCACGAAAGTTGCAAGCAAACGCGTACCTTGGGCCTCGGTCGCCCGCGGCTGCTCGGTGGTCCGCGCCTGTTCAGCAGACAAGGGCACTTGCCCCTGAGGGCTAGCGGTGGCCGGGGACGACCTACCTTACTGTCGCATGGGTCGCCGCCCACCAGAGTCCGCTCCCTTTCAGCCCTCGGCGGGCTTCTCTTTGGCTCCTCTTGAGCCTCCACTCCCTCCACCACTTCCGCCTCTTCCTCGAGCGCCTTCCCGGCCCCAGGATCGACGGGCAGTGCTGGCCGTAAACCAGCCTCAGCCAGTCTGGCCTCGGTGACCAAGACTTGAATCCTTCTGTCCTTCCGGCCTATAGCCTAAAATTCTTCAGCCGGCAGAGAAAAGCAACCGAAAGCTGACCATCAGAGGGTCGGTTCCCTGAAAAATAAGAAGGGAAAGAGAACCAAAGTTAAAAAAAAAAAGAAAAAAACAAAAAAGAGAGAAAGAAGAAAAAAGAGATATGCACTTACGGAAATTGTATCGAAAATTTGAGAGGGGGAAAGGATTGACCCCTCCGCCCCTACGCGAGTCTACCACTCGCCACTCACCCAGAACCATTTATCCTTCCACTCTTTCAGAGACTGTGGAAGGCCTTCAACCAGCCAGTCTGGGTATCCGGGTCTGGTTTGCACATAATACCACCCGGCGTCGCTCTCGCTCAAAGGGGTCGCCTTCGAGATGAATAACTCATTCAGCTCGGCAAATTGGGGACGAGCATACCCTTCTTGCTGGAACAGAACCAGCAATCCAATAATTCGACCCTAGGTCAAGGGGTGCACCTAGGATAGTGGGAGGTCCCACTTCCGAAACCACCTTGTGATCTGCAGTGGCAAGGGAAACTGCAGCCCGTATAGAAGGTTGTGGGCGTACACGGCCATGCATCCCTCAGACGGGTGCTCGGGACACTCCGCGTGGTCCGGCAACCAAAAATGAACACCGGCCGAAATTATGTACTTCTGGTGAAGGGCCTCCACCTCCCGCAACATCATCATACTGGGCTGGTCGTTTTGGTCGGAGGGTCCCCATCCAGTTTCTACACGCAGACGGGGGCCTCCTCCGCGCCTTGCATCCCCATTCTTGTGGCCCTCTTGCCCTACGGGCCTTGTAGCCCCAACGCCCTCAGATGCTCCGTCACCCTCCTGCTCCTGCTCTCGGGGGTTCATCTCTTCTTCCTCCTACTGGTCGTCTAAAGGATAAGAGTTTACTGCTCCTTCAATGGACTCTTCTCGAACTAGTCCTGGCTTATAAACAATGCCGTCACGGTAGATAGTAACGGGAACAGGCTCGAAGATGATGTGCGTCTGCTCAAGTGGGATCTTAGAACGAGGTGTGTGGTTCGAACTTGAAAGCTCGACTAGACTGGAACTAGAAGGTGGAATTTCTCTGAATGGAGAAGAAGAAATAGAGGGGTCAGAAGGCAGATCTTCAATTTCGACCTCAACACTAAGGTTGTGGTTTTGACTATCCTCAGAAAAAGACATTGTTTGAGAAGGAAAAGAGAAGAAGAGTTTTGAAAAGTACCTAAGTGATTCTGGGACCTCTGAACTCTAGGGACCGACGCGGAATTTCAGCTCGCTCTCAGAGAGAATTGCTCGGAAGATTGTGAATTCAAAAGTGTAAAGTGAAAGGCAAAAGGGGTATTTATAGGTTAAATCCCGTTGAAAAACGGAACACCAACTCAAAGGGTGCTTCTTTTCAAGTTCAAAAAACCATCAAAAACGTCACGTCCCCACGTTCCACTCAGGGGCTGTCCCATCTCTTCGTTCCCTGCGCAGGCTTGGTCCAACCAAAAGACGCCACGTGCCATTATTATGACACCTGCATTAATGCGCCGTTTCAGGCATTAATTGCTAGGCGACAGCTGTCAGGGATGAGTGACTTTTAAGGTTTCTTCTCCTCTATTAAAGATTCATGATTGGCATTAAAGTTTAAATCCGATTCCAAGAATCCTCTTCTCGGAATTAAACTTGGGGGCCCTTGATGACACCCAAGCCGAGCTGGCGATAAGTTGGTCCATATGGTTGTTCAACCCATGCATATGTGGGACCCGCAGAAAAGCACGGACCGAGCTAATGACGTCAGCAGCCGAGCTCGTGACGTGGCACGAGCTGGGCTCGGCTCGCTCCAAATAACCATCCAGTTAAGGAAAGTTAAGTGCCCCATTAGCGCAATAAACTGCCACTTGTCAGCGTAACAACAAGATGAGTCGACAAGTGGCAAATACTTGGCCAACATGCATATTGCCGGAAGGACACGTGTCCCTTTTGTAATTACCCTAGAGTTGGATGTAATAATGATTAAAAACCCACTAATGAGGTGGGTATAAATACACCTCATTTATGAGGAAGAAGACAAGATAGATAATAGAGGAAAACATTTGTAAAAGTCCAGCTGTAAAAGTCAAACCGACCAGAAACTTTATGCTCGGCATTTTATATAAAAAGGCAGAATTAGCCATGTTTCAGAGTTTATCTCCATTTCCACGTGTTAAATTCTATTGTATTTCCCTTGTTGATGACAAACGCACATCAACATTCATGAAATCAAAAGTAAATAAAACACGTCTTAGTTTGTGTACAAGTAATGAATTTAATCGGTGCTCGCTATAAATAAATTTACCAGCACACACAGCAAAGATTGTGAGTGCAATTTTCACTATTATAGTGATTTTTTTTTCTTTTATAAAGATCCCTAAATAGATTGTCCATAACAAATCATTAAATAGGTCAGATAAATATATGAAACAGATTGTCATGAATGATTGTAGGAAACAATGTAATTTGTGAGAGATTTGCAAGAGTAATGAAATAATGAGTCATTTGGACAACTCAAGTCAATCAAATGGTGGCCATAATTAAGGAATAATATCAGAAATCGACACCATTACAGATATCAAAGCAACTAATTTAAGATAGAGTGTATGTGTGTGTGTATAAAATTAAAGAGTGGCATAAACTAAAGATATGGAAAGGCAAAAGGTCATGTGTAGCAGATTGACAGTGTAAGCAGAGGAGGCACATGTCATGTGATAAAGGGACCCCTCAAAAAAAAACAATATACAAATAAAAAACCATTTTTACCCTATCTTTTCAAAGTTTGTGTATCCAAACCCTCCACTCCCCAAGTCGGACTTTGTAAATTGCATACCATCCAAACTCCATTTTTTCTCTCTCCCTTTTTCGGTAAATGAAAAGCATGTGCTACTGCCTTCCAGGGCACAGGCGAATTGGTAAGTTTGCGAAATGAAGAAGAGATTATGGTCTTTCGACATCGCGGGTCAATCCGGGATAGTCACGCTTCTTTCTCAAAATATTGCAAGGGTCAAGTTTTTTGGGTTCAGATCCCGTTGGTCCTCTCTCTTGCAGGACTGCTACTCGTCATGTATATCCTTCGATTTACATCCTACCCGACTAAGGCCTTGCCTTCATGTGGGAGGTTTTCGCCTTTAGGAAAAAAAAAAAAAAAACCTTTTTGTAAAAGCATGTGCTACTAATACTACAATTTCATTTAGGCATAAAATTACAAATTGTCACTAAAATAAAGTCATATTCAGCTATATTTTTCTTATTAAATCAAAAGGAGAGGCATAAATTTACAAATTTTCACTAAAATAAAGTCATATTCAGCTATATTTTTCTTATTAAATCAAAAAGTAAATTTATCACAATAGACCCATCGCTGTTTAGAATAAAAATCACCTAAATACATTTGTCTATCATCAATGCACTAAATTTGAAACAGCACAATATTTCATTACATGTAAGTTGTAACTTGATATGAATTGATTGTTCTATTAATGTATTCAACATGTCATTAATCTATATAAAAGTGATATTGTAGTGATGAATATAAGAGATAAATGAAAGTCTATAGTTCTCTGTGCATTTTATCCGTCGATTTAGACTAATCTCCGAAATCATGAATGTAAAAAAAAAAAAAAAAAAACTCTGCAATCATGTTTTATTATTTCTTTTTCTTTCCAAAATTAATATGAATACATCGTATGTATATTGTGATATAATAATCTTTATATCTATATATATATATATATATATAAAATAAGAAAATAGTTTCTAAATATGTTTTCCCACCTAAAGAGACTTGCTAAAAATTTTGGTGACCTTTTTTTTTTTTTGCTGATTTTTGATTAATTTGAAGATTGTTTTCAAAATGGGAATGTTTGACCTCTTTGTTGCTGATTTTTGTTGCCCTAATTGCTGATAGTTCACAAAATCGGAATGTTTAACCTATTTGTTGCTGGTTTTTGCTGCCATATCTACTTATAGTTAATAAAATAGGAATGTTTGACCTCTTTGTTGCCATAATTCCTGATTAACGATATTCATAGAATGCCCCGTAAAGTTGGGATGTTTGACCTTTTTGTTGCCTTTTTTTGTTGCTAAATTTTGGGTAATTATAAATATACAAGGAATGTTTGACCTTTTCCCGCTATATAGAGAATCAGTAAATTTTGAATTGGAAATTTGTAATCTAACTAAATCAATGAATGAATCGAAAATCTGTATCGAATGTCTCTTACATTTGTATATAAAATTTGTGAATTGATTTTTGCTATCTTAAACATATATTACTCTATTTAAATATATTTTTTCAATACGGAAAAACTTGAAAAATTATACTACTTTATTTAATCTTATTGCAAAACAATTCGGCATATTAAAAATCTGTTAAAAAGGAAAATTTTGTCCTATAAATATTAGATTCCTATGCTCGGTTATTTGCACATTCATTCAAGCATCTGCAGAATTAAAATCATACATATATTTTCTTCCCTTCATACATTCATTGTCGAATCAAATTGAGGCTCTTGCAAATGTACGAGAAACAAGCCTCCAACGATAACAAGTAAATTGTGAGTCTTGAGTGCGTTCTCTTTTTATGACATTGCGGTAATATATTATATATTTATATTTTTTGTTCAATGTCTTTTTGATTTATTGCTTTGCTGAAAATTTTATTTCATATAAATAGCAATTATATGTGTATTAAATTCAACTTATGTGCGGATGTCCATGCTTTCTGTATTGTATATTTTTCACAATACCTGCAGCATATTGAAAAAGTCTTAGTACATGAATGTAATTATCTCTGTGAATAACATTTATTTAATTCACTTATCTAATGAAATTGTGTAATTTTATACTGCTTTAGAGGTGGCATGGCTGATGTATTTCCATAGATCCTATAATTATGAAAGTTTAAATATTAACAATGTTTGTTGGTGAAAAAACAGATTGATCACAATTGATAAAAAAACACAATACTTAGCTATATTTTGTTTTTATTTTTTTTATAACCTGAGCAGTAAGAATATTTATGTAACGACCCAATTTTATTAATTTAAAATATTCTAAAAATATTTTTAAAAAATATAATTATAAAGGTTAATTTAGGAGTTATTTTATGGGTTAGATTAGGAGTTATGTTAGGGGTTTATTGTAGGGGCTATTTTAGAGCTTATTTAGGGGTTAGAATTAATTAGTATAAATATGTATAACTTCTTACACAAATTTTACACCAAATTTCAAATAAATATAAGAAAAACGAAGGGGTCGAGGACTAGGACTTTTATTGTTTATTTTTCTACATCGAATATCTGTGATTATTAAGGTATGGATTTTTATAGTATTTGTCTTTATTTAATGTTCCATGATTGTATTTCATTTATTGCAATATATGTCAAGAGGAATTCATATAAGCTAGGGGCTATGAAAAGGGTCCGAGATCAAACGTATCTTCGGGGTGAACCCGCAATGCTATATGCAGGAACTGGTCAGTCAGAGGAAAAAGAGGAAATTAATGAATTTATTGTTGTAATTATGTGAAGGCTTTTCATGTTATATTAAATATTGACAGATATTTCCCTACTAAGCGAGATGAAACTCACCCCTATTATTATCATGACTTTCAGGTTGAGGAGTCCGGCTAAGGATATGATGTTGTAGATGGTGGAATAAATCATGATATATTTATATTTTAAATAATTATGATCGGACTAAATTTTAGATTTAAGTCTTAAATTTTTCCGGTTTATGCTTGGAATAATTTTCGGATATTTAATTTGGAATTATAATTATTGTTATTATTTTTTTTCTTAAAGAATTAAAAAAATCTAAATCAACTTTTTGATAATTATTGGCATCACTTTAATTTATAAATTCGTGTTTTCTTAATAATATTTTAGAGTACTTTAATTCATAAAATCGGGTCGTTACAAGTGGTATCGAGCAGTCTATGGTTCTCAGAGACTTGTTTAGAAAAAATGTCTTTCAATTTTTTTAAAAGAAAATAGCCTAATAACATCCACCTCCATCATATCTCGTCGGATTTCTCAAGGTATGCAATTTATTATGTCATGCTATTCAAAATGTCATATTATATTATCATATTTTAGAATTACATTTTATGAATTCAAGTCGTCATTTTTATTAAAAGTATTATTTCATCTTGTATTTTCCATGTTAGACAAAAAAAAAAACTCTTCGTGTAAAAAAAATATCTTTGTTTCCGAAAATTTATTGATTTAACGAATTTCGAGGACGGAATTTTATTAAGAGGGATAGTATGTAATATCCCAATTTTTTAAAAATAATAATAATAAAGGTTAATTTAGGAGTTATTTTAGGGGTTAGATTAGGGGTTATGTTAGGGGTTAGTTTAGGGGTTTATTGTAGGGGCTATTTTAGAGCTTATTTAGGGGTTAGAATTAATTAGTATAAATATGTATAACTTCTTACACAAATTTTACACCAAATTTCAAATAAATATAAGAAAACGAAGGGGTCGAGGACTAGGACTTTTATTGTTCATTTTTCTACATCCAATATCTATGATTATTAAGGTATGAATTTTTATAGTATTTGTCTTTATTTAATGTTCCATGATTTTATTTCATTTATTGCAATATATGTCAAGAAGAATTCATATAAGCTAGGGGCTATGAAAATGGTCCGAGATCAAACGTATCTTCGGGGTGAACCCGCAATGCTATATGCAGCAACTAGCCAGTCAGAGGAAAAAGAGGAAATTAATGAATTTACTGTTGTAATTATGTGAATGCTTTTCATGTTATATTAAATATTAACAGATATATCCCTACTAAGCGAGATGAAGCTCACCCCTATTATTATCATGACTTTCAAAGTTGAGGAGTCCTGGCTAAGGATATGATGTTGTGGATGGTGGAATAAATCATGATATATTTATATTTTAAATAATTATGATTTGTCTTTATTTAATGTTCCATGATTGTATTTCTAAATTTTAGATTTAAGTCTTAAATTTTTCCTTAATGAATTTATGCATGGAATAATTTTATTGATATTTGATTTGGAATTATAATTATTATTATTATTATTATTATTATTATTATATTTTTTTTAATTTTCGGATAAAGAATTAAAAATAATTATTATTATTATATTTGTTTTCTCTAAATCAACTTTTTGATAATTATTGGCATCACTTTAATTTATAAATTCGTGTTTTCTTAATAATATTTTAGAGTACTTTAATTCATAAAATTGGGTCGTTACAAGTGGTATCAGAGCATGTCTATGGTTCTGTAGACTTGTTTAGAAAAAATGTCTTTCAAATTTTTTAAAATAAAATAGTCTAATAACATCCACCTCCATCATATCTCGTCGGATTTCTCAAGGTATGCAATTTATTATGTCATGCTATTCAAAATGTCATATTATATTATCATATTTTAGAATTATATTTTATGAATTCAAGTCGTCATTTTTATTAAAAGTATTATTTCATCTGTATTTTCCATGTTAGACAAAAAAAAACTCTTCGTGTAAAAAAAATATCTTTGTTTCCGAAAATTTATTGAGTTAACGAATTTCGAGGACGAAATTTTATTAAGAGGGATAGTATGTAATATCCCAATTTTTTTAAAAAAATAATAATAAAGGTTAATTTAGGAGTTATTTTAGGGGTTAGATTAGGGGTTATGTTAGGGGTTAGTTTAGGGGTTTATTGTAGTGGCTATTTTAGAGCTTATTTAGGGGTTAGAATTAATTAGTATAAATATGTATAACTTCTTACACAAATTTTACACCAAATTTCAAATAAATATAAGAAAACGAAGGGGTCGAGGACTAGGACTTTTATTGTTCATTTTTCTACATCCAATATCTGTGATTATTAAGGTATGGATTTTTATAGTATTTGTCTTTATTTAATGTTCCATGATTTTATTTCATTTATTGCAATATATGTCAAGAGGAATTCATATAAGGTAAATTTCTATAAAAATGGTCCGAGATCAAACGTATCTTTATTAAGGTATGGATTTTAACTTTATTTAATGTTCCATGATTGTATTTCATTTATGCAATATATGTCAAGAATTCATATAAGCTAGGGGCTATAAAAATGGTCCGAGATCAAACGTATCTTCTGGAAAAAGAGGAAATTAAAAAAGAGAATTAATGAATTTACTGTTGTAATTATGTGAATGCTTTTCATGTTATATTAAATATTGACAGATATATCCCTAGTAAGCGAGATGAAGCTCACCCCTATTATTATCATGACTTTCAGGTTGAGGAGTCCGGCTAAGGATATGATGTTGTGGATGGTGGAATAAATCATGATATATTTATATTTTAAATAATTATGATCGGACTAAAATTTAGATTTAAGTCTTAAATTTTTCCGGTTTATGCTTGGAATAAATTTTAGATATTTAATTTGGAATTATAATTATTATTATTATTATTATTATTATTATTAATATTATATTTTTTCTTAAAGAATTAAAAAATTCTAAATCAACTTTTTGATAATTATTGGCATCACTTTAATTTATAAATTCGTGTTTTATTAATAATATTTTAGAGTACCTTAATTCATAAAATTGGGTCGTTACAATTTAAGTGTGATTTAAGGAAGAAACAATATTATTTTTTGTATGTGTGTGTGATTTCATGCGTGTCAATGGTTAAGTGCTCACAAATTACTTGGATCAAATTATCCATTTACCTCATTTACTTACAAAATCCAATAAAAAACATTAAAAATGAATAATAATAAATTTAAACATTAAATAATTACAAACATAATATCAGATATAGATGTGTGAGAAATATTTTTCAACAGATTTGATAAATGGTCCGAAAAGGTATGTGAACAATTTTATAAAATATATACCCAATTTAAAAACTTCAAAATATAAAAAATATATGAAATGCTTTTACGAAAAAAAACAGTCCTCTTTTGGATCTCATTAGTGGTTTTTTTCCCGAACAACCACATCACCAAAAATAAACCATCACACAATAAAATTAACACATCTATACACACAAATTTTTGAAAATGATTTTGCATAAGAAAACAGAAAAAAATAGATTCATTCGATACAAAATGATAACAATATAGGATTGGTTTTTGTGTGATTTTGTCCGTGTGTGACCAGTTAGGGAGGATTGTTACCTCGACCACAAAATTACATCGAACAAATTGTTCCTTTACCTCATTCACTTGTAAAAATCAATAAGAAAAAAAAATCATTAAATATCCCCATTAAAAATGAATAATAATAAATTCAAATTTAAATTTAAATAATTACAAACTTAACTTTAGATATATAAGTGAAATTCATTTTCTGACATATCTGAGAAATAGTCAGAAATATATATGAAAAATTTCATAAAATACATATTCAAATTAAAAATGAGTGAACTTTTACGGAACAATCTCTATACCAAAAATAAAGCAATAGAACCAAATCAATACATATACATACGCGTATACTTTTAAAAATATTTTTTTGCGTAAAAAATTTGAAAAACAATTGATGCATTCAGTAAAAAAAAGTATATAAAATAGATAAAAGGTTGAGAATATGAAGCAAAATGGTGAGTTCTTAAGAGAGAAAAATCAAATGATTAACTTGATAATAAGGAATAACAATAGACTAAACAACACATGATTTTGAAAAATAATATAACAAAAAAAAGATGTGATTTTTTGATTTAGCAGCAAAAAGTTTTCGAAAAAGGGTTTGGAGTGGGGGAGGGGGGGAAGTTGTATATCAGATAGCATTTGGAGCGGCGAAAATGAGTTGTGTAAATTAGGGTTTCTTATTTTATATTTTGTTTTAGAATTTTTTTTAATCTATATCATTTATTATGCATGATGTGTCTTTATTTGGACAATTTAGAAGTACATGTGTAGTATCAAATTTTTATAAGTAAATTATGTGTTGGTTTATCTTCATGGGCCTGCAGAAATTTTCATTTGAGCTTATTAATAGAAGTTTGTATTTGGGTTAAGTGGTTTGTTTATATTTGGGTTATTATTGATTTCTTGGGCTTTTTTTATTTAAGGTAGAAATATTATTTTGAATCTTTAATTCAACTTATTGTAATTTAATTAAAATAAATGAAATATATATATAAAATAATTTATTAGAATATTTAAATTTTAAATATAGCAAACATATGAAACATATTATTACTCATATACTTTACGTAGATTCTGCAATGTCTTTGTAGCTTAATTATATTATAATTATAAATAAGAGCCAAAGACATTCTCTTTTTAATGTCTGGTTGTACTTAAAGAGTCCGATTTTCAGTATGATCAATTATATGTTGCAGTTTCTCGAGTTACTAATCAAAAGGGTTTGAAAGTATAAGCTTGAGGTGATGATATATATCTAAAAACAAACAGACAAATAATGTTGTGTACAAAAAAAATATTTCAAAATTTGTAATTTTTTGTGCTGATGTAGCTAGATTGTATTAAGATTGGTATTGTGTGTGTGTGTATATATATATATATATATATTCTTATATGCATTCAATTTACATAGAAACACCACACTCATATTACACACCCCCTGCATCGCACGGGCAAATAATTAGTATATATATAACAAGAAAATGATTTCTAAATATGTTTCTCCGCCTAAAGAGACATGCTAAAAAAATTGGTGACCTTTTTTTTTGCTGATTTTCGATTAATATAGAAGATTGTTTTCAAAATGGGAATGTTTAACCTCTTTATTGCTGATTTTTGTTACCATAATTGAATGATAGTTCATAAAAACGGAATGTTTGACCTATTTGTTGCTGATTTTTGTTGCCATAAATACTGATAGTTAATAAAATGGGAATGTTTGACCTCTTTTTTGCTGATTTTTGTTGCCATAATTCCTGATTATCGATATTCATAGAATGCCCTGTAAAGTTGGAATGTTTGACCTTTTTGTTGCCTTTTTTTGTTGTTGAATTTTGGGTAATTATAAATGTACACGGAATGTATGACCTTTTCTTGATGTATAGAAAGAATCAATAAATTTCGAGTTGAAAATTTGTAATCTAACTAAATCAATGAATGAATCGAAAATTTCTATCGAATTTCTCTTACATTTGGAATGTAAAATTTGTGAATTGATTTTTGCTATCTTAAAAATATATTAGTCTATTTAAATATTTTTTTAATTCGGAAAAATTTTGAAAAATTATACTACTTTATTTAATCTTATTGCACAAAAATTCGGCATATTTAAAATCTGTTAAAAAAGGAAAATTTTGTCCTATAAATATTAGATGCCTATGCTCGGTTATTTGCACATTCATTCAAGTATCTGCAGAATTAAAAGCATACATATACTTTCTTCCCTTCATACATTCATTGTCGAATCAAATTGAGGCTCGTGCGAATGTACGAGAAACAAGCCTTCAAGATAATAAGCAAATAGCGAGTCTTTAGTGCATTTTTTACGACGTTGCGGTAATATATTATACATTTATATTTTTTGTTCAATGCCTTTTTCGATTTTATGCTTTGTTGAATATTTTATTTCATATAAATAGCGATTATTTGTGTATTAAATTCAGCTTATGTACAGATGTCCATGCTTTCTGTATTGTATATTTCTGCAGCATATTGAAAAAGTCTTAGTAAATGAATGTAATTATCCGTGTGAATAACATTTATTTAATTTACTTATCTAATGAAATTGTGTAATTTTACACTGCTTTAGAGGTGGCATGGCTGATGTATTTCCATAGATTCTATAATTATGAAAGTTTAAATATTAACAATGTTTGCTGGTAAAAAAACAGATAGATCACAATTCGTGAAAAACATAATACTTATCTATATTTTTTTATTTTTTATAACCTGAACAATAAGAATATTTGAGTGTGATTTCAAGAAAGAAACAATATTATTTTTGTATGTGTGTGAATGATTAAGTGCTCACAAATTACTTGGATCAAATTCCATTTACCTCATTTACTTGCAAAATCCAATAAAAAAATATTAAACTAAGCACCCCATTAAAAATGAATAATAATAAATTTAAACATTAAATAATTACAAACATAACTTCAGATATAGATGTGTGAGAAATATTGTTCGACAGATCTGATAAATGGTCCGAAAAAGGTATGTGAACAATTTTATAAAATATATACCCAATTTAAAAACTTCAAAATATAAAAAAATATGAAATGCTTTTACAGAAAAAATCAGCCCTGTTTCGGATCTCATTAGTGACTTTTTTCCGAACAACCACATCACCAAAAGTAAACCATCACACAATAAAATTAACACATCTATGCACCCAAATTTTTGAAAATAATTTTGCAACAAAAAAAAATAGATTCATTGAATACAAAATCATAAAAATATAAGATTGCTTTTTTTGTGATTTTGTCCGTGTGTGAACAGTTAGGGAGGATTGTTACCTGGCCACAAAATTACATCGAACATATTATTCCTTTACCTCATTCACCTGCAAAAATCAATACGAAAAAATGTCATTAAATATCCCCATTAAAAATGAATAATAATAAATTCAAATTTAGATTTAAATATTACAAACTTAACTTCAGATATATGAGTGAAATTCGTTTTCTGACATGTCTGAGAAATAGTCAGAAAATATATATGAAAAATTCATAAAATACATATTCAAATTAAAAATGAGTGAATTTTTACGGAACAATCCCAACACCAAAAATAAAACATAACTAAATCAACACACATACATATGCATATATTTTTAAAAATAATTTTTTGCATATATAAATCGAAAAAAAATTGGTGCATTCAGTAAAAAAAGTATATAAAATAGATAAAGGTTGAGAATATGAAGCAAAATGGTGAGTTCTTAAAAGAAAAAAATCAAATGATTAACTTGATAATAAGGAATAACGATAGATTAAACAACACATGATTTTGAAAATTAATATAACAAAAAACAAGATGTGATTTTTTGATTTAGCAGCGAAAAGATTTTCGAAAAAGGGTTTGGAGTGGGGTCAGATAGCATTTGGAGCAGCGGAAATGAATTGTGTAAATTAGGGTTTCTTATTTTATATTTTGTTTTAGAATTTTTTTATTCTATATCATTTATTATGCATGATGTGTCTTCATTTAGACACTTTAGAAGGACACGTGTAGTGTCAAATTTTTATGAGTAAATTATGTGTTGGTTTATCTTCATTGGGCTGCAGAAATTTTCAATTGGGCTTATTAATAGAAATTTGTATTTGGGTTAAGTGGTTTGTTTGTATTTGGGTTGTTATTGATTTCTTGGGCTTTTGCTTTTTTTGTTTCATAAGTTAAAAAATATATTTTGAATCTTTAATTTAATTTATTGTAATTTAATTAAAAGAAATGAAATATATATAAAATAATTTATTATAATATTTAATTTTTATATGTAGAAAACATATGAAACATATAATTAGTCATATACTTTACGTAGATTTTGCAATGTGTTTGTAGCTTAATTATATTATAATTATAAATAAGAGCCAAAGACATTCTCCTTCTAATGTCGGGTTGTACTTAAATAGTCCGATTTTTAGTATAACCAATTATATTTTGCAGTTTCTCGAGTTACCAATCAAAAGGGTTTGAAAGTATAAGTTTGAGGTGATGATACATCCTAAAAAACAGACAAATAATGTTGTGCACAAAAAAATATTTCAAAATTTATAATTTTTTGTGCTGATGTAGCTTGATTGTATTAAGATTGGTATTGTATATAATTTCTTATATGCATTCAATTTACATAGAAACACCATACTCATATTACACATCTCGTGCTTCGCACAGGCAAATAACTAGTTTTGAATATAAGAGAAAATTAAAGTGTTTACTTTGTTTGTGTTCGCAATTTGGTTTTGAAAATGTGGGCGTTGACCCGACTTTGGCCAAATTTTCATTGGTTAAATATTTAAATTTGAAGGAATTGACGATATGTTATTAATTTACATTTCGAGTAGATGTTCGTAATATTTTTAAATTCTCAAAAACCAAATGAACATTATGTAAAGGAAGTTGAAAGATCAAAGTCTTATCCCACATTGTTTTTAAAGCATAGTTTATCCTAATATATATACTAGAAGGTGTTATAAATTAGATAAATTATAACACATGCAAGTGGCAACATGCCGCTCACTCGGCATGGGACTTGGCTTGGGCCATGGTCTGGCCCTTTGAGCCCAGATTATGGTTTAGGTAGTTTTGTCACTCGAAATTGGTTAGGCCCAGATTCAAGTGTGAGTTGGAAACCCAAAGTGAATATAGACATTATAGGTGTTTAGATTCGCATAACTAAAGGAGTCTGTAATTCTTAAAGTAGTGGTCAACAGAGGTATTTTATAACACCTGATTGTTACATATATATTTAACGCTCACTCATCTGACAATTATCCTTTGCAGGTGTTGGATTTGTTGTCTATAAATAAGCTTAGATGTGTATTGCAGAAGGTTACATAATATACACAACATATTCACATATTTCTAAGAGTGTTACAACTATAGTTGTCAAAATGACCAGGTACAACTAGCCGCCAGACCAAGATCGAAAATTGTGGTCAACTAGCCAAACGTGATCGGATCAAGATCGAAATCGGGCCTTATGGGGCGCCGAAGCAAATAGGTTCGATTTTTTCGGGCCTAAAAAATTACAGCCCAATCCTGTAAAAATATCGGTCTAATCAGGCCAGACCATCAAGTCGGGTCGGGCTAAAATTAACAGCTCTAGTTACAATACATCTCGCATCACAATTCCTTTTTGCATATTCGAGTTCAACAACCAGTCTTCACTCCATCCAGTTCGAATTGCTTTTATATTAATGGTGCTACAACACAAAAGACACAAATTATTTTATCTTTGGGGACATTACGTCAAACCATGAGCACTAATCAATACGTATTTGTCTAGCGAAAAAAAATTTAGTCTCGACTAGGCTTTCCAGTTCAATTGCACTTTCTGAAATTGAAGTTCAGAAAATACATGTAATAGATAGGTTTTGTTCTATTGTAATTTTCTATTTAATTTGTTTTTGTACTTCATTTAGAAGGTTCCTTTCTGTAATACATTGTAATCAACAGTTTAATGATACACACTAAATAACCCAACTACCTTATATTTTTATCTGTTATTTTCTTTTTTAATACAATAATAGCTATAACTCAACCAAATTAACTAAAATTTTTTTATAACGAAACATACTGATTCCCGCGGATGGAATTATATTTAATGATTTTTCTATTACAAGTGATAATAGATCATACCAACTAAATTATAGTCATGTGGTGTAATAGATACGTGGATGGACATGTGGGAAACATCAATGGGTCAAGTAATATAGTATAGTAGTATTAAATTAAAAATTATTAAGGGCAGCAGGAAAACCGCGTCAGAATGAATGAAGCTACGATTGTTGGAAAGGCAAACCCATCCGGTTGTTATTGGAGTGTTTGTGGTGTACTGAGTTTTTGTTTACAATTTCTGCAAATGGAAGAGCGGTGGTTTCTTTTTTCTCCTCCTTCTCTCTACCAAAAAAAAAAAAAACCATAACCTACTTCCCCCCTCCCTCCCCTCCTCTCTCCCCCCCCCCCCCTTCTTCTCCTCCCTCCTTACCCCTCCCCCTCCCCCTCCATGTCTTTTATTGGAGGGCTAACAATGGTGGTCCTTTGGGTGTCCGAAGGTGACCGAATTTTTGGTCCAGGGTGAAACGGGTCGGAGCTTCCTGGAGGTATCTCGGAGCTGAGAAGACGATGAGCTGCGGCAAAAGATTTGGGAGAGAGAGAGGCATCTTTCTTTTTTCTTTCTGTTTTTTTTTTCTAATTTTTTAGGTATAGATTATTGTAGTTTTCTTATTTTATTTATATTTTCTTTTCCCGGTTGATTTGCGAAACTCGTAGGCGGATCAATTTTTTATGTTCTGTAGTATGAAGTGGTTGCTCGTGCCCGGTTTCAGTTTTTTTTTTTTGTGTGTTACAGTCTCCTTTAAGGAGTGCTAAAGTCTCCCGGCGTGAAGTGGTTAGTTTGGGATGGGTAGTTTCTTAGTCCTTGTGAATCCGAATTGGTTTTACCAATTCCCCGCTTGGCTCTTAGTTAGTCTTGTCGGCTCTTAGCCCGTTGACTACGATTGTAGTTGTAATTTTAGTTTTTGAATTGTTACAATAAAATACTATCGTTCGAAAAAAAAAAAAAAGTGGTGGTGACGCAGGCGAATTTACCTCCATATATATCTACTTTTCTAAAAAAAGTTTATTTTATATTTTTAGTCTTTTAAATAACACCTTTGTATTTTTATTTGGGCAATTGAGCTTCATCCATTCAAATTTAGCAGCTTCAGCACTTTACCTATCACAATTAAATATTCTATCGTTTTTTGTGTTTTCAGCATTGGCACCAGTAAAAATAATAATATGATACCCTCTTTTTTAGCTTTTGAATGGAAAGATGAGAAAAAAGAAAAAAAGCAACAATGACATGATAACATGAGATTTCATGTTCGAGTTCGTATATTCTATTTCCTATTTCATTATGTTGGATCATTAACATATGTTTATATGCTAAACATGTGATATTGAATTTTTAGATATGTTAAAGGTGTCAATCAATGGAGTGGAATAGATAGTGAAACATACAGTGAAATAAGAAATCTGATCCGATCCTGACAAAATGTTACAATCAATGTTAGGCTTAAAAGGGATTGTACGGTTTTCATTCCTATGGGAAAAGAAATATTTTCCATCTCATTGAGATAAATTGTCAACTTTCTATTTAAAATTGTGCAAAAGCGAATATATGTTTAGTTATAAAAATTTTGATGTAGAATTTATAGGATGAAAATTTGAAAATATGTTTAGTGTAGAATATTGTTTTTGAATTTTGTTATTCGAAAATATGATAGGATGATAATTTATATATATAATATGTAAGTGGTGGGACCCACTTGAATGATGTTGTATTGTTATTTGGAAAATAATAATATATAATGGGATGAAATTGATAGTAGTGGGATCTACATTAAAAATTTAATTTGAAAATTATAATTTATGTGTATATGGGTGATAGTCCAACTTATATAATGTTAAAATTGAGTATGTAATAGTGTAGTGGATCCCACTGATATAATAAAATTGAGTACGCTAGTTTGGGAATTTAAAATATAAAGTTGAGATTGTAAAATGATAAGTTGAAAATGGAATATTTGTAAAAGAGATTGAGTAAAACAAACATGATTTCATAATTGACATGAAGTGCTAACATTGTTAAGTTTGCCCTTGGGAGGATGGACAATGGGGTGCCATTTACTGCGATTGGATATGTGAATATTTACATTTTCGTTCTTCTAGAGAAAATTTTTCAACCCAACATGTGATTGTTTATGAAAATTTGAAGAAAATATACTATTCACTCACTTTTATTTTTTCTCTTACCAATCACATTTACACACTTTTCACAAATAACTAATCATTATTACACATTTTCTCACAAACTCCACTATTCAACTACTCACACATTTCTAACTAACACTCATTATTTTACTATTTCTATATCAAATCAACTTTCACCATTACTTTTTCATCTCATTGCCAATCGCTCTCTCAAAATTCATTTTTCTTCTTCCAAATTTTTTTACGACTATTCTATATTAAAAAGAAAATTTTCAAAATGAAAGCATATCCAATCGCTCATTTTACTATTTAAAATTTTAAAATTGCTTTTTTGTTTTTTTCCAACATACACTTATTTTTATTTTAACAATCTATTGTTAAATACTAATATTGCATGCACCCAACAAAACTTATTTAAAAAATTTCTAAAATTGTTAATCTTTTCACACATAAAGTATACTATAAATAAATATATATTTTTATTTCCAAACTTATATAATTAATATAAAAATATAATCAATTTAGATATTATTTTTTAAAAATATGAAAATAAGTTTGAAAATAAAGGGAAATGGAAGGGAAAATTGCAAAATTGATCCTATAACTATAGGCAGTTTGCAATTTCAGTCCTATAAGTATTGAGTTTGCAAAATTGGTCCTGTAAGTTTGATTGTGTTTTGCAAAATTGGTCCTATATGTTTCAAACCTAAGCAATTTCGGTCCTGTAAGTTTCAAGTTGTTGCAAAATTGGTCCCCTGGGTTTATTTAATATTTTTAAAACACCAAGAATACCCTTATACACATCAATGGGTTATTTGACTAAGTGTTTTGCTTAAAATGATACCAGAGCCTAGGTTTATTAAGAACTTTTAGTTATATTTATTATAATTATGTAATTAACAATTGGTGAGGAGAATTTTCTCCGAGAAAATGGATCTGGACAATTGTCCAAGATGTCTACCTTATAGGACACAACGGCAGATCTACGTACAAAATTGGGGTACAGTAACCGAAAAAATTCAACTATATTTTTTAGTAAAGAAAAATTAATAATAAATTTGTACCCCTATTTTTACAAAAAGTAAAAATAGAATTAGAAAATTCAAATAAAATAATACAAATTCCCACAATAAAATTTTAAAAATTAAAAGATTCACTTAGCAACTTGAATAAATAAACCATGACAAAAGTCAAAACCTACAAAACTAAAAATATCAAAAAATAAAAACCTAATAATATCAATAATGTTACCAAAATTGTGTTTTGCTGTATCTTGTTTTCTTAATTATTCTAATCATTTTTTTTATATATGTGTATTAATTTTTCATGTACGGTTACATAATCAACTTTTACAAATTTAAAAAGCATTTTGTACTATGACTTTAAATAATTAAAAATATGTATATGCAAATTTTTTTAAAATCTATCGACCCCAATTTCAAAAATCCCGAATCCTCCGCTGATATGACATATCGTCAAATTTTGATGATGTATGCACAAGAACACCAGGACAAGATAACATATTGGAACAATCATATTAAAACCTCTTAATAGAGACTGGATCTAAGTATGTGTGACAATGCCACGTACAAAATAGGTGTCAGAATATGTGAATATTTTATTCTATAAAATCTGGGTTTATCTAGATAAATTAGCTATGATGTGTTAAGGATTACAATTGTTAATGCTCGAAAGTTATAGGACTAAAATTGCTACTGTTAGAAAGATAAAGAGCCAAAAATGTTATTTAGCCATAAGGGCAAAATTGTTTAGAACCAACACTGCAACTTTAAATGATAAAGAAATAAAATTGCAACTACCTCAAAGTTACAGGACTAAAACTACAATTTACCCGGAAATGGAATATTAGATTCGGGCGGTTTGCTGGATTAATACGGGGTCAAAAATGGATCCAAGAATTTCATGGATAGTAACTGGTCCCTTCAAGCAGACAAATAAAAGCATGGAATTGGGTGGTGGCTGCCGACTGTCACGCGGACCCCCTCCGGCTCATTTTTCAATGCCCTTTTACAATACTAATTAAACTATTATGCCAAAATTCTATTTTTGTCTATATTATATTAGGATACAACTTTTACAAGGTAAATTCGATATTTTCTATTCTGTAAGTAATTTGGCAAATTTATAATATTTTTAAGATGTCTAACATATATACTCCTCGACATCAAGCATAATATGATTGCACTATAAGCGCAGTTTGCCCTTTCCTGAAGGTGTACTCGAATTTTTTTTATATATAATACATATATTTATCGAAATAAATAAATCCCTCTGTGTTATATATGAGAAAAATATAAGATATCATAAATTATGAATTTCGAAACTCCCACAGGTATTACAAACTTTGAGCCCCAAACACAAGCCTTTCTATTGTTTTTTCAAATAAGTTGGGAGTACTTATTAGATGAGAGGGGATAAATCTCAAAAAAACTGAAAGATACCGGGTTCAAACCCCCGGTCAACACCCTTACAAAGGGTTATGCATACTTTTTAACTGGAATTTGACATTTACAATCAAACTAAAATATTGAATACTTTTGCTGTCAAAAAAAAAAATATTGAATACTTTTAATCTCAATAAATTGTCCTGATAGAAGCGAGACCAATTTCTTTGGTACGTACGTATTAGTATAACACATTCCTTTATACAGATCATTTGGATCTATTTAGGCTTAAAAAATTTGTTTTACATATGTATAGGTTTATAATCATATGCGACTTGTAACTATTTTTCACCCAGTTACAAGTTTTTCCTGATAAGTGAATGAAATTCATTTCGATTTTGGAAAGAAAAAATAATATTGAATACTTGAGTTATATTTTTTTTGCCAAATCCATCATGAACTTTATATTTAGTTTTACTTGTTTATTGCGGGCCATACTGAGCCTTTTATGCCAAGTTGAAAACAGGAAAAACATTGAGGCATAGCTTCTGTCAATTGTTGCGAAAATAGGCATTAATTGTTTCTGTATCAATCGCAATTGTCTAGTTATGTTCATCCCCTTTGCGGCAATGCCTGTGTCTCATAGCGTAGACAGCTATTGGTGTAATTGTAAGAATGCCTTGCCTCTAATTGTGAAAGTACCCCAAAGAGATCAAATAGATTGGAAAAATGAAATAAAAATAAATGGAAGGCTTTAGCTCTAAACCCAATACATACCAGATTTAAGCATATAAAAACTTTCATTTAATCATCTAAAAAAAAACTTTCATTTAAAGTTTAAACCTTTTCAAAATTCATGTTGCATAAGATAATTTATCTCAAGTAATATGATTTTTAAGTAGTTACATACATATATAGCTTTTTGGTTGTTTCTTCTTTCTTTTTCCTTTCTTTATTCTTTTTTAGGTTCGGGGTAGGGGTTGGCAATTGATGTCATGTTCCGGTAGCGTGTCGCATTGATACATGAAATTCATGTTATGGGTTAGGGTTGATGATTTGACACGAATAATTAAATATGTCGGGTTAGGGTTGGAAAGTCTTACACAATTATTAATGTTTTTTGAGTTCCCAAAATAACATGTATATTTTCAAAAATCTAAATAACTCATGTATTTATATGAATTATATGAGTTGTTTGAGTTAAATGTAGTGTGACAAATTATAATTACATACATTTTAAAATGTTTTAAAATTCAAAATTATAGTAACAACATATTTAATCATTTAAAAATATTGCAAAAGCAATATAATTACTTCACAACCGTGTTAAATAGGTCAGTCGTGTTATTTCAAGTTAACATTAACCTGACAAGTTTATTATTTGTGTTATTAGTGTCGATCCAATTATGATCTTTACTCACCAAGCCTCAACTCTAACTAATATTATAATATTTTAGATTGGTGTCATATCAGAAATTATCACCACTAGTTACTAGTTAGGGTGGAGTGGCATAGCTTTTGTTGCAGAGACCTTATTTAAAATAGTAAACAACTTCATTGATTAGAACCTAGTAAAAAACCAAGCCCCATATGCCTATATAAAGCGCCTTAGACTCCTCTGCTTCATCTCATCTATCTTTCACTGAACTTTCCCTCATTCTCTCAGGTAATGCACTAAAAAAAGCTTGAAAATAGGTTTTTCCTCTTTTTCCCTTCATTTATTTGGTCTAAGTTTGGCCACATTTTGCATATGCAGAAAGATGGCTTCTCATTACATATGGACTCTGTGTTTTGGGCTATTGATGATGCTCTCTGGAGCAATGGCTGCTGCGCCAAAGAAAGCAGTGGATGTGCCCTTTGGCAGGAACTACATGCCCACATGGGCTTTTGATCACATCAAGTACTACAATGGTGGCTCAGAGATCCAGCTCTTTCTTGACAACTACACTGGTAAATAAATGGTCATATGGGCCTTTCTCCTTCTTTCTAGCTTGAAATTAGTTAGCCCTAATCTTGATATTTTTGGTTTAGGTACTGGATTTCAGTCAAAGGGTTCTTACCTATTTGGGCATTTCAGTATGAACATTAAGATGGTTGCTGGAGATTCTGCAGGCACTGTTACTGCTTTCTATGTAAGTAAATACCAATTTTTTGAGCCGTACCATAGAATATCAGTTGCTTTAGTTCATAATCTTGAAATTTTACTTGTCATTTTATTGGCTGGAAATGCATATGACAAATACTATTATTTTCCTTTTCTTGGAAAAGTGAGCATTTTTGCTCTTCCATTTGTTCATTGGATGAGCAGACAACTAATTTAGAAAGATCTTTTTTTGTTTTCTCCATGTAAGATTTAGATGTTATGAATTTGTTTGAGTAATTTATTTTTAGGGATAATTACAAAAAGTACCCCTGAGGTTTGACCTAATTACAAAAAAAACCAGCTAACTTTAAAACAACTTACAAAATGTACCCCTGAGGTTTGATTTAGTGTAAAAATTAAGGGGTAATCTGCAATGATTTTACAAATATGAAACTCATTTTTTTATGATGGGTTCTGTATTTCGAGGGATTTTGAAATATATTTCAAACCTCAGTGGTACTTTTTGTAAGTTTTAAAGTTAGCTGGGTACTTTTTGTAATTACGTCAAATCTCAGGGGTATTTTTTGTAATTATCCCTTATTTTTATTCTTTGATTTGTCTCTTTTGATTTCTGGGGGTTGTGCAGCTATCTTCTCAAAACTCGGAGCATGATGAAATAGACTTTGAGTTCTTGGGGAACAGAACAGGGCAGCCATACATCTTGCAGACCAATGTATACACTGGAGGAAAAGGAGACAAAGAGCAAAGGATTTATCTTTGGTTTGACCCAACAAAAGACTACCACAGATACTCTGTTCTGTGGAATCTCTACCAGATTGTGTAACTTCAATTGTTCCTCTTACATCTTCTTTATTTCAGAGCTTTTATTGCATGTAATAACTTACCTGGTTTTCACTTCCATTGCTGTTAATTGTTGAAACTGGTTGGTTTACTCCTGTTTTAAAATTCAGATGCATAAACTTATCAGCGAACTGCAATGGTGTCTCAATGCCTTAATTAATTTATTTTTCATGATGAAGGAAAAGTAGCCAATATTCTTAGGTTGAGAACTGTGAATCCATTGGGCACGCCCACTGAGTTATGCACACAAAATATGTGTGTGTAGTGTGTACTAGTGGCCCAAAAGGGAAAAAGGTTTATTTTGATTGCTTATGAGGGTCCTGGTAATTGATATTGTTTAATTTCCACAGCTTATTCTTGTTTGTTTGAATTTCCTGCTCTGGACTTGAAAAAATCGACATCTTTTTGATTTGAGGTCCATGGCACGTGTAATTAAGGGGGCCGGCCAGATTTGGTTTGTTCATTTATGAATGAAAATTTAATGACCATCAATTTGTGGTTTCCCATCTGATGATATACCTCTTGTTATTATGATAAAAATATTAAACTAGTCAGGATCGTCATGTGCGGCTTTTGACTTTGTAAGACCATTAGCATTTTAATCTTTGCTCTTATCCCCGGTGATTCAGGAATAGATTGGCAAACAGGAATAACTTTGAAAAGCTCCAACAAATTAATACTTATTTTACTTTCTGGTCGGTTTGAATTTTTGTGAACATCTGATCTACTTTAATTTGCTCAAAAGATGGTTAGATAATTTATCAGTGTATGTTAAGACATGACATGATGATTCTTGATTTATGTGGGGACGAACAGATTCTTGGTGGATGATATCCCAATCAGGGTGTTCAAGAACAGCAAGGACCTGGGAGTGAAATTCCCATTCAACCAGCCCATGAAGATATACTCGAGCTTGTGGAACGCAGACGACTGGGCCACGAGAGGTGGTCTCGAGAAGACTGACTGGTCCAAGGCTCCATTTGTGGCCTCTTACAAGGGCTTCCACATCGACGGTTGTGAGGCCTCTGTCCAGGCCAAATTCTGTGACACTCAGGGTAAGCGCTGGTGGGATCAGAAGGAATTTCAGGACCTTGATTCGTTCCAATGGCGTCGACTCAGATGGGTTCGTAACAAGTACACCATTTACAACTATTGCACTGATCGGACAAGGTACCCCACTGTTCCGCCCGAGTGCAAGAGAGACAGAGACATATGATTATGTGCTTTCGCTACATCCACACCACATTATAAGCCTATTATTATTATTATTATTATTATTACTTATGTCCATTTTCGACTTGTATAAGCCTATTTATTACTTCATATATGGAGACTGAGAGAGACCGCCATAGCATGTCAAGTCCAACAGCATATATGTTTCACTTTCCAGGGCTTTCTAAGCCTCCCTTTGATATATTTTTATCCATTTTCTATTTGTTATGATTTGGATTAATTCGTTGAAATATCAACCAGCATCCAAATTTCTTAGCACATAGACCAGTTACTCATGGCTTCTTGCAGCTGTTGTACCATTTCGTATAACTAATCAAACTATATTCAATTTTTATATTTAGTTTTTCTAGGGGCAAGCACAACTAGCACATCTAATGGCAAACAAACTAACTCATGAATAGTGGTGGCACAAATGTTTGGGTAGTGTAATTTATTGGGAACTTTTTTTCAGAAATAAAATCAAATATGCCGAACCAAAATTGTATCTATTTCCCTTCTCCAAAGTATTTTAAAAATCACTCCAGTAATTTATTGTGGTGGCACGTAAGGACTAATTTTAACCGTTACTGTAAATCTTTCATATCGGATTTGACTAACAAAAAATAACAATAATTAATTATTTTATTCAAATTAGGGGTATTATGGTAAAAACATCCTTAATAAATAATTGTCCGTAATAAAATGATTACATATTAAGCAAGGAGAATCAAATTTGATTTTTTTTCAATTCTAATTCAAATCAATCACTAAAAAAAACGTATCGCAAATACCAGAAATTACTCCATCTACAATCTACTACATCATTCAATAACGTTGAGAAAGCATCACATAGAAAAAAAATAGTTGAAGAAAAAAGGGCCACATATTCAGACATTGCAGACAAAAAGCATCACATAGAAAAAAAATAGTTGAAGAAAAAAGGGCCACATATTCAGACATTGCAGACAAAAAAAATAAAAATTACAGTCCTAAATTTGTTGACGAACACAAATTGTGTTGGAACTATACTATAATATTCATTCAACGAGCAATACCAAGGACAACAATAGCAAATTGTTGAAGAATACGAATTGTCCTAAATTTTGTTGAACAAACAATCCGAAAAAAACTGTAATTTTTTTTTTTTTGCATATATAGTATTGAGTCATTGCAGACTTATTATAATGTTGTTGCTTAATTAGATAGATATCGTTGCATTTTTTATGTTTTATTGCTTTATATACGGTATTGGATCATTGCATGCCTAATGTAATGTTAATACAGAATAACACGAAGATAAATATGTAGTATGATTCTACTAATTATGCACCATCTCCACCAAACAATTTTTAGTAGAAAAAATTTGAGTTGAAAACAACCATTGTGGAATTAATATAGTTTTGTTGTTTAATTAAAATGATATCACTATATTTTTTTATTATACACGGCATTGGCACATTGCATATTTAACATAATTTCAATATAGCAATAATGCATAGTTAAATAAGATTCTATTACTTATACACCATCTCCAACAGAAAAGTTCTAGCAGAAACTGAAAATTTTGCAGGTTTTTTTATTCATATAGATGGAAGTTACCGAATCTTCAATAGCTGATAAATTGGGATAGTAGTAATCCCAAAGAAACTGTAAATTTTTAAAAATAAACAGCCCTCAAATCACGCCATATGATAAGGTTGATTTTTTTTTACGAAAAATCTTTAGCTTGCAATTACAAATCTATCCTCAATTAAAAGTCCTGAAATATTTAACATTACCAATTTGTCCCTATTAATTAACAGTTTTTATCTAACTGTCTAAAATAAGGAAAAAATCTAAACGATCCAAATGTTTCAATCAATGACCAATTGCTATATATATATATATATATATATATATATATATATATCACAAACACTTGTGTGAGCCCATCTCACGGATCTAAATTCGTGAGACGGAGTCTCACATGGTCCTCCATATTTTGTCTCTCCTTGTTGACCATTATTTTTCTCTCATCTCACTGGTCCCCTCCGTACCATCCACGCATCAAATATTTCATGATCCCTTCTCTCTCCTCACACCACTCCTCTGGTGGTCCATCCTCTCTCTCTCTCTCTCTCTCATCACACTCCTCCTCCTCTCCGGTTCATTCTCTCTCTCTCTCTCTCTCTCTCTCTCTCTCTCTCTCTCTCTCTCTCTCTCTCTCTCTCTCTCTCTCTCTTCTGGTGGTCCCCCTTTCTCTCTCCACTAACGTCCCTCATTTATTTCTACATGCATGAAACAAGGGAAAAAGATGAGGAAAATAAAGTATCACTTTATATGAAAAAGTATCACTATTTATGAAAAAAATATCACATTTAGAGTCCAATTAAATTACTTCTTATGAAAAAATATCACTATTTATGGAAAAAGTATCACATTTAGACTTGGAAAAAAAATTACTTTTTATGAAAAAAGTATCGCTTCTTATGAAAAAAGTATCACTATTTATGAAAAGAGTATAACATTTAGACTCGAAAAAAAAATCATTTTTTATGAAAAAAGTATCACAATTAGACTTGAAAAAAACCACTTCTTATTAAAATAATATCACTTTTTATTTAAGAAAATAACACTTTTTATTAAAAAATATTATTTTTTATGGATAAAATATCACTTTCTATGGAAAAAGTATCACTTCTTATTAAAACAAATATTATTTTTAATTAAAACTAAAATATTATTTTTTGTTCAAAAAGTACCATTTTCTATTTAAAAAAAATCATAACTTCTTATTAAAACAAATATTACATTTTATAAAAAAATAATGTATCACTATTTATTGGAAAAAAGTATCAATTTTATTCTAAAATGTATACGTTTTATGAAAAATATTACATTTTTTGAGATTTTTGTATCTAAAATGGTATGTGTAGAGAGAGAGAGTGGGGTGAGGGGGCGGATAGAGAGATAGAGAAGAGAGAGATGGGGGACCACAAGTGGAATGAGATGTGAAGAGAGAGAGGACAATGAAAACATATTAATATGGGAGGTGAGGAGAGATAGTGGAGTGAGGACCATTAAGATGAGAGAGAAAAAAGAGAAAAAACCACTTGGAGCTCCCTCTCAGGGATCTATGAGACGGTCTCACAAGAGACTTCCCTATATATATATATATCTATGTTGTCCAATAACTGTATATATGTGCATTTTTATATTTTAAGAACATAGACAAACCAAATAAAAACATACACGAAAAAGAAAATCTATAGTGGATAATGACAAAATGCATTCCTCTCAATTTTCACAAATGTCTCAATAGATGTGTTCAGAATATTTTTCCAAAATCAGAATAATTGCTCCTAGCCAGTCCTAGGGTTTTCCTCTCTCTAGAAACCCTGAGAGAGCCGTCTTGACTCGCAAGAATGTTTGTCCTTCATGGGCTCCAAAGTCTATGATTGATTGTCTTCATTATCACATCCCTTCTTTAGTTTTCACCTAATTCCCCTGCATATTCTCTGCTTTTGTCTTTTGCTGCTTTGTTTTTCGTTTTCTTCTGCTAATCTTTCTATTTCTTTGGGTTTGCTTCACAGATCTCTCCCCTCCTTGACGGGCCGCGCATCCAAGTTCATTCCACCCCCCCCCCGCCTCCCACATCTCTATTCACAAAAAAAGTCATGGACGAATCCCTCGGAGCCGTGTTCGCGTCTGTCCCTCGCAGAAGATGAGAAAATCAACATCAATGTTAGCCCCCACCTTGGAGATGACATGAATAACTCCATATGCCTCATTGGAAAACTGTTGGCCCCCGAACTATCGGCTTTGAACAGATCTCGGGGCTATTTCGAAGTTATGGAGCCCAAAAGGCAAACTCAATCGCAAACCCCTAGCAGACAACACATCCTGTTCTCTTTCAAAGTGAAGCAAAGCGTGACAAGCAAAGGGTACAACTTGGCTCACCTTGCTCTTTGACAAATATATCATTCTCTTGGTCAAGCAAACATATATGATAACTAGTAATATTGAGTTCAAAAAGTCCCCGTTTTGGATCCAAATTCATGATCTACCTCCGGGCCTCATGACGTCGACATTTGCGAAAATAGCCGAGAACACAAAGTGGGGAAATTCATTGCGATTGATCGTGACCCGATCGGGATCGGTTGTGGGTAGATTTCTCCGCATCCGAGCAGAGATTGATATCTCTAAACCACTTCGACGTGTCTTCCAAATTGATTTCATGAACCACAAAGTGACAAAGCTCCTCAAATACGAAAGACTTCCGTGATTTCGTTTTTTTCGTGGACGCATCGGCCACCTCGTTCGAGATTGCAACCTCCATGTACTCAACTCTCCTCACCAAAAATCTCATTTCGAATACGGAACCGGCTCCGTGCTCCTATTACTTCAAGCCCATTCACCACTAACAGATACTACACACACAACACCTCCAACCATACTTCCACTCCAACCTCATCTGCTATACCCCACCCCCATACCGAACAACTTCCAACAAATATCCTACCCCAACAAAACACCACCTTCCTCTCTCACCATCCCGTCCCGGCCTCTCCCTCTCATATTTACCAGCCCCTCCTCCTCCCGCATCACCACCCCACCGGCCCTCCCCAACTCATACATCAACTCCCCTCTCCATCAATCCTCCCGTTGTTCATCCCCTAGTCAAGCAGCAGCCCCTCCCCCAAAAAATCTGTTCTCAATCCCACTCCTATCAAATCTCCCACATGCCACCAAGCATCCTCCTCGCCCCCACCTCACCCCATTGTTGCAACGCTCCCTCCTCCTCTCAAGTCCATCCATCTCTTCCTATCCCTACGCTCCAAATTCCTGCATCCCCTACACCCCAACCCACACAACATCATACCTCTTCACCTCAAAACACTAGCCCCTTTCTTGTCCAAGTACCAATGAATTTGGACACTCCGGCGAGAAAATTAGCCCGAAAATTCCAAAGAATCAAACAAAGCCTCCACCTCCTCCTCCTTTCTCGCCCCTGTGCCAACCTACTCTAAACACAAAATGCAAACTCCAAATCCATGACTACTACTTTGATCTACTTCTCCCTATCGATGTCGAAGTCATTGACAAAAAACAAAAACCTCATCATCTATGCTCCTCGACTCCCCTCTACCCTCACTCTTCCCTAGTTCGGACGCCCTTGATAATCAATCAAGGAGGTTGGCAACGTTAGCCAACCCCGCCGATCACCATAGATATCCTAAGGAATTGTCGGGGCTTGGGAACCCCCGAACAATTCGGGAACTCCGTGAGTTTATTCGCACAAAAGTCGCCCCACTTGATCTTTTTATGCGAGACCAAATGCGCTTCTCGGAAGATTGACTCAATCAAAATGGAATTGGGCTTTCATGGCTTTAGTATTCCTTCGGATGGTCGTCGGGAGGACTCGCTTTGTTATGGCGTAAAAATATGCAAGTGTCTCTTCGAGTTTTTTCCAATCGGTTTATTGATGCTTGATGTTTCTCTCTCTAATTCCACCATTCGAGTAATCGGGGTCTACGGCGAGCCAAACGTTGCCCTTCGCAGAGCATTCTCGGGAGTCCTTCAAATCCATCCACATGCACACTAATGCTCCTTGGTTATGTTTCGGGATTTTAATGAGATTTTATCACAATCGAATTTCAAGGCGAGAGGGCCCCGAGTGAATGGCATATCAACGCATTCAAAGATGCCCTTAACTTCCTCGAGCTCTCGATATGTCCTTCAAAGGTCACATGTTTACTTGGCGGCGGATGGCCGTCTCCCCTTTTACGCAATGAGCCCGCCTCGATCGCAGCGTGTGTAACCATCATTTTGAAAATCTCTTCCCCTCATACTCTGTCACCCATCTCCCCACTATCTCTTCTGACCACCACTCGCTTCTTATTCACCTCTCCCCACCTCCTCCCCAATCCAACCTGCACCACCGCAGAAAGAAGCCTTTTCGTTTTGAAGCCAACTGGATAAAGTCGAAAGATTGCGAAACAATTATCAAACAACATTGGAACTCGGTCCGGACAATCTCAATGAGATGATTCACCAATGCTCCTTTGGTCTTCTTAATCGAGTAGATCTTCAATTGGCAATATCCCCAAGAAAATAAAGAAATGCAAGGAAGAAATCGAAAGATTGCAAAAGGGCATCATCATCGGCTTATATAAAAATCAAAATCCAAGAACTCCTAGCATACCATGATCTCTTATCGAACATGAAAACATCAAGTGGAAGCAAAGAGCCAAACAACATTGGTACAAAGAGGGCGATCGCAACACCGCTTTTTTCCACCGATATGCATCGAAACGCAGAGAGACCAATAGAATCGATGTTCTTAAAGATTCTAGTGGTCAACCTTGCTCCGATGAAGCCGCAATCGAGCATATCATTTCTTCCTACTTCGAACCTGTTCACATCGGCCGACCCCTCCAAATAACAACAAGCGTTAGCCGAATTCGGATGGGTTACGGAGGACATGAACCTTCAGATAGTGCAGCCTTTCAAGGAAAAAGAGATTGTCGAGCCCCTCAAAGAAATGCACCCATTCAAAAATCCCTCGGTATGTGCCCGGCCTTCTTTCAAAAATTCTATGTAGGGTAAAGATGTTACTCGCTCTGTTCTTTCATTCTTGAACCATAACCAATTCCTCGCCGCTACTAATTACACTCACATAGTGCTCATCCCCAAGACTAAAAACGCTTGCTCGGTCTCTCAATTCCGCCCCATAAGCCTCTCGCAATGTGGTTTACAAACGCATCAAAAGTCATTGCAAATAGAATAAAACCTTTTCTCCCCGATATCATTTCTCGAGTCACAATCAGCCTTTATCCCAGAGGACTTATTACGGATAATATCCTTGTAGCCTATGAAACTCATCACATTATGAAGAATAAGAAATCAGCAATTTAGGCCTCATGTCCATTAAACTTGACATTAGTAAAGCTTTTGATAGAGTTGAATGGTCTTTTCTTCCGAATGTTATGCGCTTTCTCGGCTTTTGTGATTCTTTTTTATCAATCTCATCAAGCGATTGCATCTCTACTACCTCATTTTCCTTTATGCTTAATGGAAAAGAATTTGGCCGTCTTGCCCCACAACGTGGTATCCGACAGGGTGATCCCTTATCCCCTTACTTATTCATTATTTGTTCCGAGGTCTTTTCTTGTATTCTCAGACTTACAACTAGCGAACAAAATTCACGAGTCTCAATCTGTAAGGAGGCCCCTGTATCTCTCACCTCTTTTTTTGAGATGATACTTTACTCTTTGGGCAGCCACACGAGAAGAAGCACTCAATATGTTTTGCTTCTCACATGAAAATACTATCGCCTCCCATCAACAACGAAAAATCCGGAATCTATTTCAGCCCTAACACGAGCCAGGTTTTGATCCAAGACATCCTCCGTATCTTAGACATTCCGCAAGTTGCTACACATGGAAAATACTTGGGTCTCCCATCGCTTTGGGTAAAAGCAAAAAGAGGTGTTCTCTAGCTTCAAAGATAAAATGGAACAAATTAAATGGATGGAAGGAGAAAAATCTGCAAGCTGGAAAAGAAACCCTCATCAAATCTGTCATTCAAGCCATCCCGACGTTCTCAATGTCCTCGCTTTAAAATCCCGAATTATATTTTGGATGATATTCAGCGTATGACAAAAACATACTCGGTGGGGTGACAAGCCGAATCAAAGAAAAATTCACCGCAATCCTGGGATAAGTTATCTGTCAAAGCAAATCCACGGGGCTGGGATTTCGCAACTTTCGGGCTTTCAACTTGGCTATGCTTAGTAAACAAGCTTGGAGGATACTTACCCATCCGACATCACTCCTCGCCGAGTCTACAAAACAAAGTACTTCCCTCATTGCGACTTCCCGCACGCCCACTTGGTAATCGCCCGTCATGGTCATGGAGAAGTATCTTGGATAGCAGGGTTGTGCTCGCATTAGGAACACGACGCCTCATTCGCTCGGGCTACAACACGAAAATCGAGCGACCCGTGGATTCCTCGAGCTACTAATTTCCACACCGAAAGCGCACCACATATCCTCCCACACTCAACAGTAGTAGCGTCCCTCATCAACCACAACGACCGCACTGGGCGCGCAACCCAACCAGTTCATGGATCTTTGATAAGGAGGAATCATCTCTAATCCTATCCATCCCACTCCCTAACCCTCCACCCCGGATCTTTGGTATTGGAACTTCACAAAAATGGTAAATTCTCGGTCAAATCTGCCTACCATGCTCTCCTTGACTCAAACTTAACCCCTCTCCGTTTCTCCCCAAACGCCAGCTCTAGCTCGGGCCCAAACCCCTCTCGGAAGAAACTCGAAACCGAACATCCCATCTCGATTCAAACACTTCATTTGGCGATGCTACACATCTTCTATCGCCTCCTCGGATAACCTCGCCCGCCACGACATTCAAAGTTCGGACCCATGTTGTCTCAGGTTTTCTCAAGACAACTCGCCTCCCCATATCTTCTTCTCTCTCGCCCTTCGCAATCATGTGTCCGAAATATTCTCGCTTATACGAGTTTATCGCATCCTTTCGGCAAATAGAGTGGCACCTATGGATTCAAGATATTTTTACTCACTCTCCGGACAGTTTTGTGGAACTTATTGCTATTATCTGCTCCCTCATTTGGCACCATAGAAACAGGAAAATATTTGAGAACCTAATAGCCGACCCACATTCTCTCATCATTTCTGCGGGAACTATCTTAAAAAATTTTCATACCGCACACTTATGCCCCGAACGCCCCTCTCCCCTACTCGCATCCCACCCCCTTCTTGGAAACAGAGGCGATGACCACACCTTTTTGTTGATGGTAGTATCTCCCATATTCACAATCGTGCGACCTTTGTCTGTCCTCTTTGACAATCTCGAATTTAACTTGTGGTTTCTCTAAAAAATTTGGGTATTACTCACCCTGAAGTGCGCACTTTTTGGCTATCAAGGAAGCACTCATCCATGCACAAGAAATGAAGATTCCGCCTTCTCTATTTTCACCGATTCAGCTTTGTTGTATTATCACTACATGGTGAAGCATACTGCAACACCCTATGCCAACATCTTCTGGAAGAAATTCTACAACTCAAGCGTGCGCTCCCCGTCTCCGGCATCTTCTGGATCAATAGGGATTCTAATAGCTTAGCCCACTATCTTGCTTTTCATGCAAAAAACTCGTCTGAATTGTACCATGTTTGGGATATTCCCTCACTTGTTCAACCGCCGCAGGACGATTTCCAGCACCGTTAAATGAAATTTCATTTTCTCCTCAAAAAAAAAAAGAATATTTTTCCAAAGCACTTTAAAATAGTAGTATCAAAGTGGTTTCCTGGAAATGTCCTCAAAAAAAAAAAAAAAAAAAGTGGTTTCCTGGAAAGGTAGTTTATGTTTTCCAAAAGCACTTGACAAACAATTTAGGCATCTTACGCCAGCCCAGCCAGAACGGAACTACCTTTTTTTCATTTGTTTTTTTTATAGTGAAGATTTATCTTTATGTCCTCAAAAAAAAAGATTTATCTTTAAAGTAGATTCAAATTGTTGGGGACAAAAATGGTATTTCATTAATTAAATATATAAGACAAAAACTCCTGTCAAACGGTCTAACAGGCCAAAAACCGTTAGACAGATCTAAAACCGACCCGATGGCATTTCCATAATATTAGCAGTGGTGTTTTAGTAGTTTTCAGGGACCACAGTATTAACAGTCCTTGGGAAAAGTATTAGCCGTCCTTTTAAAAAGTATTAGCAGTTCTTCTGAATGTATTAGTAGTTCCCTGTAGAGTATTTTAGTAATTCTACTGAATATAATTAACCTTTTCTTGCGAAAAGTATTAGTAGTCCCTCGGAAAAGTATTAGCAGTCCCTCGAAAAAGTATTAGTAGTTCCTTGAACAATATTTTATTAGTCCTTCTAAACGTATTAGTTTTTTCTGTCAAAAGTATTAGTATTCCCAGTGAAACGTATTAGTAGTTCCCCTGAAAAATATTAGTTTTGTTCCCTGAAATGTTTTTAGTAATTTCCCTGAATACTATTAGTTTTTCCAATAAAAAGTATTAGTAGTCTCACTGAAAAGTATTAGTTGTTACCCTTAAAAGTATTAATAGTCCCCAAAAACATACTAGTAATCCTCCATAAAAATATTAGGTTTTCCTTCATCTCTCTGTTCTCTCACTCACAATGAAGCTCTCATTAAGCATTATCTTTCTCATTATCATCTCCGTTAATCCAAATCCAGCATCTACTCATTATCTCAACCTAGTGACTCTTGCAAGCAAATTAAAACCAAGGGTAGAACCAAGCGATTGAAGAAAGAAAAAGGGTCAGAAAGCCGACAAATTAGCTAATCTCAAAAGTACTTTCAGTAATTCGGCTACCTCAGCACATCCTACTCCGATTTCTCCGACAAATTTGACGATTATCTCAAATACGCCGTCAAAACCTACAAGATCAATTTTAACCTAATTTCCACGGGACAACTCGATGTACAAACATTGAAGCGTTCTAGCGTAGAATCAGCTCTCGGATCTGGTCCGGAGTTTGTTTGGCTTTGTGGCCTTGATAGGACGCCGACAGTAGCATCGGGAGGGGATTTGGAGGTCGGAGATGAGAAAAAATTGTGTGGATGAGATGAATAGGGTATTGCTTTGTAACTTCTGTGTTGTTTTTAGTTGGGTTGGATCGGGTTGGTATTTGAGGCTCCGTCTGACGGATTAGATCTGTTAGTCCGACTGATAGGAGACCAGCTCAAATATATAATTCATATTATATATTTTAATTTAATATTAATTGCCCAATGGGCTCTTAATAAATAAACCGGCCCAAAGGAGTCCCAGGTTTGGCCCATCGACTGTTTTCTCCTATAAGGACTAGCCCATAAGCCAAATTTTCCTACACGGCCCACGGGCCCCATCTCACAGGTATAAAAAGGTCCCTCCTATTATCTGTAAGTATTCATTATTATCCGAAGCATTTATTATATAGTATTCGTTTATTGTTTATTCTCTCGTTTACCCTGCTGACTTGAGCATCAGAAGGGCCTCCCTGGGACAATCCCGGGGCTATCCGACGTTTGCGCGCGTGTGTAGGCAAGTTTCCATTAAAGAATTTTCCAGCTCAAGGTTAAAAAGATGAGAAGACTCCCCCCTCGGAAAAGAGGATCAACGTGAAGACTTCCCTCCCGAGAAGATGATTTTGGCAACCCCGTTGACTTAGAGTGATCTGTCTTAAAAAGCAGTATCATTTTGGTGCCGTATGTGGGAAAAGACAATGTACACGAAGATGCAAACTCGATCGCAAGCACGTGAAATCGAATCTCAAGCTCCAGGCCAAGGCGCCGGAGACCAACAAAAAAGATTTTTTTTCCCGGGAAGTCCTCCAGGCTCCTAGATGAAGCTGGTCGGAATGCTTTAAGGCATCAAGCCGCATCCAATGTTGCAGGAAGACCACCGCGGCCTCGCCGTTGAAGACCCCCCGAAATGATCAGGATGAGAGAGAAGAAGGTCGCAGTGAGAATCAAAATCGTGAAGAGCTGCCACCTGTTGAAGAATCTCAAGCAGCGCAGCCTAGCTAAGCCAACTCGCGAGCCACTGCATTGATGAAGAGGAGCCCTTTGAGCTCCGTGATTTTATCTTAACCATTGCCATCATGAATCAAAACCTCCAACCTCCCAGAGTGTGATGGAATTCGAGACCCGCATGAACACTTGGACAAAACTTACGCCAAGACGGATCTCTATGACATGACGGATGCCTCCTGCTGAAAGGTGTTCTGCACTACGCTGACGAAGAAGGCGCTGACATGGTTCAATCAGCTTCTGGTAGGATCAATCTCCGGGATGGATAAGCTCACCAAAACTTTTATGCAATAGTTCTCCATCAATAGAAAGTGTCCCAAGACTATCGCTCACCTCTTTCAGGTGAAGCAGAAGGAAGGAGAATCACTGCCGAAATTTATTAAATGGTTCGTGGAAGCCGTCAATGAAGTTGCCAACATCCAGCACAAGACCTTGGCTGGGATATTACAACAAAACTTAAGTCAGGGGCGTCTGAAGGAGTCTCTGGCCGGGAAGCCTCCATCCAACATGGAGGAGCTATTGAGCCGAGTAGAGAAGCACATCCGAGTGGAGGAGTCCATCTAGCCTGAACCTGGAATCAAGCGCAAGTCCCGGGAAGAAGATAAGAAACAGTCGCGGAAATGTTCAAAGAGGATCATGGGCAAAGCTATACACCTCTCAACGCTCCAATAGCAGAGGTGCTAATAGCCTCCCAGAAGAAGGGGATCATTGATCCCCCACAACCATTGAGGAACAACCCTTCGCGGACACATTCTAATTTGTACTGTTGATATCTAGGGGTGGCCAAATAGGACAGAAACTGGGTTCCAAATTAGAACCAGAACCGTGGTCAATGGTTCTGAGAATCGTTGACCGATCAACGATTCCAAAATCGGAATCAGAACCATGTAGGCAGTTCCAGTTTCAGTTCTTTGGTCTCAAAAATCGTGGAACCGGCGGTTTTAACCGCCGATTAGAACCATGGTGGAACTGGAGGTTAAAACCGCCAGTTTTAATATTAAAACCAACGATTTTTATTTTTTTGGTAAAAATATGCTAGAAGATATTTTAAATATTTATTATGATGCTTTATGTTCGTAACTACATAAGATACGTTTTAAACCAAATATTGTAAGCGAACTACGTGAACATTGATTCCTCTTTACTCAAATAGTATATATAGACAGTTCAATATTATTATTAATATCAAGTACAAAACTTAATTGAATATTAAGTCCAAGTATTTTTCTTTCTTTCCCCCTTTTTTTTTGTAACTGAAATTGATAAACTATTTTAAAAAAATCAAAAAATAAACAACAGACATCGATTTATAGAGCTTCACCCCACATAGGGACTATGTGCTCTACCACCCCAGTATCTCCGGGATGGATTTCGAAAAGGAAAAAGAATTTTATTAATAGTTACCAAAACTATTACAACTTCACCTTGAAGAGTACCATACTCTTCTTACAACACCTCTTTGAAGATTACCACAATCTTCCTAGAAGATTACCACAATCTCCTAGCAATGGCACTTTGTGAAGATTACCAAATCTTCCAACACCTGAAGAGCACCAAACTCTTCAACACCTCGAAGAGCACCAAACTCTTCCACAAGACGATTACCACAATCTTCTTACACCTATGAAGAGTACCACGCTCCCCAACACCTAAGATCACCCAAGTGTGCTCTTACCACAAGAACACTCACAAGGATATCTTGTGTTTGAATGACGAACACAAATTCAAGATTACTACTCGATAAGGAAGTATACAACTTTGAAGTGCAAGTGTAATCAAGAATCAAGCCTAAACCTCAAGATGTGAAAGTGAAATACTTAGGCTATTACAACAAGAATGTGAAAGTGAAGAACAAAATATTTGCTTGAAATGTGTCTTGTTGTGTTGTAGAGTTTTCTCTCTTGTTGTGTTGCTTCAAATCTTCCTCTATTTATAGGAGAGGTCTTGGATTTGATTTCCAGACATAGGCTCCTTCTTGGAGATTGATATCTACAAAAAATTTCAATTAAAATCAATATTATAGTTGTTACAAATCAATCCCACAAAATGAGGAAAAAGTTGTCTGCTGTCAACGAATAATTTCTGCTGTCAAAATGGTAGGTTCGACCGGCCGAACACTAATACAGAAAATAATTTGAACTGAAGAAAAACATCACTTGGACCGGTTCAACAGGGGGTGGACCTGTCGACATGGGGTTCGACCGGTCGGACCCTAGTTGGACCGGTCCAACTCCCCAATTTTGAAGAACAAATTGTTCTGTAATCTGTTTTTGTTCTTCAGACACCAGTCTATCTCTTGGTCGACCGGTCGACCTCCTGGGGTTTTTCAAACATCTCATTTCTGTTTTAGAAATCAACTTTTAGGCACAGGTTTCCGTCTAGAGTGACCGGTTGAACATGAGACAGAAGTGTTGTCCAATATTTGTCAAAAATAAACTTCAAGAAATACTCCGAAAAATTAGTAAAAATATTTTAAATCGTTTGGGAGTATTTGGACAACATTTAGGACATTGTTTTAGTGTAAAAACATAGTTAAACAAAATCATCAAAATCATGATAAAAACATTTATCTAACAAACTCCCCCTTTTTGATGATTACAAACCAAAACAATTTTAAGAGGTCGATTTTGAAAATAAAACAATTTCTCGGGTAAAAAATAACTATCCATTTTAAGCAACAAATTTCCATGCATAATAGCCACAAGGATGGGAGTAAAGATTTTCAAAACATTTTATAAAAGCTCCCCCTTTCAACATGCACAACAACTTAAGTATAGAAGCAATCAAACAAAAGCTAGAAGCTCAGCTTTTACAATGGAACTTGAATATCATGAGCTTAGAAGCCCCCCCTGTCAAAAAGACATCATTAGACATGTATATAAGTCCATAATACATCAAATGGAGTAATTATCATTCACAACTTTTGGCTTTTAATAGCCACAACTTATAGCTTTTTCTCGAGCTTTTTCTAGCTTCTTTGAGCTAATGAGCTAGTTTCATGTTTCTCCCCCTTTGGAATCATAAAAAAGAATGTTAGCACGATAAAACATCATATATTCATATCAAAGTACGCAATTTAACCGATTTATCGAGCTATTGATCATTTAGCTTAAAAAACCAAAAACTACGGGAAACGTCGATAATTTGACTTGTAAAAGCTCATTTGAGTATCAAGACATGATCTCTATAAACTTATAAGACTTTTGAAATCGAGAGAATCATGTAAGTGATGAAATTGTTTTTGAGACGTTTTGTCGAGCACTTAGCGTACGTCGAACAAAACAAAAGATGTATATAGCCTTTGTAAATGCAATAATGCCAAAAATTTACATCACCAAATGAAATTCTATAAATATCATCTATCAACAATCATCAAACCCAACACAAATATACAAGAATTTCATCAAACTATCAAAAATAAGCACTTTCTCAAGGGTTCAACCCAATTGAGATTAAGAAGGAATTAAACTTACCAATTAATCGGAGAAGTCGGGTAATAATGATGAGGTACACGTACTATAAACTAAAAATAATAGAATTTACAAGAAAGAAATCATTTCGAGTGAATTATGTGTGAAATTTGCATAGGGGTCGAAAAATGGAAGAAAAACCGTTCAAAACTAAGTCTGTGATAGAAACTAATTTTAACCAAAAATTTGCTCAGGTCGACCGGTCCAAGGGGGGGTCCGACCGGTCCAGGTGGTGTTCGACCAGTCCACCACCCTCCATTCGGTCCCTGGAACTCTTTTTCAGTTTCTGTCCGAATTTTGATCCAAAAAATGTGATTTTTCACCCCTAAGTTTTAAAAACGCGCAAAGTGCAAACATAGACCTCATTCAATGTGCATTATGCCTAAACGAGCTCGAATTGAAGCAAAAGACTCGGCGGAAAGTGGTTTTGTAAAAATATCCGCGAGTTGATGTTGAGATAGAACAAAACACATCTCAATTTTTCATTTTGAAACGCAATCCCTTAGAAAATGATGACGAATATCAATATGTTTAGTTTGGTTATGAAGAACCGTATTTTGAGAAATTATTTATACCGGACTTGTTATCCCGAAAATATGAACGTTTTAAAACTTTGGATAAAACAAGCCATAAGAAGAAATGCCTTTCAAATATTGAAAATTTCTTTTAACGGCACTTTAATCAGATTCTTTGGGATTATTTTGAAATCAAGCACATATGCATACATCATGAAGAATATCGAGTCTATGAGAGTAGTGAAAGTTGATGAACATACCTCGAATTTGTTTGTCAACCAATATGCCTTTCTCAATCTTGACACATCATGATGTAGATGGCCATGGATGAGTTTATCATCATTTGTTCTTTAATACCAATATATTTCCTGCAAAATCTTGACAAAACATCTTGCACAAGAGCATAGTGACATCGGATAATATAGACAATATTGATATAAACCATCATAGAAGTTGGACAAGTAGCACATACTATGCTTTTGTAAAAATCATCAAGAGGTTAATAAAACATGTAAGTTCTAATGTGCGTATAGGAAGCTATATAAGGCCTCTTTTGAATTTTGAAAATCTGAGAGCATATAGTTGAGACCTCGACTTTTTAGAAACATTTTGAAAAAGAATTATGACAATCAAGAGAAGAATAACGACATGAATAATAAAATGCATAATTCAAGAAATGGATAAGAGTTACCAATTACGCCATTGCCAAGGGTTGTGTCTTTCCCATTGTTGAATATACCTTCTTCTTGAAACACGACTTTGTTGATAATATCTCCTCGTTCGATAATATGGCGCGATCGTTTGTTGTCTTTTTGACAATTTAAATTTTCTTTGATTTTCGTTGCGCCAAGTACCTAACATGAAATTTTCTTGTGGAACCCTCAAGTGTTTGGTCCTTTGGGATTAGCATTGAGCCTTTTAGGTCCGGTGTAAATAATTGAGCTATTTCTAGCCCAACAAGTATTTGCCGTGTGACCACTTTTACCACAATAAAAACATGTAATAGTTCTAGAAGTATAATGATTAGCATGCATAGATACTTGGTTCCTTTTCATATCATTAATAACATTTGACTTATAACCAAGTCCTAGTTTCAAATGATCACAACGTTGAACATCAAGAATTTTGGTCATTTTATCGGTGCTCAAATTAAACTTTAACATATCATTTTTTATGCAATCAATATCCTTAACAAGAGTATTTTTTTTTTCAAGATTTCTAACCTTATCAAGTGTAACATCATGAGCCCTAGTAAGAGATTCATAAGAAGCATGTAAACTATCCTTTTCATTTTTCATGGTGTTGAATTCCTTTTTCAAATTTTTGTATTTAAAGAGCAAACTTTGGAATTCATTTTGTAGCTCATCAAAATCATTTTGAAATTCATCATAATCATCTTGCAATTCATTACTAAAAGAAATAGAAGAGTTAGAGCATACCTCATTGTCTTCTTTGATGCCCATTAGACATTGCTCGGCTTCTTCATCATCGGATGTTGCAAGAAGCTAATCCCATGTTTTTGCTTCGGCTTTGGCCTTCAAGGCTTTGTGAAAGTGCTTTTTCTTTCTTTGCTCTTCTTTCTCTTTTGGACAATTTGCAATATGGTGTTCGGGTTTTTCGCAACTAAAACAAGACTTGTCTCTTGTTTTTCTTTCCTTGTTTTTATTTACAAATTTTGTAAATATTCTAATAAGTTCCTCATCTTCATCTTCATCTTCATCTTCTTCTTCATCTTCCTTATCACTAGAATAATAATTTTTCGATTTTGAGGCAAGACCTTTTGGAGTTGATCCCATACCCGATTGAGAAGTTGATGCCTTTGAGTTACTCCTTTCATTGGTATAAACTTCATAGATGAGAAGATTGCCAATAAGCTCATCAAAATTTAGAGTTTCCAAATTTTGAGCTTCCGTAATAGCGGTAGCATTTTCGGACCAAGAGACAAAAGAACATTTAGAACTTTTGTGATCTTATCCTCTTTGGAAATAATTTTTCCAAGTGCAACAAGAGGATTTACAATATTGGCAAGCCTTTCAACCATTTTGGAAATATTTTCACCAATATCCATAGTAAAATTTTCGAACTCTTTGACCAACAAGGTCTTTCGAGCTTGTTTCACTTTCTTTGTGCATTCATAGGTAACTTCCAATTTTTCCCAAGCATCATGAGCGGATCGAATACCTCTAATACGATTATATTCCGTAGCGGTAAGAGAACAATGAAGAATGTTAAGAGCTTTACCGTTTCAGGAGAATATTTTCTTGTCTTCATCATCAAACTCCTGGAGGGCTTTCATGATTTGAGTTCCGTCTTCCTTTTTCTCCATCTGGATGGATACTCCATTTATAACCGTGTTCCAAATATCGAACCTGCAACCTTGTAAGAAGCATTCCATTTGATCCTTCCAAAATGCATAATTGTTGGAGTCGAAGAGAGGCGGTCTATTGAATGAAGCACCGGTTGGGAGATAACTTTCGCTCGTAGCCATAGATCTTTCCTCTTTACTCGCAATGTGGAACGAGCTTGCCAAAGAGTTTGGCTTTGATACTACTTGTTAGTCCAAGTGGCTACGATAATCTAAAGGGGACGATGAATAGATTATGCCAATTTTTCGAGTTTTGCCCTTTTTTTCGAATGGATAAGTAATGATAAGAATGAAGATGCGGAAAATAAACAATACACGTCGATTTATAGAGCTTCACCGCACCTAGGGACTACGTGCTCTACCACCCTAGTATCTCCGGGATGGATTTCGAAAAGGAAAAAGAATTTTATTAATAGTTGCCAAAACTATTACAACTTCACCTTGAAGAGTGCCACACTCTTCTTACAACACCTCTTTGAAGATTACCACAATCTTCCTAGAAAATTACCACAATCTTCTAGCAACGGCACTTTGTGAAGATTACCACAATCTTCCAACTTGAAGAGCACCAAACTCTTCAACACCTCGAAGAGCACCAAACTCTTCCAAAAGAAGATTACCACAATCTTCTTACACCTATTAAGAGTACCACACTATCCAACACCTAAGATCACCCAAGTGTGCTCTTACAATAAGAACACTCACAAGGATATCTTGTGTTTGAATGACGAACACAAATTCAAGATTACAACTCGATAAGGAAGTGTACAACTTGGAAGTGCAAGTGTAATCAAGAATCAAGCCTAGACCTCAATATGTGAAAGTGAAATACTTAGGCCATTACAACAATAATGTGAAAGTGAAGAACAAAATATTTGCTTGAAATGTCTCTTGTTGTGTTGTAGTGTTTTCTCTCTTGTTGTGTTGCTTCAAATCTTCCTTTATTTATAGGAGAGGTCTTGGATTTGATCCAGACATAGGCTCCTTCTTGGAGATTGATATCTACAAAAAATTGCAATTAAAATCAAGATTATAGCTGTTAGAAATCAATCCCACAAAATGAGGAAAAGTTGTCTGCTGTCAACGGATAGTTTCTGCTGTCAAAACGGTAGGTTCGACCGGTCGAACACTAATACATAAAAAAATTTGAACTGAAGAAAAACATCACTTGGACCGGTCCAACAGGGGGACTCGACATGGGGTTGGTCGAACCCCATGTCGACCGGCCCAACTCCCCAATTTGAAGAACATATTGTTCTCAGAATGCTTTTGTTCTTTAGACACCGATCGACCGGTCGACCTCCTTGGGTTTTTCAAACATTTCGTTTCTATTTTGGAAATCAACTTTCAGGCATAGATTGCCCACTAGGGCGACCGGTTGAACACGAGACATATGTGTTGTCCAATTTTCGTCAAAAATAAATTTCAAGAAATACTCCAAAAATTAGTAAAAAAATTTTAAATCGTTTGGGAGTATTTGGACAACATTTAGGACATTGTTTTGGTGTAAAAACATAGTTAAACAAAATTATCAAAATCATGATAAAAACATTTATCTAACAGATACAGGGAGCGCGATGGATGTCATATTCCGGGAAGCCTTTGACAAGATGAATATCAATCTAGCGCAAGTTATTCTGGTTTCAGCGCCGCTAATTGGCTTTACTGGAGAAGTGATTAAGTCCTCGGGCGAAATCAATCTGCTGCTCACATTGGGCATGGACGCCCCACATAAAGTCACGAAGATGGTCCGTTTCCTTATAGTAGCTCCCTCTCCGTACAATCTGATCTTGGAAAGGACAAGCTTGAACCAATTTCGAGCTATCCCATCTACAGATCACTTGAAGCTGAAGTTCCCCACAGACTCGGGAGTAGGAGAGACTGTTAGAGACGTCAAGATGGCACAAAATGCTACGTGGCCACCTTGAAGATGAGCAAGCTCCCGAGACTGGATGATAAAAGCACCACTCATCCATAGACAATAGCTCTCCCTAGACTCCTGGGGATTTTAGTATTTGACATTTTTTATTATTTTCTGTTTATTTCCACCCAAGAGGCGTTAAACATTTATTTACATTTTAGTCATGTTTTCGCCCACAGGACGTAAAACTTTTCATTATAACGAACAAAACCACTTTCACGTTTCTACTTTGATGTTGTGAACACTGTTAATGGCCATATATGGTCAGAGTCAATGACCAGTTAGACGCTCTCCTTAGCGAACCCCATCTTTCCAGCTAAAGCCCCGCATGGAAGAGGCCTCTTCACGAGGGTCCTTGTATATTTACCTCATCCGACTAAGACCTCGGAGGGGATGGCCTCACCCGACTAAGACCTCAGGTTGGATAACCCATTCTGGCTAAGATGTCGGATGGGAGGGGCCTCCTCATGGAGGTCCTAGTCATTAACCTCCTTCGGCTAAGACCCCGGAGGGGATGGTCTCACCTGGCTAAAACCCCAGGTGGGATGACCCCTTCCGGCTAAGACCCCATATGGGAGGGGTCTCCACATGGAGGTCCTAATAATTTACCTCCTCCGGCTTAGACCACGAAGGGGATGGCCTCACTCGGCTAAGGCCTCGGGTGGGATGACCCTTTCTGGCTAAGACCCCGGATGGGAGGGGCCTACTCACAGGAAGGTCCTAGTAAAAATTATTTTTCCTCCGACTAAGACCCCAGAGAGAGGGGCCTCCTCATAAGAGTCCCCGTGAATTCTTCTCTGTGATGAAAATGTACAAGAAAAGATGGCGAAAAAATGTTAACACATGTGGGAAAAGATACAGAGAACAAAGCAAATGCTTGGGGAAAAATCCAGGAGAAAAGCTCCTTCCGGGCTTTAGAAGGGCGCCCCAAGAACCCCAGGGGGACACCCTCCTCCGAGCGGAAGGGCGTCCCTTGGTGTTTAAATGTAACGTAAAATCTAATCTCCCCCAAGAAATCATATGCGGATATCACAAGCAAAACATGAAAAAGGGAAACTAATATTCATAAGAAAAATGGAAGAATCATCCAGCCCCGCAGGGCAAACAAAACATCTCAAGATCAAAAGAGAAGATGAAATATCCAAGTGCGTAAAGAGAAGTATCCAAATGCATAAAGCAAACCTTAAACAAGTGGGTAGGAATCAAAGGCCATCAAGCCAAGAAAAGACTGTCTTTACTCAAGCAGGGGACACCTCATCTCTAGCAGCATCATCAGACTCTCTAGGCTCATCTCCATCACAACCAACATCGTTGGGAAGATCCACTAAGGCCTCAACCTCTCCCTCCTCGTCATAAGACACGCTGTAGTCCAAGATGTCAATCAACTTGCTAGAAGCCTTCCAAATACACCGTAGAAGTTTTTGGCAATGGCGAACGACTCTGTCAAAAGACAGAAGACTCCAAGATGTCAATCAGCTTTGGAGAAGCTCTAAAAGTCTCAATCGAGCAGGACCTCTCTTGAGCTAACATATGTGCGCCGGCTGAAGTACGAAGAATGACATCGCACATCTTTGACTCATGGTCGAGCTGGGCCTTCTCCCACTCAAGCTCCTTCGACAACTCAAACCTCTTGCCACCATGTTGGGCCGCATCTTCCATCAATCTCTTCACCTTATCCCAAAGCTGACGATTCTCCACCTCCGTCACCCTGCCTTGATGGTTTGAAGCCGCAACGAGGTTCAAGATCTACAAGACAATTGGAGCAAGTCTTAGCCAAGAAAAGAGACAAGGCATGAAAAGTGAAAATGTAAAACTGTGTAAGCTTACCCGAGCAACATCCTCGCAAATGTGAGTTTCGATGTCCTTGAAGGAAAAAGACCAAAGGTGGGACTGATCATCGGTCGATAAAGCTCCTCTTGTGCTGGCGTAGCCCATGCCAGAATCAGTATAGCCCCAGTGGGAATGGATCCCCTTGCGGTGGTTCACTACACCAGAGAAGATAGCTCGGGACCAACACTCTTAGAAGAGGCAACTCCAGGATCCACCCTCGACCTCTTCCTTCCATAAGGGCCTAATGAAGGACGAGGAGCTGAAACAACATCAGCACAATTATTGGAGCGCGATCTGGGGCACCGATCAACCTTCTAACGGGAAGGGCGCTGTAGGTCCCAAATGGTGTGGTGTAAGGTTTAGAAGGAAGGGAGGTTGAATAAACCTTACCAAATTTTAACTTTAGTCTTTTTAAAATTTTCAACAGAGTTGACTCAAATTAGCTGTGTCCTTGGAGGACAACTAAATTGGCTATATTCAGCTAATTTACCCACTCATCAGACTCAATAGCGTTGTTGATAGTATAACTCGACTGCTTAAGCCAATACTTAACTTTAGTTGATTTGGTTTTAGACAACGGAAGACTTAACACCCTTTAGATTTGATTAAAACTTATTTTTAACACTTGTCTTAGACTTGTTAATTATCGCTGGATAACAGATTTAACTAACAACAGATATAATAAAATATGCAGAAATTCCCATTGCTTATTTTTTGCATGTTTCTCGGACAAAACTTTAAGACTGGCAGCTTTGACATATTACTATATCGAGTAATATTCTTGACTTTCTTCCAACGGATCAATGTCGATTGTCTCAACTTGATCACGCTTTACCCCTTGTGACTTGAGTCTTCTCCAATCATAAGATTGACTCAATCAGAACTTCAATCGATAGACTTGGCTCTTTCATTGACTTGACTAACACTTCACACATTGTTCCTCACCGATTCTCCTTCATCGAATCCTTGTCTTCCTTCATGGCCATACTCGGCGGACACACAACAAAGTCTTCACTCTAGTCTCAGTTGACTTCTTGCATTCTTGACTTAGCCGACTTCACTCACTCTTCCAAATCTATCTATTACAATACATAATTACAAGGAAAATGGGGTGCCAACTTTCTAGTCTAAGTTTTACATGGTATCATCAAAATCTAACAAATAAATTTCCTAACGATTTCCCTTTTTGATGATGCCAAAACTTAAAACAAACAAAATAAGTAAATAGCAAACACAAGCAGTGCAGTATTTGAATAATCAATTTTATTGATCATAGCATTCTTGTCCTTTACAAAGCTGTTTACAATAGATAACAAAGCTTTATACAAGTATATCATTACAAACTGTATCTAAGTTAAGTTACAAGGAGAATGAACATTACAAGCAAATTCACAGAGCTATTACAGGGAAAACTTACAGCTATGTATTTACAACAAAGTAAAATACACGAAGGGGTTCGCAACTATCTTCAACGCCTTGGCTGCTTCCTTCTTCTCTCTTCTTCATCAGCTCTCCTTGTTTGATAAATGGTTTTATCATGATTTTGATGATTTTGTTTTTATACCAAAACAATGGTTTTAAAGGTTGTCCAAATACTCCTAAATGATTTAAAATGGTTTTAATATTTTTCGGAGTATTTATTGGAATTTATATCGGACAACACTTTTTGTATTAATGTGTTATTTTATCAAAACTATATTTATAATGTTGTCCTAAATACTCCCGATCGGTTTAAAATGTTTTACGAATTTTTTGGAGTATTTCTTGAGGTTTATTTTCGACAAAAATCGAACAACACTTCATTTAGGAGGCCGACCGGCCACCAAAGAGGCGACCGTGCACTGGGAACAAGTTTCGTGAAATAAACTTGAGAACTCTCAAAATTGGTCGTGCAACCGGTTGCACATAGGCTCGACCGGCCGAGGTGCACTTGACCGGCCGCCCGTGTTAATTTGCTGCTATATGTTTCAAACTTGTATTTCGTGCGGCCACGGCCGCTCTATGCTTTGACAACAAAATTCTAACCGTTGTTGCAAAGAGACAACTTTTCCCTAAATTGTGGGGTTGATTTCTAACAACTATAATCTTGATTTTAATTGCAATTTTTTTGTTGATATCGATTCCAAGAGGAGCCTATCAAGTATCAATCATCTCCTATAAATAGAGGAAGATTTGAAGCACAACAATAAGAGAGAAAAAACTACAACACAACAAGATACACTCAAGAATACACTTGTTGTTACATTATCTTATTTCTTGTTGTAATTTGCCTAGCTATTCACTTTCACATCCTTGAGGTCTAGGCTATTCTTTATTACACTTGCACTCAATTGTATTATTCATTATCGAGTTGTAATCTTGAATTTTTGGGTTATCATTCAACACAAGATATCCTTGTGAGTGTTCTTGTGGTAAGAACACACTTGGGTGATCTAGGTGTTAGGTGTGAAAGATTGTGGTAATCTTCTTGTTAAGGTGTTGAAGAATTTGGTGTTCTTCAAGGTTGAAGATTGTGGTAATCTTCACAAGGTGCCGTTGGAGATTGTGGTAATCTTCAAGTGAGATTGTGGTAATCTCAAAGGTGGTGTTGAAGAAGAGTGTGGTGCTCTTCAAGGTGTTGTTGTAAGTTGGTGTTGTATTAATTTGTGGTAAATTAATAAAACCTTTTTTTCTTTTTGAAATCCATCCCGGATATACTGGGGTAGTAGAGGATTAGGCCCTAGGTGGGTTGAACCTCTATAAATCGACGTGTGTTGTTTACATTCCGCACCTTTATTATTGTGTTTGAGCATTTGGTTTGAAAAAGAGGGCGAAATCGAAAAGATGGAGATAATCTATTCACCCCCCTCTAGATTATCGTAGCCGCTGGACTTACAAGTGGTATCGAGCCAAACTTTTTGGCAAGCTCGTTTCACATCGCGAGTGAAGAGAAACGATCGTCGGCTACAAACGAAGCTCATCTTTCCGGCACCTCCACCACCAAGCCACCTTGGTTTGATTCCAAAAATTTTATATTTTGGAAAGAAAGAATGGAATGCTATTTACAAGGTTGCGGGTTTGATATTTGGAACACCGTCATCAATGGAGAATCTATTCCGGCGAAGAATATACCACACACCTCTAAAGGCTTCAAAGAGCTCAATGATGAAGAGAAGAGAATCATCTCCTTAAATGGTAAAGCTCTTAGTATTTTGTATTGTTCACTTACTACTTTGGAATTTGATCATGTTGTAGGTATTCGATCGGCACATTAAGTATGGCAAAAATTAGAAGCCATCTATGAAGTGTATGCAAATGAAAGGAGCAACTCAAAAGCATCTACTTCACAAATGGATACAACATCAAATCCAACAACATGGGATGAGCCTTCTACAACCTCCCATGATGAAGAAGTTGAACAATGCCTCATAGGCATCGAAGAAGAAAACGAGGTAAGTTCTAAACCCTCTACTTCCTATGATAATGATTATAGTGATTTGCAAAATGATTTTGATGAACTACAAGATGAATTCCAAAACTTACTTGTTAAATACAAATATTTGAAAAAGGAATTCATTGTTTTAAAGAATGATAAGGATAGTTTATTTACTTCCTATGAATCACTATCATGTGCTCACACCACCACTCTTGACAAGGTTAGAAACCTTGAGAAAGAAAATAGTACTCTTGTTGAGGATATAAATTGCTTGAAAAATGATTTATCTAAATCCAACTTGAGTACCAATAGAATGACCAATATTGTTGATTGTTGTGATAATTCGAAATTAGAACTTGATCATAAGCCTAAGGGTGTCAATCACATGAAAAAGAATCAAGTCTCTAAGACGTTGGTCATTATGCTCCTAGAATTATTACATGCTTTTATTGCGGTAAAAAGGGTCATACGGTAAATACTTGTCGGGCTAGAAATAGCTCTAATTATTGTTGGAGACCTAAAAGTCTCAAGACTAATCCCAAAGGACCCAAATACATGAGGGTACCACAAAACAATATCATATTAGGTACCCGCAAAATAATGATCAAGAAAATTTATACCGCCAAGACATCAAATGACCGTTTCATTTGATCAAAGAAGGAGAAACTATTTTCGACAAAGCCAATTTCAAGAAGAGGATATAATCAAAAATGGGAAGAACACAATCCTTGAAATGGCAAAGACATCATCAACAAGATGATTTTCAAAGAAGAAGAGACTTTCAACAATGGGAAGGCAACAAACCTTGAAATGGAGTAATCAAAGAAGTCATCATCAACAAAGTGACTTCTCAAGGGGAAGATATCATCAACAATGGGAACGACACAACCCATGGAAATGGCGTAATTGGTAACCCGTATCTCCCCATTTAAAATATGCATTTTATTTTGTTATGCATGTTTTTATTTGTGTCTTTATTGCAACATGAGTTTTCAAGTATTGATTCTTTTTTTGGTCTTCAATATATATGTTTGTTTTTAAAATTCTTTTGAAAAAGGAGACCTTATATGATGTTTTTAAAACTCTTTTGCATTTTTGTAGACTAAAGTGTATTATCATCTCTTATGGATTTTATGGCATGAGCTTACTTGTGATATCTCTTAGCCTACACTTTTATCATTATGTTCTGTCTAGATTTGTTTTAAGAATTGTGTAGGATTTACATATTTTCACAAATGGCCATTTTGTCAATAAAGGCATAAATTATCGAGGCACGTTTACTTGTGTTACTTTTACTCTTATAGACTCGATATATGTATTGCCATATGCCTATGTGCTTGTTTTTTTAGTATTTCATACAAGGGCCATTAAGAGGATTTTTAGATTTTTTGAAAGGCACTATTCGATATTTGATTGCACATATTTGCTTTGTTAACTTTTGTTCAAATACTTCTTTTAAATGAGGTCTCAATTATATGCTACCGGATTTTCAAATTTCAAAAGAGACCTTTTGTAGCTTTCTTAAGCTTATTTGAACTTGTATGATTTATTAGACTCTTGATGATCTTCTAAATGCATAGTATGTGTTTCTTGCTTCATGGTCTATATATATAGTGTCTCTTACTACTATGCTCTTTTGCAAGATATTTTGTGATTGATGATTGAGACATGTTTTTACACTTGGGCTATTTTTCTTGCTTATATAAGCGATGCCGTTAATGAGTTTGTTAAGTTGTGTAGATTTATTGATAATGAGAAAGGACAAAATATTTGGATAAATGTTCTTTTATGAACACCTTAGATAAATTGAATGACCTATGATGAAGAAGACAAAAAGGGTATTCCTGAACAAACTCGATGACCAAGGCAACATTGGTCGAACTAAGGCGAGGTTAGTAGCTCGAAGGTATCTTCAAGAAGAAGGTAATTGATTTTGGTGTACATTTGCACTCATAGCACATTTTGTAGCTATTTGCATTTTACTTGCCCATTCTTGTTTTAAGAAAATTTCAAGCTTTACCAAATGGATGTTAAATCCAAATTTCTAAATGGTTTATTCTAGATGAAGTCTATATAAAACAACCTCCGGTTTAAAATTTTTCTAGGACAAATGATTGTTTTTAAGGCCTTGAATGGTTTAAAACAAGTACCCCGTATGGTATGATAGACTTAGCTATTTTGCTAAATGATTTTACAAGAGGTAAAGTTGATACTACTGTCTTTGTTTGTGAAAAAGGGGCAAGATTGTTTAAACTTGTGCATATCTATGAGAATATTTTTGGTGCTACTAATGAATATTTGTGCAAGATATTTTTCTAAGTTGATACTAGGTGAACTCGAGATGAGCATGATGGGGGAGCTCAATTTATTGCTTGGACTTCAAATTATTCAATGCCAAGAAGATGGTTATATTTCAAAAGAACTCTTGAAGGAGTTAGGCATTGAAGAAAGAAGAACTATCTCAACCTCTATGGCTAAAGATTGACAAAGGTTGAGAAAGGCATGTCGGTCGACAAACAAATTCGAGGTATGTTTTCTTGTATTATTCCTATAGACTCGACATTCCATATGCCTTATGTCTATATGCTCGACTTCAAAAACTATCCCAACGAATCTCATTAAAGTGCCATTAAAAGAAATTTTCAAATATTTATAAGGCACTTCTTCTTATGACTTGTTCATCCAAAGCTTTTAAAACGTTCTTATTTTTTTGGGATAACAAGTCCAGTGAAAATTATTCAAAATATAGTTCGTCATCATCGAACTAAATATATTGAGATTCGATATATTTTTTAAGGGATTGTGATTTTTAACAAAAAAACTTGAGATGTGTTTAATTCCATCTCAAGGATAACTCGCGGATTTTTTGATCGTTAACCGCCGAGTATTTTACCTCATTTCGAGCTTGATTATGACATAATGTATATTGAATGAGGTCTACGTTTGCATTTTGCACGTTTTAAAACTTAGGGGCGTAAAATCGGATTTTTGGATCAAATTACGGAATTTGCAAATTAGAAAGAAGCAGTGGGCTGAAGGAGCTGAGGCCGACCGGTTGCCCTAGCCTCCGACCGGTCGCCCAGCCCTCCAACCGGTCGCCCCTGCCATTTTCAGAGTTAAAAATGGTTCTGTCATCTTAAACGTTATTTTGGTTCTTTTCTTCCAAAATCGAACCCCTTCGCATTTTTCACACACAATTCACCCAAAATGATTTCTTTCTTGTATATTCTATATTTTTGGGTTTATAGTACGAGATTATCATCCTTATTACTCGACTTCTCCGATTAATTGGTAAGAATTCTACTCCTTTATCTCAATTGGGTGGAACCCTTGAGAAAGTGCTTATGTATTGTTTTTTGTTGGAATTCTTGCAAAGTTGTGTTGTGAATTATTATTGTTGATGGATGAATGTTGGTTGAACTAATTTGGTGATGAAAATTTTTGGCTTAAACGAATTGCAAAGGCGTTATATTCTTTTAGTTTTATTCGACGCACGCCAAGTGTTGGACGAAATGTTACAATGAAATATTCATCACCTACATGATTCTCTCGATTTCAAAAGTCTCATATATTTATAGAGATCATGTTTTTGAAAATCAAATGATTTTTCATAAGCTTCTACAAGTCGTATGATCGACTTTTCCCTCCCATTTGGCCTACAAGCTTCATTGTTCAAATAGCTCGATACATCGGTTTAGTTGCGCACTTTGATATGAATATATGATGTATTTATCGTGCTAACATTCTTTTTGATGATTCCAAAGGGGGAGAAACAGGTTATGAGCTCTTTAGCTCAAAGAAGCTAAGATAAGATCAAACGAAAAAAGTTATAAGCTATGGCTTCCTAAAGCCATAAGTTGTGTATGACTCTTGGTCCATTGGTTGTAGTATGGACTTATATATGTTTCTAATGATGTCTCTTTGACAGGGGGAGCTTTTAAGTTATTAATACTTAAGCTCAATATCGAAAAGCTAATATTTTAGCTTATGTTTAAGTTGCTTCTATATAACTCTTGATGTGCATGTTGATAGGGGGAGCATTTGCTATATGTGTTTGAATATCTCTACTCCCATCCTTGTGTTTTTATTGCATGGAATGTTATCGCTCACAACGGATAGTTCTCTTTAACCGGTTAAATTGTTTTGTTTTTAAAATCGACCTCGTTAAAATTGTTTTGGTTTGTAATCATCAAAAAGGGGGAGATTGTTTGATAAATGGTTTTATCATGATTTTGATGATTTTGTTTTTATACCAAAACAATGGTTTTAAAGGTTGTCCAAATACTCCTAAATGATTTAAAATGGTTTTAATATTTTTCGGAGTATTTATTGGAATTTATATCGGACAACACTTTTCGTATTAATGTGTTATTTTATCAAAACTATATTTATAATTTGTCCTAAATACTCCCAATCGGTTTAAAATGTTTTTACGAATTTTTCGAGAGTATTTCTTGAGGTTTATTTTCGACAAAAATCGGACAACACTTCATTTAGGAGGTCGACTGGTCGACCAAAGAGGCGACAAGTGCACGGGAACAAGTTTCGTGAAACAAACTTGAGAACCCTCAAAATTGGTCACAGAACCGATTGCACATAGGCTCGACCAGTCGAGGTGCACTTCGACCGGTCGCCTGTGTTAATTTGCTGCTATATGTTTCAAACTTGTATTTCGTGCGACCGTCGCCTATGCTTTGACAAAGAAAAATTCTAACCGTTGTGCGTGAGATGACTTTTTCCCTAAATTGTGGGATTGATTTCTAACAGCTATAATCTTCATTTTAATTGCAATTTTTTTGTTGATATCAGATTCCAAGAGGAGCCTATCAAGTATCAATCATCTCCTATAAATAGAGGAAGATTTGAAGCACAACAATAAGAGAGAAAACTACAACACAACAAGATACACTCAAGAATACACTTGTTGTTACATTATCTTATTTCTTGTTGTAATTTGCCTAGCTATTCACTTTCACATCCTTGAGGTCTAGGCTATTCTTGATTACACTTGCACTCAATTGTATTATTCATTATCGAGTTGTAATCTTGAATTTTTGGGTTATCATTCAACACAAGATATCCTTGTGAGTATTCTTGTGGTAAGAACACACTTGGGTGATCTAGGTGTTAGGTGTGAGAAGATTGTGGTAATCTTCTTGTTAAGGTGTTGAAGAATTTGGTGTTCTTCAAGGTTGAAGATTGTGGTAATCTTCACAAGGTGCCGTTGGAGATTGTGGTAATCTTCAAGTGAGATTGTGGTAATCTCAAAGGTGGTGTTGAAGAAGAGTGTGGTGCTCTTCAAGGTGTTGTTGTAAGTTGGTGTTGTATTAATTTGTGGTAAATTAATAAAACCTTTTTTTCCTTTTTGAAATCCATCCCTGGATATCTTTGGGGTGGTAGAGGATTAGGCCCTAGGTCGGTTGAACATCTATAAACCGACGTGTGTTGTTTACATTCAACACCTTTATTATTGTGTTTGAGCATTTGGTTCGAAAAAGAGGGCGAAATCGAAAAGATGGAGATAATCTATTCACCCCCCTCTAGATTATCGTAGCCGCTTGGACTTACACTCCTCCTGTCATCTTCAGCTCTTCTCTTCTTCCTTTCTTCTTTCTCTTTCTTATTCTTTTCATAGGGTCGCTTAGCAGGGGTCATCCCTTCGCCGCCTCCTCCCATTCGTGATTCACCCTTTCATTCTTTTCCTCTTGCCTCTTCTTAGCTTCAAAGAACCTTGCGTGCAACTTCCATGTTAGCAAGATTATAAAATCCCAATTTATATATGAGTTCTTCTTCTATGGATCCACATACTTAACAACTTTTGGACTTGGCCGTGGTTGATTGCTTCTCCCACTCGCCACCATGTCTACCCCTTGTTGACTCGCTTTCCCTTCCCCTGGGAGTATATTGTACTAGAGCTTTTGACTTTCCAACCTAGTGATTCTTTGGAACTTGGTCGCTTATCGCCCATCTTGCATAGCTCAATTCCCTTCTCCCAAGACTGATCCCATGCTTGAGGTAGAGTCATATCTTTAAAATAAACTTCCGCTTCTAGAGTCCGAATTCCTTTAGAGATTTGGGCTCGGATCCAAAGATCGGGCATATCAAATTCTCTTGAAGGCTTTATAGCTGGGTAATCCTTTCCGGCGGAGGACCATCATACCATTTCCTGATATCTTTGATGCGCGCTGATTGCTTCTCAGCTACCTTCTCGAATGTAGCTTCAATGGCCTTCCTTGATTCTTTCACAGCCATCTCAACTTTTTGTTCAACGGACATCTCTCTTGGTAACTTGCTGAGAATAGAAGCAGTGACATCTCCTTGCTGTGGGGTTTCAACATACATGAGTTTCAAAGGAAGAATTTTCGAACTTTCTTCCCCGTCAGATGTGTCACCTTTCTTCGCCTCCTTATCACTCTTCTTCTTCTCCTTTAATCCCTTTAAGGCCTCATCTTCCCCCTTTTTGGCATCATCACCAAATAGAAGGGTTAGGCCAGGGAACAATCCGTTCAGAAGGAAATCCAGTCTGCTGATAGTTGAATTCTGCTTGATATCTGTGCTGGAGTAGGCTGTTTGGAATTCTGACCGGGTAGCCTTCGACTTAGTTGCCACCGACTTCATCTATGCTATTAAAAGACTAAACTTCTGGTTCATGTTGTCCTCTAGACGTGTAATTTCGCTCTGGTGGTGCAGCTTGAGCAACTCCATGTCCGACATGTGTGAGGTTTCCATTCTTCCTTCCTTCTTTGCTGAAACTTAGACATATCCGCACTCCATACCAACATTTTTGCAAATAAAGCCTTGAAGTAGCGGACCTGCTCTGAGCGCATGGCAATCTGCTATGCAGCCCATTCCCTTATGCGTAGGACAACTCCTCTCAAATATGCACAAAGGGTTGCATCGCAATTGTCCAACCGAAGATCCAGGGATGCGTGGTGGTGTTCCATCTTCTCAATCTCATCATAGATTTTCTTGAAGGAATTACGGAACTCGGATGTCAAAGCCGACTCTGCTTTCGGCCACACTGCATCGAAATCGAAACCTATTGGCACAATCGTCTCTATTGGAATGATGGGCTCTTCTTGCACAGTGTATTTTGCTTGATCTCTGGCAGACTCAGCTTCCATGTCAGACGACTCAACATTGAAGGGAAATATGTCTTCAAAGACATCATCTCGAACAAAAGGAATCCCCAAAGATCCACGCTGGGGGGCCTTTCCCTGTTCTTGTTATATTTTAGCAGCTCTCTGTGCCTTGGCTGATTCAGCATCGTCGGCAGCTATCGCAGATATGGGAGCCTGCAAGGGAGCTATTGGAGTCGTTACTGCTGAAGCTGTGGTAGCCTGCGCAACTGACTCTGTTTCAGCTGGAGCAGTTGTATGGATCTGCTCAGCTGACTGAGCCTAAGCTGTCTTAATAGCTTCTTCGGTCTCAGTAGGTTTTTTCTATTGAGGTAACGGGTCCTCAACTATCTTAACAACATCCTCGGAGTGTGATGTGGCCTGAGGCATTGGCTCATCATCAAAATTGATCTCATCGTAGCCGTCTTATCACCGACATTACTTCCATGAGTGAAGAACATCCTCAACTCATCCATCGTAGAATCTTCATTGTGAGTGGACTCGGCTTCATCCATGGATCCTTAAAAGATGTATATATGTGTTCTTGGGAATCATGAAGGGCGCTGATCTCCTCTTCTGCATCAGCTACTTCGACCTGAGGAATGTTCTCCTGTTCTGCTTCCTTACCTAAGGAAGTCTCAACCTCCTTTAGGTTTTCGTTACCCCCATCAGTCTTAACCGCTGTGGGGCCTTCTACAATCCCTTCGACAGAGTCAGCTGTCTTGGGGTCTTCTACATTGGCAACCTTCGGAGTCTCAACTCCTCGGATTACACTTTCATGTCCAAGAGTCTCAAATCCCGGGGCCTCTCCATCCTTTGCCTTAGCTGCATCAGCAGCTTCATCGGCCTGCATATTAGAGGAAATCTTAGCTGAGACAGTCTCAACTGTCCGAGCATCATTAATTTCACTCTGCTTCTCAGTGGTTTGCTCACCTTTGCCTTCAAACTTCTTTGAGTTTTCTCCTATAGCATCCTCCGACCTTGCTTTGTGGTGGAGAGATCTTCCCCACCGGTGGCGCACCACCGAGTGAACGATGGTGGGGTTACTCAGCTCCTGAGACACGGCTGTGTTTCCAGTTGAGTAGTCAGCCATTGGGGCAGGTGTCTCAACACCTTCTACAGGGGTAGGCTTGGCTTGGGTGCCCACGTTCCCGCTTCATCGCATTCTCCGAGAGCCATCTTGAGAATGCACGGGGACATGGTCGCCGCAATGACAGCTTGTAATCTCATATGCCACTCCCAATGGGTCGGATCGAGGAGAGATTCTAGAAGACTCTCCTGGACCTTCTTGAAGATTTTGCTCGTGCATGACTTGGGATTGTCTAATAGCCTGTCAGAACTCGGCCTTTTTCGACTACGATGGCCGGGTCCATCTCCTCAAGATCTATCTTTGTCAGTGGACTCCATGAGATGTTCATGGGTTCCATCTCCTCAAGATCAACATTTTGAGGCTCTTCTAGATTGAAGGCCCGTGTTTCAATATAACTCTTCTTTAATGCGACTACCTTCCGAGACTTGGCAAGGTGCGCTTCTTCTTCACGACCGAGGAAGGTAGAGGTTCCTCCTTAGTCTCGGCTACGGGACAGGGGCATCGGCCGGCAGGGCGGTGCTTTAGGTTTGAGGTCAGCCAGGCGGTACCTTCTTGGATTTGGTTTCTAGGATAAGGGCAGGTTTGGCTGTCGCAACTCTCTTCTTAGAAATGGGCTTGGGCGAGAGAGCTGGGGAGGTCTCAACTGTGTCTTCTGCTGGGTCAGCTGATTCTCCCTCACTTGTATCGTCCTTCCTCACATGGGCTTTCTTCTGTGCTCCGAGAGGTTTTCCTTGAATATCCTCTTGTTCGCATGGAAGGGCTTTCCATGGCGTAGTGCAATTCCCTTAACCTCCATCAAATGGACAATGACAAGGCCATACCCCAGGAAACATCCAAAAGTCCCATCCTCCTTGTAGGACTTGTTAATCACATTCTGGCATACTCGGCTGAAGATGAACTCAGCCCAGTTCACTTTCTTGTCTGGCATAATCGCCGCCATCACAATCAGCTTTATCCGTGATAGCTGGTTGAAGCTCTCAAACTTCATATCCACACACTTGGACACAATGTCCGTCAACTTGTGGTAATTTTCTTTAAGGAAATCCTTCTTATCTCATATACACGCTTTAGCAAAGATACTAGACTTCACAACTTCCTTCCAAACTGTAGCCAAGTTGACATCTTTCTCAGTGATATCCTTCAAACCTTCCGTGGGCAGGAAGCATTGCTCAGCAAGGTCCTTAGCAGTAATCTTGATGGCCTTGCCATGGATGGATGAGCAAATCTCATCGTCATGAACCTTGACATTCATGTAAAATATGGCGACCTCCTCCAGATACGTGTGCGTGAACTCCATCGAGAGAAAGTCTTTCGGGCCGGTCTTTTTCGAGCTTATCTGCAATCTTCTTCACCAGGGCCTCATCAGCACCCTGCTTGATCATACCCTTGAAATCCACTGACGTACCAGAGTGGATCTTCTCAGATAGCTTGGCAAAATCGTGAGTAGCAGCCATTTTCAGAATGTTTAACCGGTGAAAAACACAAAAAACTTTATCTTAGAAAAGCAGGGTTTTAAATCAAGCTTGCGAGAGAAAACCTTCTTCCTTCTCAAGACGAGAGTTTGTATGAGCGGAGAGAAAATGAATTTGGGTATATATGGGACTTGAAAGGACGATTTTGGAATTTGAAAAATTTGATCAAGATCAATGGTCATGATCGACTATTCAAAACCGCATTAATTTCCCCACATTAAATGCATCAAAGATTTATATCCAATCATGTGGTTTCTTGTGCGGCTTTTGTATCGACAAATCATAATTGCGTTTACGTCATCCTTAAAAATATTCCCTCGAATAAAATGATCTGCGTTTTTGTCACTTAGCTCATAAATGATTCAACTTTCATCCAAGGTGACTTAACTCGCTTCTCTTTTCACATAACATCATTCAAATTGTCCTAACTCGATATAGATGACTTCCCGACTAAGTCGTTTCACTTGGTTGAAATGTGAAACTTGCCTATTTTCCATTTTTTCTTCTTTTATCTCAAATTGATTGAGTCTTCCGAGTATCCCTAACTCAACTTAATTAACCCTAACTCATTCTTGAGCTCTTCAAACCTTGATTCACATAATGGCTTTGTGAATATGTCACCTAACCGCTTATCGGTTGAGATGTATTCCAAGGTGATGTCTTTTTTTCAACATGATCTCTTATAAAATGATACCGACATCAAAGTGCTTTGTTCTTGAATGCAACACTCGGATATTGAGTGATTGCAATTGCACTAGTGTTATCACACATAATTGGAATCTCTTTTTCTTCAATATCATAGTTTTTTAGTCGCTCTCTCATCCATAAGATTTGGGCACAATAGTCCGCCCGCAACTATGTACTTTGCTTCACCGTGGATGTAGCTATTGAATTTTGTTTCTTCTTGAACCAAGAAACTAATCTATTTCCAAGCTTTTGACATGTACCCGAAGTACTCTTCCTATCAACTCTACATCCAACATAGTCTGAGTCTGAATATCCTACCAGCTTGAATCCTCCTTCCTTAGGACACCATAAGCCAACTTCCTGTCATCCCTTCAAATACCTTAGATTCTCTTAGTCGCAGTCATGTGACTCTCTTTTGGTGCAGATTGAAATCTAGCACATACACCTACTACAAAGGTGATGTCTGGCCTGCTTGCTGATAGATAGAGCAATGATCCAATGAGAGAACTATATCTGGTTTGATCAACAGCTTTGCCATCTGCATCCATGTCCATCTTGACTGATGTATTCATAGGAATCTTTACTGATGACTTCTCTTCCATGCCAATTTCTTCATTAAATCTCTGGTATACTTGGTTTGGCTTATGAAGGTTCCATCCTTCAATTGCTTGACTTGAAGTCCTAAGAAGAAAGTCAGCTCTCCCATCATGCTCATCTCAAATTTGCCTTGCATGAGGTTTGAGAACTTGCCACACAGCTCTTTGTTCGTGGATCCAAAAATGATATCATCCACATATATTTGAACAAGTAGTATACACTCTCCATCTTGAATCCTGAAGAGTGTTCTATCATCCTTGCCTTTGGTGAATCCATTGTCAATTAGAAATCGAGACAATGTATCATACCATGCTCTTGGTGCTTGTTTCAATCCATACAATGCTTTCTTGAGCTTGTAGACTTTATCTCCAATAGTTTTCTGCTCAAAACTTGGAGGTTGTTCAACATAGACTTATTTTTCTAATACCATTTAGAAATGCACTCTTCACATCCATTTGATATACAAGAAGTTCTTATGTGCAACATAAGCAAGAAACATCCTTATTGCTTCCAACGCAACAGGAGCAAATGTTTCATCAAAATCTATACCTTCTTCTTGGAAATACCCTTTGGCTACCAATATTGATTTGTTTCTTACAAATGATCCTTCCTCATTCATCTTGTTTCGAATACACACTTAGTACCAATAACATTTTGGTAAGTTGGCCTTTGAACTAATTCCTATACCTTGTTTCTTTCATACCGATTCAACTCTTCTTGCATGGCCTGAATCCAATGTGTCTTCCAATGCTTGAGACACATCTTTACGCTCTATTTGGGAAATAAAACAAGTGAACATTGCTTCATGCTGTGCTCTGGATCTGGTTCTTATGCCATATCTAACATCTCCAATGATTAACTCTGGTGGATGGTCTCTCAGCCATCTCACAACAGGTTAGAGTAAGTATGCTGGATTCAGCCGTCTCGCAACTAAGTTGTCTTGAATAACTTCTTCATCTTCATTCAGCTGTAGACTTTCCAACTGTCTTTGAGATTCATCTTTCTCATCATCATCAGGGTTGAGTGCCCTTACAAATGCTTCAATATAAGGACTCTTCTGCATAGTTGGCTGATTCAGCTAACTCATCAATGTCTTCTCCATTCACATTAGGTTCATCAAAAACCACATGGATACACTCTTCTATGACCATAGTCCTCTTGTTCAACATTCTATTGGCTTTACTCTCAGCTGAGTATCCAAAAAAGATACCTTAATCAGCTTTAGCATCAAAAGCCTTCAAATTATCTTTGCCACTGTTGTGGATGAAGCACTTGCATTCAAATATCTTGAAATATCCAACATTTGGTTTTCTCCCTGTTCAAATCTCATAGGGAGTCTTGGTCAATTGCCTGTTAATCTTGCATCTATTCTGAGTATAGCATGCTGTATTTATGGCTTCAGCCCAAAATCTCTTAGGCAATCCAGCTTCACCTAACATTGTCTTTGTAGCTTCCTTGAGAGTTTTGTTCCTTCTTTCAGCTAATCCATTCTGCTGTGGAGTTCTTGCTGCAGATAACTCATGAGCAATACCATTTTCAACACAATACTGAGTTATTATCCCATTGACAAACTCAGTTCCCCTGTAAGATCTTATGTTTATAATGGTTTGACTCTTCTCATTTTGAACTCTTCTCATTAGCTGAGGTATCTTCTGCAGTGTTTCCTTCTTTTTACACATGAAAATTGTCCATGTATATCTTGAATAGTCATTCACCACCACTAAGGTGTATTTCTTTCCACTGATGCTAGCTGGCTCAACTGGACCAAATAAATCCGTATGCAACAGATGCATTATCCTTGTAGAAGAAGGACTTGGCTTATCCTTGAATGATGATTTGATCTGCTTTCCCATATGACTTGCATCACATATGCTTTCTTTCTTGTACACTGATTCTGGCAATCCTTCCACAAGATGATTCCTTGCAAGCTTGTTAATTGTCTTGAAATTCTGATGACTCAGCTTCTTATGCCATAGCCAACTTGATTAGGCTGTGCTTCTTGCTAGCAGACATGTGCTTGGTATAGCAGTAGACCAATCTACCACATATATATTCTTTTGCCTTGTTCCTTGCAGCACAATTTCATTAGATTCAGCATCTTTGATATGGCATATTGCCATGTTGAATCATACATTATAGCCTTTGTCACAGATTTGGCTGATGCTTAACAAGTTGAAGTTGACGCCTTCAACATAAGCAACATCTGTGATCTCCAGTCAATTCTTCTTGATGGCTCCTGTGTCTTTGATCTCCCCTGGAGCTTCATTTCCTCCAAATATAACTTTAGCACCTTTGATCTCCTTGAATCTTGACAGATTTCTTTTATTTCCTGTCATATGTCTGGAACAACCACTATATGTACCAGGTTCCTTGGCACTCAGCTGTTCCTTGAACCTGCAATCAAGGAAATCAATTTTTTAGGTACCCATACTTGCCTGGGTCCTGGGGGTAGTGCTATAAGATGTTCCAACCAACCTATAGCCACATGATCTGACTTTAAGAGGTTGCCATCTATCAGTACCATAATCATAATGCACATTAGCAAAATGCTTGGGGGTTTTAGGATCATACAACTGTCTCTTTTGTCTGTAAGCCTGTGTGTTTGTTTTAGCAATTGTTTTTTTGGGATAGTTATGAAATTTTTGAGCGTAGTGCTTGGGTGCATAAGTGTGCTGATAATAGCTCTTTTGCCTTAGGAATGGCCTTTGCTAAGGTTGAGGTATTTGCCATTTTGGCTTGTATCCTGTTGGGAATTTATTTTACAGATTTTGATGAATGCCATGTAAAACTTAAACTAGAAAGTTGGCACCCCATTTTCCTTGTAATTTTTATTGTAATAGATAGAGTGCCGAAAAGCCGAGTCAAGTCACTATGCCTGGAAATACAAGAAGTCAACTGAAGACTGAAGTGAAGACTCCGATGTGGAACAACTGAGTATGGCGAAGAAGGATGATCAAGAACTTGACTGAAGATGTATCAGTTGAGGAACAACTGTGTGAAGTGTTAGTCAAAGTCATCTCAAGGAGCCAAGTCATAAGTTGAAAATGATAGATGAGTCTTCAAATGATTGAAGCAGACTCAAGTCACCTGGGGAAATAGGCGAAGAACCAAGAGCGATTAATCGAAAGGAATCCGTTACCTATAAGAACATTACTTAAATAAGTAATATTTCCATGTTTGCCAGTCTTAAAGTGCTCATCCTGAAAGCGTGCAAAAGGAATAAACCAATGGGAAGCACCGCACCTCGTGTCGAACCTCGAAAAGCTGCACTTTCATTTAATATGAGGAAAGGTCTACATCTTAAGATTGAAGACCAAGAAAAGACAAGCTAACGAACACAAGTAACTTTTGAAAATCAGCCTATCTTTTCAACGGGCGATTTTTGAAAGTTCACTATAAAAGGCCGAGGAAACTCATTGAGAAGAGGTTACCCAACCACGAACAAGCAAGCAATATTTAAGTTGTAAACCTGAAAACATTCTCAAAGACATTCAAGCAAATCCTCAAGCCTAAAACTCAAGGAAATCAATCCAACACAAAGTCATGAAGGAAAGACAACTTCAAATCATTGAAGAGGAAACTTTTGAAGAATCAAAAGGGGTCTACTTTCCAAGGATGATTGTAGAAAGGTTCAAGGTCGAACCAGTATCAAGTTATTGGAGGGCTTCGTGATCAAATCCAAGAGCTTGAGAAAGTGAGTCAAGTAGCAATGCAAACCTGTGAAGAAGCCGAGTCGGACGAGAAGCCACTGTGTGTGACCAAGGCTATCTCTAGATCGTTCACCACTTTGTAAACGATCTGTTTACTTAGTGGATTCCTCCAGGAGTTGGAGAAGAGAGGATTAGAAGAATTACCCCATCTTCTAACCTCTATAAAAATTAACTGTGTCATTTATTTTTCAGCACATTTATATTTCTGCATACCTACTTTATATATGCTGATAAACTTATTTGCTATCCAAACTAATTAATAATCAAGTGCTAAAATCAAGTGTTAAAACAAGTTTAAAACAAATCAAAGGGTGTTAAGTCTTCCGCTGATAAAACCAACAAAGCCAAGTTATGTTTCAGGTTAAACAACTGAGTTATTCTATCAACAACTCTATCTAGTCTGTTGAGTGGCTAACTCTGCTGAAAACCAACTTACCTGTCCCTCAAGGACTTAGCTGTTTGTGTTAACTCTATAATTTCTTTAAAAATGACTAAATCGAAAAGTTGGTAAGGTTTATTCAACCCCCCTTCTAAACCTTACTTACACCCATTAGGAGCTACATATCCCATAGGTCTTTGCTGATATTTCACATTATTCCAATCAACTTGGTTTGGATAGTTTCTACCATTCCCATCATATGTATTTCTTTGATGAAATTTCTGGGGCTTTTGGTAGCTCTGTTTGGCTCTTCTGAGTATTTTTTCATTAGAGTCTCCGAGGGACTGTCTCGAATTTCTTCTCAGCTATCTTTTCAGCATACTCTACTGGCTTCTTTCCTTTTCCTTTGTAACCAAGGCCAGTATGATTGTGATTGTGCTTTGGTGTGAATGTGGGTGCAACATTTGGTGTTTTGGGTTTTTGGATTCCTTCATTGCTTGAAGATCCTTTTTCCAAAATTACTCTTGGAGTTTGACTATACACAAAGGAATTGAATCCTATTCCTATCTTGTCTCCACACCCTTTTTAACTCATAATAAGTTCATCCAATGATTTGGATGCTTTTGTAAATGAGACAATCACATTTTTGAGATCATTTTCTCTCTTTTCTATAGCAGCTAACTCTGCTATGATCTTGGCATTTTTAGCCTTCAGCTTAGTGTTCTCATCAACTATGTGACTTAGAGTACTCAACCCTTTTTGTCAGCTGTGAGTTTTGGCTTTTAAGCTGGTTGTTTTCCTCAATCAAAAGTGTGTGAGAGGTTTTAATGTGCTCAAATTATTTCATCATTTTTCCTAATGAATCATAAAAATCATGGGTGATGAAGTGTGTGTATCACACCACTATCACCTCGAATCGAATGAGATGAGTTATAGTGTACCTCATCTTCTTGATCTTGTTCTTTTGCCATGAGGCAGATCATAACCTCTTCCTCTGAATCACTTGAGTAGTCAGCTTCCCAACACTGGCAAATAATGCCGCTGTCTTTGGTACATCTATTTCCTCCTTCTCTTTCCTTCTCAACTCAAACTCATAAGCTTTGAGGTCTGAGAATAGCTCATGATTAGACGTTCTTGAGAGGTCCATTGAATGTCTCAGGGCCATGACCTTCATTTCTCATTCAGCTGGGAGGGCTCTTAAAATCTTCATGCACATCTCCTTCTGATTGTATTCTTTTCCAAGAGCCAAAGCTCATTTGTTATCTCTATAAATCGACATCCAAATTTGATCCGAGTCTCACTGCAAGCATTTTAAAATTTTCAAATTTTTGAACAAAGAACAATTAATTTAATCTCTTTAACTGCTTTCGATCCTTCACAAATCGGAGTTTAACTTTAGATTTCTTTTTGCGATTTACACGATTTGACTTTGTTAAACATCGCCTTGTCCAACGTCTTGTAGAGTATATCTTTGGCCACATTGTCTAGGTTATATCTCTTTCGATCTTCATTTGTCCATTCAGTGGTCTAGCTTCAACAGCTTCTTCTCCCTCAGTTGTAGCTGCTCTTCTTACAACCGTATTAACTTTGAGTATTTGCAAGCCACATTTTATCGTGTAAGGCGGATAGATGACCTTGCATGCGAATTTTCCAATCATTAAACTCTTCCACAGTAAACATTGGAAAACGAGTTAGATTTGCTTCCATGATAATAAATTTGCTTAAAAGATGAAAGACTTTGAAAAACACAAGTGTTAAAACCTTTGAAAAAGATTGAGATCTAGTTCAGTAACCAGTGCAGAAGGCTCAATGAACCAACCGCTCTGATACCACTTGTAGGTCCCAAGGGGTGTGGTGTAAGGTTTAGAAGGGGGGTTGAATAAACCTTACCAAATTTTAACTTTTAGTCTTTTTAAGGTTTTCAATAGAGTTGACTCAAATCAGCTGTGTCCTTGGGGGACAGCTAAGTTGGCTATATTCAACTAAGTTACCCACTCAACAGACTCGATAGAGCTGTTGATAGTATAACTCAGCTGCTTAAGCTAATACTTTACTTTAGTTGATTTCGTTTTAAACAACGGAAGACTTAACACCCTTTAGATTGATTAAAACTTATTTTTAACACTTGTTAATTATCAGTTGGATAGCTGATTTAACTAACAAAAGATATAATAAAATAAGCAGGAATGTAAGTGCTGAAAGTAAATCGACACAAGTAATTTTTATAGTGGTTCGAGGATGGGGTGATTCCTCTAATCCACTCTTCTCCAAATCCTAGAGGAATCCACTAAGTAATAGATCAAGTTACAAAGCAGTGAACAGTCTAGAGTTAGCCTTGATCACACAAACCGTGGCTTCTCTTGTGACTCGGCTTCTTCACGAGGCAACTTGGGTTGCTACATCACCACTTTCAAGTCTTTGGATTTGTTCACACCCTCCAACAAACTTGAATCTCTTGGTTCGACCTTGAACCTTTCTACAACTACGCTTCAACTTGGAGAGTAGACCCTTTTTGTTCTTCAAATGTTTCCTCTTCAACTGGTTGAAGTTATCTTTTCTTCATAGCGTGTGTTGGATTGAGTTTCTTCGAGTTTTAGGCTTGAGGAATATCTTGATGAGCTTTGAGAATATTGCAGGTTATGTTTGCTTGAGTATTGCTTGAAGATCGATTTCTCAGGTATGTAAGGTAACCTTTTCTCAATTGCTTCCTCAGCCTTTTATAATGCTAATTTGAAATTTGCCCGTTGAAGAGATAGGCCAATTTCAAAATGACACTTATTGTTCGTTGGCTTGTCTTTTCTTGTCCGCAAAGACTTGTGATGTTGACCCTTCCTCGTATTAAATGGCTTCGCAGCACTTGTGATGTTGACCATTGGTTTATTCCTTTTGCATGTTTCTGGGCCAAACACTTTAAGACCTGACAGCTTTGACATATTACTATATCGAGTAATATGCTTGACTTCCTTTCAATGGATCGGTGTCGATTGTCTCAACTTGATCACGCTTTTTACCCCTTGTGACTTGAGTCTTCTCCAATCATAAGATTGACTCACCACTTCAATCGATCGACTTGGCTCATTTCAATAACTTGACTGACACTTCACACAACTGTTCCTTAGTTGATTCTCCTTCAATCGAGTCCTTGTCTTCCTTTATGGCCATACTCAGCTGACACATAACAGAGTCTTCACTGTAGTCTGCTGTTGACTTCTTGCATTCTTGACTTAGCTGACTTCACTCAGCTCTTCCAGTCCTATCTATTACAATACATAATTACAAGGAAAATGGGATGCCAACTTCCTAATCTAGGTTTTACATGGTATCATAAAAATCTAACAAATAAATTTCCTAACAGTGCCTATCACTCTCATGGGAAGAAGGGCGCGACTTATCACTCCGAGGCAAGACACTCGAGCTCCCGCCAGCAGCAGACTTCCCCTTGGTCTTCCCCTTCTCGTGAAGTCTTAACCTCTTTGAAGAAGCTCAGGCGGTCTTAACCTCCGAAACCCACTCGTGAAGAAGCTCCAAACCATTATCCATCACATAGGAGAAATCATCCTTCCACAGCCTATCAGGAGAAGGAAATCCATCAAGAAACTTGCATTGAGGGCGTGGGAAGAAGTGGAAGAATAAGGTGTCATCGAAGACTTCCGGGCATAGAACAAGGAATGAAATTCGTCTATAGTTGGAATCAAGCCCAACTACCGCATAACATGCTGATAACCTGGTATACATGCATAGGCTTGGGGAATCAACTAACCAACACATGCTCCCACCAACCTAGGGATCGAGATGAGGAAAGTATCTGGAGGAAGCACAAAGCCAACCGAGAAACTATAAAGTTACATTGTGATGAAGTCCTTTGGTGGTTGAGTGAGCCTGTTCCCCGAACCCAGGGCCAACATCACAAACTCAGAAGAAAGCTCAAGCCGCTCCCGCAACCTACGAAGATAAGCAGAGGACACTCCACTAGCTAACTCTCTTGGAACAACTACTCGACTCCCGAGAGGAGGCCTATGCTGGTACTTGGTGGGCGGACCTCTTCAGGACTATCTCTTTCAGACTTTGCCTCAAATGACTCATTTGAGCTCGAATCCGGTTCAAGCTCTACTTCCCCATCACCATCAAATCACAACTCGGAGCAAGGGGAGAAATATCAAACTCTATGGAGAAAAGTGGACATGGAAGGATCGAACTGAAATAGAACACCCTCAGAACACCTCGGCCTCCAAGTGGAATGGAAGCGAGATTAGAATCCGATATATATCTTGAAATATATGAAAACTCGGGGAAGACGAAGAAAAATAGGAAGGAAAATAGTTCTCCGCCGGGGTAGGCGCCCGGCACGCCTGTGGTCGCCGGAGAGGGCGCCAAAGGGACGCCCTTGTCCACTCTAGGGTGGTGCCCCAAGGCACCCTCTACGACTCCAAGTGCTCTCATCTTTCTCTCCGCTCGATGCACTCCACCTCTCTATGGATTCTCACCTCACCTCTCACTATCAAGAAATTTCTTAAGTCCTGCTACAAAGCAAAAATCTCAAAGTTGAGAGGTAGAGAGAGAAAATTAACCTTTGGAAGACATGATCACAAGCTTTCCCTCCAAGTGCCCTTATGCAAAGTGGTCAAAGAATCTTCAAAGACAAGACTAGATATATTACAAGACAAGCCGAATATTTATTCACCGAATTAGCTCCCCGCATTGCTTCATCCCTCCACAAAGACAAGAGTGGTGGGGCGTACGTTGGGGATCAAAATGATATTTCATTAATTAAATATATAATTCATATTATATATGTTTATTTATTATTAGTTTTCCAATGAGCTCTTAATAAATAAACCATCCCAAAGGAGTCCGAGTTTGGTCCATCGGTCATTTTCTCCTACGCCAGTCTTTGGCCCATAAGAGGAATTCTCTCCTACACCCAGGGCCCATCTCTCGTATAAAAAGATCCATCCTATTATCCGTAAGTAGATTAATTCATTATTCTCCGACATATTTATTATATAATATTCGTTTACTATTTATTCTCTCATTCACCATGCCGACTTGAGCATCGGAGGGGCATCCTTGGGACAATCCCGGGGACCTCTAATGTTTGTGCGTGTGTGCGGATGTTCCCATGAAAGGATTTTTCAGCTTAAGGAAAGAAGACGAGAACACTTCCCCACGAAAAGAGTATCGACGTGAAAACTTCCTTCCCGGAAGAGAATTTTGTCAACCCCGTAACACCGATAAGTGTCATTTTGTACATATTTTGTGTTATTAATTCAATAGTTTTGAATTGTTTTGTTAGAAAAATCATAGTTTCTCAAGTATTTACGTAGCATTTCATCGTGTGATGTGTTTAACATTATAGGTGGAGCAATTTGGAGCAATGTGAAGCCAATATTAATTGTAAAAAGGCAAGAAAATCACTCAACATGACTTGGGGTGTCAAGTAACATGGCCATATTCAAAAAAGAAGGAAATAAATTGGATAAAAATTGGAAAAAGGGTCCAAAACGCCAAACCGTGTCACCGAACACGACCATGTTGAAGGGGATCAAAAGAGGAGGAAAAATCGCACAAAATGGCCCGAACACGGCCTGGCCGTGTCGTGCAACACGGCCGCGTCGCTTATTTTCAACAAATTTTGTGCGGACGGCCTGGCCGTCTTTCAACATGGCCGTGTGTCGGGGCCACTTTCGGACACTTTTTCTTTGCGGAATTTGGGGAAAACTCACCAACCAACCCATTTTGGCCACTTTTGTACACTTTTAACACCCTATTTTGCTGAAACATGTCTCCATGTCCCCTCCTCATCACTTGAATACAAGAATTCACCAACCAACAAGGAAAATGGGGGTGATTGTTTAATAAAAAAGAGTACTATCAATGTATTGATTGCCTATAAATGCCAAGGGTTGAAGTTGGGAGATTCATTCATTAGATACTCGGAAATATTCATTGTATTCATTTCATTAAGTAGAATTGGGATCAAGGGGTCTTGGAGGAGAAAGCTTGGGGCAATATTGGAGAAGAAGGCTTGGAGCAACATTATCAATCAAGAAAGAAGTCAATTGAGATTTTGAGAAAGATAAGTACACCATGTCTACAATACTTAAATCTTCTTGTGTAATTTATTCTTTGGTCAAAATCATGTGTAGCTAAACTCCTAGTGTTTGAATGTAATGAACTCTAGAATGGATTTGTGATTAAGGTGTGTATGTTTTTAATAAAATCTTCATATTTTGTGTGATTCACTTATATTATGCTTCGTTCATTCGAATTGATATATGCGCAATATTGATTTGAAGTTTATTTTTCATCCGGAAATCGAGAGATTCATGGTGAAATAGAACCTATATAAGTGAAAAGAGTTGCATGCAATCCTAGATATAGACGACATAAATCTTCCGGATTAGGGTCAAACCTAATATGTGAATTCATAAATCGTTATAATGCAATCTTGGGGGTTTTAACTAGAAAGAGATTTCAGTTAATCAACTTGAGTTTAGGAGTTTTTCGCCTTGAGAAAGGGATTAACTTAAATCGGGAATTTCTACGGTCCACATAACATGGGATTTTATTAAAAGAGGTTGGTTTTTGCTTAAGGGCTTATGGTTGAATTTTTAACTTGTCAAATCACAAAAACATTCTAGAGGGATTTACATTCAAACACACTTCTATCTCTTGATTTCTTATTCTACAAATTTTACTTCATTTTTACACTTTGATAATTTAGATTCTTTATTTTTTTTTATCAAACAAAAACTCTGAAAATTGTTAGATTAAATAACAAAAAGACGGTAATTATTAGTACTTACAATCCTCGTGGGAATGACACTCGGTACTCAATAATCTATACTATAAAACGATAGGTGCACTTGCCTACGGTTTTAAAGGTAGCTTTTTGAGCCATCAAGTTTTTGGCGCCGTTGCCGGGGATTGTAATATTAAGAACACCTTATTTTTGTTAATTTAATCATTTTTTTATTTCATCATTTGTCTTTCTAGGTATCTATCTTTGTAAGTCTTGAATTATACTTATCCTCCTTATTTACATGCATGCCTACTCGCCGAATTTGGAAGATACTAACGAAAGCAAGGATCCCGATATGGTGATGAACAACAAAGAACCATGTACGACTACGCCAAGCCATCTATGGACGGTACATCGTCTAGTATCGTAAGGCCCGCCGCTTGCACCAATAATTTCAAATAAAACCGAATGTCATTCAAATGGTGCAACAATTTGTTCAATTTGATGGCCTACCGGACGAAGATCCAAATAATCATATCGCGAATTTCCTCGAAATTTGCGATACTTTCAAAATAAATGGAGTCTCCGACGATGCCATCCGTTACGCTTGTTCCCATTTACTCTTCGGGGGCCGGGCTAAACAATGGCTAAACACCTTACCGAAGGGAACAATCACAACATGGAGCATTATGGCGGAAAAATTCCTTCTAAAGTATTTTCCACCCGCTAAAACTGCACGATTGAGGAATGAGATCTCTTCATTCACTCAAGAGGACGATGAGACCTTGTACGACACTTGGGAGAGATTCAAAGAATTGCTGCGAAAATGCCCACATCATGGTCTCCCATTCGGATGCAAGTCCTAATATTTTACAATGGGTTGCTCTCATCGACAAAGCGGGTGATTGATGCGGCGGCGGGGGGAACATTGAACAATAAAACACCCGAAGCCGCCCAAGATCTCATAGAAGGAATGGCCATGAATGGCTATCAATGGCAATCCGTACGAGGAAAAACCAACAGGGCAGTGGGAGTATACAATGCGGACGCGGTGGTTACACTAGCCGCACAGGTCGAAGCTCTGACTCAGAAAATTGACGGGTTGGCAGCTCCAAAACCACCACCACAACAAGCCTTCTCATGCGAAACGTGTGGAGGATCACACAACCACCAAGATTGCCCTCATGCGATACCACCGCATGAACAAGTGGATTATCTAGGTAATCAATCTCGACCCTTTCAAAATAATCCTTTCAGTAACACCTATAATCCAGGTTGGCGTCAGCACCCGAACTTTAGTTGGGGCAATCAAGGCCAACAGAAGCCTAATCCGAACGCGCTCCCCAATTCATCTGCACCTCCCGGTTTCCAGCCACGAAAACCAAGTTTAGAGGATTTATTGTCTAAATTCGTCCAAACTACGGAAACCCGTTTCACGGCTACCAAACATCCTTAAGGAACCAAGAAGCATCCATTCGCAACTTGGAAAATCAAATTGGCCAAATTGCCAAAATGGTCTCGAAAGGCCGCAAGGAGCTTACCTAGCGATCCGAACCGAATCCAAGAGAACAGGTAAAAGCAATCACTCTAAGGAGTGGAATAAAGCTAGATGAGGTACGGATGCCGGAGGGCGAGCCAACCCCATACAATGAAAGATGAACAGTACTCAAGGAAACGAAGAAAATGGTACCGAATTCCAACCACCTATCCCGTATCCAAGCCGATTGCGTAAAGACAAACATGACGACCAATTCGGTAAGTTTTTGATTTGTTTAAACAATTACACATCAATATTCCTTTTGTTGAAGCCCTTTCACGATGCCAAAATATGCCAAGTTCCTCAAAAATCTCCTTTCAAATAAGAAAAAGCTTGAAGAAATATCCATGGTGCAATTAAATGAGGAATGCTCGGCAATTTTACAAAACAAGTTACCGCAGAAAATCAAAGATCCAGGGAGTTTCACTATTCCTTGTCATGTCGGTAATTTGACTGTTGATCGAGCATTGGCCGATCTAGGGGCTAGCATTAATTTGATGCCTTATGATTTATTCAAGCAAATGGGTCTAGGGGAGCCAAAACCAACTAGGATGAGCTTGCAATTAGCTGACAAGTCCATTAAATATCCTCGAGGCATTATTGAAGATGTTTTGGTCAAGGTCGATAAGTTTATATTTCCTGTTGATTTTGTAATTCTTGATATGCATACAGATGTCGAAGTTCCCTTGATCCTAGGGCGTCCATTTTTAGCTACTGCTAAGGCAATCATTGACGTACATGATGGAAAATTAATTTTACGAGTCGAAGATGAACAAGTCATTTTTAAAATCGCTACATCAATGAAAAATACGATAGATAAAGATGACTCTTGTTTTGCCATTGATCTTATCGATATGGAGATAACAAATTCCTTACCAAACATGATTTCTAACGAATTCTTGGAGACTTGTATTGTTCAAAGTGCAGGTATAGCGGAGGAAAATCCATTCCTTAGGGAATCCGTACTCGCGTTGGAGGAAAATGCACCAACAGAACGACAGAAAGAGTTCGAAAAAATTGAAAATTCTCAGGTGGGGCATAACAAACCATCCATTGAGGATCCACCACTGTTGGAGCTGAAAGAGCTACCCGAACACTTGGAGTATGCATTTATGGCCGATAATTCCAAACTTCCCGTGATTATTTCCTCCAATTTATCCTCACATCAAAAGGATAGATTGTTGGAAACATTACGGGAACACAAAAAGGCCATCGCTTGGAAAATCTCCGACATTCGAGGGATCAATCCTTCCTTTTGCACTCACAAGATTCTGATGGAGGAAAATTTCAAGCCGGTTGTTCTACCTCAGCGTCGCTTAAATCCAAACATGAAAGAGGTAGTTAAAGCGGTAATCAAACTACTAGATCTTTGGGCTCATCTATCCAATCTCGGACATAATTGGGTAAGTCCAGTTCAAGTGGTCCCAAAGAAAGGTGGGATGACGGTGGTACCAAATGAAAAGAATGAACTTATTCCGATGCGAACGGTAACAGGTTGGCGGGTTTGCATCGATTACCGACGGCTTAACGATGCTACTCGCAAAGACCATTTTCCCCTACCTTTTATTGATCAAATGCTTGAACGTTTATCTGGTCACCTTTACTATTGCTTCCTTGATGGCATGTCAGGTTATTTTCAGATCCCGATAGCACCGGAGGACCAAGAGAAAACCACTTTCACTTGTCCCTATGGTACTTTCGCCTATCGACGCATGCCTTTTGGGTTGTGTAACGCACCGGCGACTTTTCAACGTTGTATGCTTGCTATCTTCGACGAGCTTGTAGAAGAAATCATGGAAGTCTTCATGGATGACTTCTCTCGTTTTTGGGGATTCCTTTGATCTTTGTCTTGCAAATCTTAAAAAGTCCTTGTTCGTTGCGAAGAGACTAACCTGGTACTTAACTGGGAAAAATGCCACTTCATGGTACAAGAAGGAATTGTTTTGGGGCATAAAATTTCTTGCAGGGGAATTGAAGTTGACAAGGCGAAGGTTGATACAATTTCCAAATTACCTCCACCCACCACGGTGAGGGCAATCCGAAGCTTTTTGGGGCACGCCGGGTTCTATAGGCGATTCATCAAAGATTTTTCAAAAATTGCCCGGCCACTCACTCGACTCTTGGAGAAGGATGCGGTTTTTGATATCAATGATGAATGCCTTCAAGCATTCAATACTTTGAAAGAAAAACTCACTACCTCTCCCATCATGGTAGCTCCAGATTGGTCTCAACCATTCGAACTCATGTGTGATGCCAGTGATTATGCGGTAGGTGCGGTGCTTGGGCAACGAAAAGATAAACATTTCCGGCCAATTTACTATGCAAGTAAGACTTTGAATCCTGCTCAATCCAACTATACAACTACCGAAAAGGAACTACTTGCAGTGGTTTTCGCCTTTGACAAATTTCGTTCATACTTAATTTTATCCAAAGTCATTGTCTATACGGATCACTCTGCTTTACGCTATTTGCTCGACAAAAATGACGCAAAACCACGACTAATTCGATGGGTTCTCTTACTCCAAGAATTCGATGTGGAGATCAAAGATAAACGGGGTGCCGAAAATCTTGCCGCCGACCACCTATCTCGGCTTGAGCACTCCGGCACCGATGAGCAACACAATGGACATATCAACGATTCTTTCCCGGATGAGCAACTCTTTGCCCTTAACTCAATTTCAATTGATATTCCTTGGTTTGCAGATTTTGCTAATTATCTTGCAGGAAAAGTTCTCCCAAAAGGAATGACCCATCAACAAAAGAAGAAATTCTTTTCGGACCTCAAGTATTATATTTGGGACGACCCCCACCTCTTCCGAGTTTGTGCGGATCAAATCATACGAAGGTGTGTTGCACTTCCCGAAACAATCTCCATTTTGAATCATTGTCACAAAGGACCCACTGGTGGACATTATCAAGCAAATACTACGGCACGCAAGGTCCTTGAGTCGGGTTTTTATTGGCCTACACTTTTCAAAGACGCAAAACGGTATGTTGAAACTTGTGATAGTTGTCAACGAACAGGGAATATTTCTCGAAGAAATGAAATGCCCCAAAACGGTATACTTGTTTGTGAAATTTTTGATGTTTGGGGTATTGATTTTATGGGACCTTTTCCGGCGTCGTTTGGCAATAAATATATTTTGGTAGCCGTTGACTACGTGTCTAAGTGGGTAGAGGCTCAAGCTTTGCCTAAAAATGATGCTCGAGTGGTGGTGCATTTTCTCAAAAACGCGTTTTACCCGATTTGGTACACCACGAGCTATCATTAGTGATAGAGGCACTCACTTTTGTAATAATCAATTTGACAAAGTTTTAAAGCGTTATGGTGTCACACACCGAGTCGCCACCACCTATCATCCCCAAACTAGTGGTCAAGTCGAAGTGTCCAACCGCGAATTAAAACGAATTTTGGAAAAAAGCAGTTGGACACTCTCGCAAGGATTGGTCCATCAAACTCGATGATGCCCTTTGGGCTTATAGAACGGCTTTCAAAACGCCAATAGGGACTACCCCATACCGACTCGTCTATGGTAAAGCATGTCATTTGCCGTTGAGCTTGAACATAAAGCCTTTTGGGCTATTAAAATGCTTAATTATGATTTGTCAAGTGCAGGAAATAACCGTTTATTGCGATTAACGAACTCAAGAATGGCGAAATTCGGCATACGAGAATTCGAAAATTTACAAAGAACGAACGAAACAATGGCATGACAAGCACATTAAGCACACGAGGAATTCCAACCGGGTGATCAAGTGTTACTATTCAATTCCCGACTTCGCCTATTCCCGGTAAGTTAAAATCCAGGTGGTCCGCCCATTCATTTATTACTCAAGTGTTTCCTTACGGGACTATCGAAATTACACACAAGAAAATGGGCACCTTTAAGGTAAACGGACACCGTCTTAAGCTTTATCTTGGGGGCACCATCGATAATAATTATAGAGATTCCCTCAAGCTTGAGGATCCCCAAATACATCACACAATTAGAGGTGAAACAGAAATCCCTATACGACACTAAAGAAGCGCTACCCGGAGGCAACCCGATGATTTTTGTGTCAATTTGTTTCCAATTTTTTTTTTCATTTAGAATTCATTTTTACTCGGAATGATATAAAAAAATTAAGAAAAAAATAAATTAAAAAAAAAAACTCAAAAATCACTCATTTTTCTTATTTAAAAAATATGAAAATTGGCCAACACGGCCGGGCCGTGTTGCCGACACGCCCGTGTTCGCCCAAATTTTTTTTTTTCAATCAATAGCCCGAACACGGCCAGGCCGTGTCGCCCGACACGGCCGTGTCCGGCTGTAAAAAACAGGGGGTCGATTTGGGGTCAAGTTTTTCAAATTTTTCATCCCCAAACCCTAAAAACCCTCTTCTTCACCAAAATTTCCCCCAAATTCACCTCACTCTTCCATCTAAACTTAAATTCTTCCACAAAAACACCATCTTGTCTTCATTACAAACACTTCTACCGATTGATTTCTAAAAATTGGGTGTTTTGTGAGTTTTCAACATCTATCTTGTGGGTCTCCAATAAAAGGTATGGGTTTTATTTTATTTGTGTGTTCAATTTTATCTTCCTCTTTTTAATTGTGTTCTTTTAACTTTTTTTTTTAGGAAATTTGTTTTTTTTTTTTGTTTTTTTTAGATTATTTGCAATTTTTAGGGGTGTTTATGTTTAAGTGTTGGAAGCATGAATTCTTGAGATGATACTTTGGACTACATGAATTTATCTTGATAAAATCATATGAATTCACTTGTTGGCATCCTCTTGTTCAAAAATTGATGACATAGGAATATTATGAATTGCTAGAGGAATTGTTATTATTACACGATAAGTCTTATTACCATGTTGGTTTGTTGGTGTTTGCTTGATAAAATCAAATAATGATCATGAATTGACGACATACCTTAGTGTGGTTTTGCTTGCCATCGTGATAATTTACATTGAGCCATGGAGAATTTTTGGTTGTTGCATTTGAACATATACTATATGAGTTTCGTAGACTTGTTTGAGGTACTTGTTTCTCTCGTTGTGGCTATTATTGGTGTATACTTGGTTGTTATCAAAGTTCCTTTTTCAGACTACCATGTCAAAACGGCCGAAGTTACCGCTTCTTCCGATCCGGGGACCTTCGCTCCTCCGCCCCCTCCCGCTAATCCACCAAGTAATCGTCACGACATTCTATTCCGGATGACGAACAAGCAACCCGATATCAACAATTGTTGAGTAAACCGTTGCACAACACCAGGTATCCGGACGCCATGACATTAGAGACCCTTGGGCTACAAGAAGATATTAATTGGATGTTCGAGCAAGTTGGTTGGGAACAATTCATGGGTGCGAAATCACCAACCTATGAGCGCGTCACACCGAATTCCTTAGCTCATTTAACGCCAAAATTATCACGGGAACTCATGCTCGGGATGGCCTCATCTCTTTCCGCTTGTTCAATCAAGAATATACATTGACTCTTGCCGACTTCAACCAAATATATGGTCTTCCAATTGGCGGTGACAGACGCTTTCCTAACGACTTTAATGCCCAGCGTTTTTGGAATGAAATAGCCCCTTCATGTCAGTATGTTGCTTCCCGTGCTAAAGTATCACGCGTAATAAATCCCTGTTTTCGTTATATGCATCGTGTGATGGCCAAAGACACTGTTCGGTAGGGGGAAAGTGACGGAATTTGAGGAAGGACAAACTATTGTTTTTGTGGGCTATGGTCTACGGCAAACACCTCGACACGGGTCTCACTTAGCACGCCATTTCCCGAGAGAAAGTCGGGCGGGCGAATGTAGTAAAATTCTTGTTGGAGGCCTCATTACCCCAATTGCTCTTCACTTTGAGTATGACTTAACGGATTTACAACAAGCGCGAGGAAGCACGCGTATTGATCTTGAGGTATGTACTGCTATAAAATTAATTGAAAGAGTCAATGATCAATTTTGCTTGCTTTTTCGACATACACCCCAACGCCTATTACTTCCCGACCCGGCACGAACTACAATTCGTAATCGTGACAATTGGTTGATGGGTATGCGACACAATCCGGAGACCGACAGAATTCGCCTCACTCTACCGCCCATAGAGGATGATCTTTGAACCGCCATCCCCTCCAAGGGGTTCACCACCCCATACTCCTTCATCTCACCCACCACCACCACCACCACCGCATGAACAAGTTAATTTTCAAGCTATTCTACAGGAGCAACAACACCAAAGAGACATGTTATCTTATCAACAAACGATGCTCGAACGCCAAAGTGAGAATATGCTTGATCGCCAACAACAAATGATGGAGCAGCAATTTGGCGTCATTCGGGACATTCGAGAGGAGCAACAACAACAAAATGCCCTTTTCTCCCAACTCCACCAATGTCACCTCTCTCAAGGGCACTTCCCGCCACCGTCATAAGGTCGTATTTGTCTTTGTCTTAGTTCTCGTTTCTTTTGCTCCATTTTGTATCACATCCCTTCTTCACATTTGGGACAATGTGACCCTTGAAGTTGGGGGTGGTGAGATTTGTTAGAACGCTTGGATTTGAACTAATTCCTTTAGCTTTGCGTATTTTAGCTATCTTTGTTGATATTTCGTTTTCTTTTTATGCACTTCATCAATTTCTTGCAAACAAAAATGAGGTAATTTTTTTTACAATTAGATAAGATGGTTGTGGATTGGTTTTGATCATTTTTATCCCGAAAAAGTCATCTTTTTGAGAACTCAAATTGCCAAAATGTTTTTAAATTGTGTGACTCTAGTAAAAGGATGAATTTGGCCAAAAGAGTTTAATGTCATGAAATTAGTTTGGACTTTGCTTAAATTTAGATACTTTATGTCATGATCACTTTGGAGAAACCATAATTCGAAAAAAAAAAAAAAAAAAAAAAAAAAAATTATGTGCTAATATTGTTATAAAAAAAGGGACAAATCGAGGTTATATTCCTATGTTTGTTGTTATAAAAAAGACATTCAAAATTTAAACCTAGTGGAAGTTTACCTCAAAAATGTCCTGATTTTATAATTATAAAAAAAAAAACGAATTTTGGACATCTCCTTTTATCATTACATTTTTGTATTTGATCTAAGCATATGAACAACAATTTTTTGTGATATGACAACTGATGTTTTGAACGATTCCAATTATTGAAGTCACTCTCTTTTTAACAAATTGGTTGATTTGAAAAACGGATGGATTGGCTTAATTGGGAAGGAAAAGGTTAGCAGTTCACTTCAATCATGTCGAAATTGTGAAAATAGATATCTCTTTTTTGTTTTCAACCCATCTCTTTGTTTTAAAAATTGCTTGAGGACAAGCAAAATTTCCAAGTTGGAGGCGGTTTGATAAGTGTCATTTTGTACATATTTTGTGTTATTAATTCAATAGTTTTGAATTGTTTTGTTAGAAAAATCATAGTTTCTCAAGTATTTCGTAGCATTTCATCGTGTGATGTGTTTAACATTATAGGTGGAGCAATTTGGAGCAATGTGAAGCCAATATTAATTGTAAAAAGGCAAGAAAATCACTCAACATGACTCGGGGTGTCAAGTAACATGGCCATGTTCAAAAAAGAAGGAAATAAATTGGATAAAAATTAGAAAAAGGGTCCAAAACGGCCAAACCGTGTCACCAAACACGGCCATGTTGAAGGGGATCAAAAGAGGAGGAAAAATCGCACAAAACGGCCCAACACGGCCTGACCGTGTCGTGCAAACACGGCCGTGTTGGACAACACGGCCAGGCCGTGTTGTCCAACACTGGCCGTGTCGAGGCTTATTTTCAACAAATTTTGTGCAGCACGGCCTGGCCGTGCTGCCCAACATGGCCGTGTCAGGGCCACTTTCAGACACTTTTTCTTTGCGGAATTTGGGGAAAACTCACCAACCAACCCATTTTGGCCACTTTTGTACACTTTTAACACCCTATTTTGCTGAAACATGTCTCCATGCCCCTCCTCATCACTTGAATACAAGAATTCACCAACCAACAAGGAAAATGGGGGTGATTGTTTAATAAAAGAGAGTACTATCAATGTATTGGTTGCCTATAAAAGCCAAGGGTTGAAGTTGGGAGATTCATTCATTAGATACTCAGGAAATATTCATTGTATTCATTTCATTAAGTAGAATTGGGATCAAGGGGTCTTGGAGGAGAAAGCTTGGGGCAATATTGGAGAAGAAGGTTTGGAGCAACATCATCAATCAAGAAAGAAGTCAATTGAGATTTTGAGAAAGATAAGTACACCATGTCTACAATAATTAAATCTTCTTGTGTAATTTATTCTTTGGTCAAAATCATGTGTAGCTAAACTCCTAGTGTTTGAATGTAATGAACTCTAGAACGGATTTGTGATTAAGGTGTGTATGTTTTTAATAAAATCTTCATATTTTGTGTGATTCACTTATATTATGCTTCGTTCATTCGAATTGATATATGCGCAATATTGATTTGAAGTTTATTTTTCATCCGGGAAATCGAGAGATTCATGGTGAAATAGAACCTATATAAGTGAAAAGAGTTGCATGCAATCCTAGATATAGGACGACATAAATCTTCTGGATTAGGGTCAAACCTAATATGGGAATTCATAAATCGTTATAATGCAATCTTGGGGTTTTAACTAGAAAGAGATTTCATTAATCAACTTGAGTTTAGGAGTTTTTCGCCTTGAGAAAGGGATTAACTTAAATCGGAATTTCTACGGTCCACATAACATGGGATTTTATTAAAAGAGGTTGGTTTTTGCTTAAGGGCTTATGGTTGAATTTTTAACTTGTCAAATCACAAAAACATTCTAGAGGGATTTACATTCAAACACACTTCTATCTCTTGATTTCTTATTCTACAAATTTTACTTCATTTTTACACTTTGATAATTTAGATTCTTTATTTTTTTTATCAAACAAAAACTCTGAAAATTGTTAGATTAAATAACAAAAAGACGGTAATTATTAGTACTTACAATCCTCGTGGGAATGACACTCGGTACTCAATAATCTATACTATAAAACGATAGGTGCACTTGCCTACGGTTTTAAAGGTAGCTTCTGAGCCATCAAACACCCTTACCCTTTGTAACACATATTTATATCGTATAAAAATATAATTCATAAGACAACCGACTGCATTGCACATGAGATTAATATATTAACCATCAGCTATAACCTTTTCGGTTCAAGCGGAAGCATTTACTCAAAACGATTTAGCAACACTCATTCACATATGTGCATTCATCCATATTACATAACATTAATGACCATGCCCTTTTATATACAGATCAAAATAAAACTCCCTATATGATATGCAAATGATGAGTTGAGGGAGAAGGATGGGAATTCACCCGACCGACCTTTGACCCATGCTTTCAACTTCCATCACACCTCACGGATCAACTTTTATCTACAACAACTAAAAATTGGCAACATTGCATTTGGTGAGTTGCAAGCTCAGCAAGTATAATCTAATGACAAGTTATTTAACATCACACAAGCACATTATTTCAATAAATTGATCATATCATTTATAAACATATAAATGCACGTGCTTGATCATTTTCTTTTTATCTTGTTATGGGCCAACTATACCAAGAATAAATCGTGATCACAAAAATGGCCATGACACTCTGAATTCTTTATTTCACGTAGAGTTCGATGAACTCGGTGGTGGTCGACGGTACTCTGTAATCCGGAAATTCTCGGATGGTCAGTATTCGTGATTCAAGGTCATTAGTGGCCATACCAGAATCCATTAATCTCTGATGAATGCATTTCTGTAATCACATATTTCCTTTCCGTATCACTAACATCTGTAGAGATCGCATATCCCATTTCCATATCAATAACATCATTGGAGATCACATATCTCAATTCCATGTCAATGTCATCACATAGAGATCATGTATCTCAATTTTATATCCATCTCATCATATAGAGATCATATATCTCAATTTCATCACAATATCATCATAGAGAATCATGCAATTCACATTAGGGCACGATAAGCTACTAATCATTGTAGCCAAATAAGTAAATAATTTATTCCAACACATTAATCATATAATCACACAAGTCAAATAACAAGCTAAAAGATTATACTCACAAGTAGTCCTCTTATCTCGATGACTTTGTCTAGATAGTCTTATTTGCTCTTGCATCAGGATTTCGGCCTATATTAACATATCACAAATGCATAACCAAATAAAAATATACATCTTAGACTAATGATGCAATATATTTTTACTTAAATTTTCAAATCATCAATTACAAATTGAAAAGTTAATATCAATTCATTATACCTATAATTTTCCCCCTGAATACGAAATGAACTAGGCATACCCAATACCACTTTGTTTCTAGAAGTTAACCATTTTATTTAGAAGTCCATACCATTAAACCACTAATCGTCATATGTACTACAGAGTTTCTCTTTTCTACAAATATGAAATCATCATACGAATAGATTTTATATTAGTGACCAAATTAAACAAGGAAACCACTAATTTGCCGATATTGATTATCTCTTCTATATAACCCGTGTTTCTCTCACTTTATTTTCATTTTATGTTTCATTCTATAATTTGTTCTATTTTCTATGCTAATATGTGGTTCAAGGAAAACGCGATAAACTAATTTATTAACTTATAACCTGATGCCTTTCCATATCCTCTTAATTTACGGATGAATTCAACCCAATTCATTCATTTAGCAAAATGATCTTAAATTCATTAAACTTAGCCACCATCATTTCTAGATTATTATAAACAATTAGTCTCCTAATTCAACATCCATAACCAAAAATTAAATAACATGGAACGTAACAAGGATTACCTTACCTGTACAAATAAAATTCAGAGGGATGACCCTGTCAACCTTGAATTCTCGTGTGGTGTGTGTTTATGAACACAAGTTATAAGACAAAAATACACATCATCCTTCAATTGAAGCCGGTAAAGGTAAGTATATATATTCACACACATTTCCATATATATATGAGTCATATATATCTGCATGTTTTGTAATTAATAATGATGATACCCGGGCGAGCTGGAAGAAATTAATCCGAGTCATCAGGTCAACACACATCCTAGTAGGCGACACCGTGAGTGACGTTAGCAATGGTACGCGACAAACACGCCACGAACTCGGCTCGCCCATTACCGAGCCCAACCGCAACACGGCCGCCGAGCCCCGAGCCCCGAGCCCAAATGTCGGCGGGAAACGCATCGCGACAGATTCATAGAAGTAATCACTTGCCCATACTTAACACTTTATTGATATCCGAAACCGCCACATGTCGAGAAAATTGTGAAGAGAAGTCGACAAGTGGCAAGTTTTTGACTGACATGCACAACCATAGAGGACATGTGTCTTTCTTTAACTATTTTACTAATTAATGAATAGTTAGTGCAAAGATGACTATTGAAAACCCACTTACTCAAAGGGGTATAAAAAGTCCGAAAAGGAGAAAAGAACGAGGAGGGCAATTGTAACAAATTATAAGAAAGACCGACCCGATAATCCGGCTCGATAGAATACCAAAAAAGGCATAATTAGCCGAAATAAACATTCGTTACGCACGTTTTCATTTCCACGTGTTAAACCTTTTACATATTTCTGCTTGTTGACCAAAACGCACGTCAACAAATTGGCGCTAGAAGGAGGGCCCGTATTGGTCCAGTCCGAGTTCCAGTCAAAAGCAAGTGAAATAAAAACCAGGTAAAGTTTAATGCTTAACCTTTTGATAATAGACAAAAATGAGTCAACTGTAGAAATGCCCGTTTGACTGAAGAGCAACATTTGAACAACCAACCTGGCCAGACTACGAATGGCCAAAATATGCTCCAAACGGAAGCAGGGAGCACTACTTTATTTCCTTTTGCTCAGCTAATTGCCAACCCAACTTTTGTACAACAAATGAACCAACTTATATCACAAACTCTCGCTACCACAAACTCTCAAGCACCTCCTCCACTCCTTGCAAATACTAACCCACTCAACCCACAACTAAATGTTAACGTTAATCCTCAAATTCCGGACTTCCTCTTCACGAAGCCCCGAAGCGATTCGGGTAATGAACAACATGTCCGTCGTGATGAAAGGCGGCGAGAAGACGAGGAGGAGCAAAGTCGTATAAGCCGAGTCATTTCGGAGCAAACGCGACATCGTCATGCCCACTCGGTGTTTGCCGGACGACCGGAGTTGATCCCTTTCGCCCGGCCGATCGATAAGTTCCGGCTCGGGTTTCGGATGAACGGAGCGGCTCGAGGTCAATTAGGTCAAGGCCTAGCTTATGGCAGAACGGGATATAGAAATACACCGCTGCGTCGTCGTGCGAACAATTGGAAGGCGGTCCGGATGGCGAAGCGATTTGGACCGCCCAAGTAATGAGCGACCCGATTGTTAAAATCGCCATTTTCCCTGGAATTCAGCGACCCGTTACGCCAAAGTTGAAGATCCCCGAGTCGGTCTCTATAATGGGGAAACCAACCCGACTACTCACGTTCACAAGTACTTAGCATGGATGGAACTATACGATCCAAGCGATGCCATCCTCTGTAGGGCCTTCCCCCGACTTTGGGTGACCTAGCCCACCGTTGGTTTCGAACCCTACCCAGGGGATCCATTCGGCATGGGGGATCTGGCCTCCGCCTTTACGACACATTTCTTAGCGTCAAAGTCCGAGCCGCACCTAAAGACTCCTCGTAAACATCAAATAAGGGAAGGACGAGCCCTGAAAAGTTATATTTCTCGGTTCAATAAACAAGTTCGAGATATGGAACCGGTGTCGGATGACGCCATTTTGATCGCACCATGGCCGGACTAGCCCCAGAGACTTGGTTCAATTATTCCATCCACGAATCGGGGCGACCTCGCACCAAGAATTTCTAGTCCGCGCGAACGCCATATTTGTGCGGAAGAAGCCATGGCAAGTAACCGCCCGAGCACCGACAATGGGGCGTAAGAAAGGACGGAAGGAAAGAACCAAGATGGTTGGGCCGGGTCGGGATTCCGCCATTCTCGGAAAACCCGACCACCGGTTTAGGAGCTCGCCAAGAGCGAGAGCCGAAGTCGCCGTGTTGAGGAGTACTTTGACCCACACTCCATCACCATATGGAATGAAGTACGAGGTCTGAATTTGTTGCCTCCGGCTCGGCCTCTCGAAAATTGAGCCGTCAAAATTAGATTCGCGTCGATTACGTGCCTATCATAAATCGATAGTCACGATCTTGAGTGTCGAGATCTAATTAGGGAAATTATGCGGGTTGTTCGGGCAGGCGGTCTTAAAAGGTATGCGTTCATGAGCTACCGCCCCACCAAAGATCGGCTCAAGGTGTCAACCCGAGCGCGTAATCAATCCGGCTCTCTCTCGCGCCCCCTAGGCGAAAACCGGGGAGGGAGATCCTCATGATGTCGAGTGTCGGTCGAATCAATACCAACACAATGAGAGGATAGACGCTCCAACAGAAAAAGAGAAGCCGATGTTAGACAGGGCCAATGCCGAAAGACAAGTTCGGGTGGCGGAAATCAAGGAAGGCCAACCCACCACCACTTTGTGTTCTCGGATGCGGATGCCGACCAGGTGGTCCATCCTCATTCGACCTCCGGTCATTCTTTGCACCGATTTTGGGTATTCCGGTTCCGCGAGAATTTTGATCGACACCGGAAGCTATTCATCGATCATTTATGTCCGAGCATTTCGGACATTAAACGTGGATGATAGTTATATCCGTCCATGTAACGATAGCATTCTCGGGTTTGGAGGAGGAAGGATAGTCCCGCGGGAAGTTGATTTGCCCATCCAAATAGGACAAGGTTTGCATAAACGGACTGTCATGACAACATTCAAGATAATCAATGCCGATTCGGAGTACAATGCTATCATTGGGAGGCCATTGCTTTATCATATAAAAGCAGCCGTTTCAATATATCATTTTTGTATGAAATTCCCAACATCTGATGGCGAAGCTATACATAAAGGGAATCAAAGGGAGTCACGAGAGTGCTCTCTTAAACTCCGACCGGTGGAGATTAACGTGGCGGAACAAGGACAAACCAGTGGAACCACACAAGATAATCCCTTACCCAAGGAGGAGTCCGAGCGAGTAAAGTGGTGATCGTCGGAGGATAATCCAGGTGCGTCGGCACGGGAAGGAGCCAATGATGGAAGAAGGCGAGCCGGCAATCGAAACGAGCCGGCCGCTGAAGACGAATTGCCCCCTGCAAATCAAGGAGGGGCAAAGCAAGAGAAGAAAAGCAGCGGAACCAGAGAAAACGGTTGATACAATCAATGTCGGAAGGCCAAGCGAGGCGCCAACTACGTATTGGTCATGATCTCCCGAAACCATATCGAAGCGAGCCGATCGAGTTTTGGGAAATAATCTTGACGTCTTCGCATGGACTCATGCGGACATGCCCGGAATTGACCCTAAGTATCGTGCCACCGCCTCAATATTGATCTAACGTTCCGCCTACCATCCGAAAAAGGCGCAAACTTCGCCCCGATAGACGAGCATCACTCGAGATCGAGGTTAACAAGCTACTAGACAATCAATTCATCCGGAAGCCCTCTATTCCCGATGGGTCGCCAATCTGTTTTGGTAAAGAAAAGCAATGGCGATGGCGCTTATGCGTGGATTTTACCGACCTCAACAAAGCATGCCCTAAGGACGCTTATCCCTTGCCAAATATCGATTACATGGTGGATGCCACGGCGGAACACGAGCCGATGAGCTTCATGGATGCATACTTTCGGGTTACAACCAAATACGGATGCACCCGGAAGATGAAGAAAATACCTCATTCTTCTCGCCGAGGAATTCACCGCTACAAGATGATGCCCTTTGGATTGAAGAATCTTTGGTGCGACCTATCAAAGGTTAGTAAATAAGATGTTTGAGAAAATGATAGGTCACACTATGGAAGTCTATGTAGATGACATGTTGGTAAAATCATCAGACATGTCCGATCATCTAAACGATCTTAATAAAATGTTTCTTTGTTTTGAGAGAGTACAAGATGATGTTAAACCCGAAAGTGCACATTTGGGGTCGGCTCGGGTAAATTTTTGGGGTATATGGTCAGCCAAAGGGAATCGAAGCTAACCTAGACAAACTAAAAGCCATCACCGACCTAGAATCCCCAAACTCGTAAAAAGGTACAAAGCCTAACAGCCGATTGGCCGCCCTAACCGATTTGTTTCTCGGTCCACGAGACAAGTGCAAACCTTTCTTTGAAATTATAAAGAAAAGCAAAAATTTCGAGTGGACCGAGCAAGCACAAAGTTGCCTTGAATCCCTCAAACAAAGACCTATCTTCAATCCCTATATTGCAAAAAACCGACCAATGGGAGGACTTGTATTTGTACTTGGCGGTATCCGAATACGCTATCGGCTCGGTGTTAATCGGCTAGATGGCTCTATTCAACATCCATTTATTACACGATCAAGCATTACATGACGCCGAGCTCCTGGTACCCACCAATGGAAAAGTTGGATTATTCATTAATCACGCGGCGCGAAACTCCGTCCATATTTCCTAGAACACAAGATTATACTATTGACGAACTACCCAAACAAGTATTACACCGACTGATACTTCCGGTCGGATGATTAAGTGGGCGTCGAACTCAGCCAATTTGACATTATATACGAACCACGCACCGCAATAAAAGGGCAGGCTTTAGCCGATTTTGTGGCGAATTCACGTCTTCCATACGATTGGAAGTCATGGATGACCAAGAATGGAAATTATTCGTTGATGGCTCTTCCACTGCAGGCCGAGCAGGGGCGGAATCGTAATAATCGATCCAAATGAAAAATGCTCTTTGCTCGGCCGTCGATTTCATTCCCGCGAACAACAACGCCCGAATATGAGGCGCTCCTAGCGGTTTAGATATGGCAGCCTCTATGGGCCTAAAACAACTATTGGTGCACAAAGTGACTCTCGGTTGGTCGCTCATCAAATCAACGGCGAGTCGGCGAAAGAGCAAAAATTGCACAATATTTGGATTTGGTCAAGAAGAGATTATCACACTTTAAAACAAAAAGTCTTACATGTGCCCCGGTGAGAACATGCAAGCGGATGCCTTAGCTCGGTTCGGCTCGATCCAGGGGCGGATGCCATCACGGATGTCAACTTTGTCACACAACCAAATGCCCGCCCCGTCACTTGGTGCAAAGAAAATATATACAACCGAAACCGCTGAACATACTTGGATGACCCCAATCATCCAATATTTAGAGAAAGGAGTTCAACACGAAAACAAAGGCCGAGGCGAACACTACGAACTCAAGCGGCTCGGTTTACACTAGTAGACGACATCCTATACAAACGAGGATACTCCATCCCACTCCTCTACGCGCCTTTCCGAGACAGATCGATTATGCACTTCGAGAGGTTCATGAGGAATATGCGGCAACCACGCTGGGGCCAAACGTTGGCCTATAAATTGATACGGCAAGGATATTCTCGGCCATCCCCGAGAAAAGATCACGATCGACCTCGTCAAAAGATCGAGAGATGCCAAAGATTTGCACCACAAAGTCGATATCATCCTGAACAACTTACTTCCATATTTATCCCATGGCCATTTGCCAAATGGGGAATGGACCTCATCGGACCACTCCCCACCGGCAAAGGGGGCGTCAAGTATGCCATCGTGGCGGTGGATTATTTCACAAAATGGGCCGAGGCGAGCCTCTGCAAAAATAGATGAAGAAGAAAGGTTGTGAGCTTTGTATGGAAATCTATTATCTGTAGATTCAGGATACCACATTCGATTGTTACAGACAATGGGAAACAGTTCGACAACCGAAGGTTTCGAAATTTTTGTGAAGGTTTCCGCATAAAAAACTATTTCTCAACTCCATACCACCCCCAGTCGAACGGACAAGTTGAGGCCGTTAATAAAATACTCAAGTATACCTTGAAGGCGAGATTGGAGGAGTCTAAAGGCAATTGGCGGGAGGAACTACCCGCGTCTTATGGTCATACGAACGACACATCGAGCGGCCACTGGAGAAACACCTTTTTCTTTAGCTTATGGAGCCGAGGCGGTGATTCTGTCGAGATTGGAGCCCCTACCTTGAATTGCAAATTTTGAAGAAGATCGTAATGAGGCTCGCTCGAGCCGAGCTAGACTCGAAGAAGAAAAAGGTGCAGTGCCGAGATGAAAAATGCAGTGTATAAACAAAGGAGTGAAAGGTACTACAATTCGAAAGTAAAGGAAAGAAGATTTCAGGTCGGCGATCTTGTATTGAAAAAGATAACGGGCATTCAACCCAGCCCATTGAAGCCAACCTGGGAGGGCCCATTTCGGGTCAGCCACGTCTTATCTGGTGGGGCGTACCAGCTAGAATATTTGAGTGGAGAAAAATTTATGCATCCATGGAATGTAGCATACCTGAAACGGTATTATCAATAAAGATCTCGGTCTATGATCCAGATAGGATTCCAAAGAATTATCCTTTCATCTGGTATTTCGTGAGCTCTCTAAAGGAAAACGTTTTTACTCACCACGACTCAAGACTTGGTTACGCACCGAGCACAAAATCAAGACTTGGTTACGCACCGATCACGAAATCAAGACTTGGCCCGCGAACCAAGCACAAAATAAAGACTTGGTTACGCACCGAGCACCAAAATCAAGACTTGGTTATGCACCAAGCACAAAATAAAGACTTGGTTACGCACAGAGCACGAAATCAAGACTTGGCCACGAACCAAGCACAAAATAAAGACTTGGTTACGCACCGAGCACCAAAATCAAGACTTGGTTACGTCATCGAGCACCAAAATCAAGACTTGGTTACGCACCGAAACACTCGAAATCAAGACTTGGTTACGCACCGAGCATAAAGTTAAGACTTGGCCACGTACCAAGCACAAAATAAGGACTCGATTACGCACCGAGCGCAATAAAGACTCCTGGTTCATACACAAAATTTCAAATACAAAATAAAGGACAGGTTTATATACCGAGTACAAGAATCAATTAAGGCGAGTAAAGCCCCTTATTCAAAGCACTGAACCGAGCCCCGTACTTGGGAATACAAAAGGAAAAAGAAGACAGGCAACAATCTTACAAAAGGAAAGGAGCCAAGCATATGCAAAAAGCTTGAAACACATACACAGTGAGGGAAATAATATTCATTTCTACTTCAAAAGTATTTACATAAGGAGGCCGGAGCCCATTACATCTTGAGGCACGAAGCCAAATTACCTACCTATGGGTACATATAAAAGCATGTAAACAAAAAAGACAAACGTCAAGACCGAGCGGCGGAATTTGACGGCACCGCTAGAGGCGACTTCTTCAAGTCCGGGGAGGAGGAGAGCCTGCGCGTTAGGAGCCTCGGCAAAGTTCGGCCAAAGGGCATCGAGATCAGTCTCCAGGAGGGCCAGATCTCCCTCAAGCTGAGCAACAGTACGCCCGCCCTTAACTAAATCGAGAATTTCTCGGAGGCTGGTCGCGTGGCCGCAGGTTAACATAAAGGCATACTCCTTAGAGTCTTTGTAAGCTTCAACGGCCTCTCTGCGAATTTCCTCATTTTGCCGACGGGCGCTTTCTTGACCTCCACTGCGCAAGATCGGCTATACGCCTCTCCGTTTCCTCGGCCCGGCGATGGCGGACGTTCCATCTCGGCAACCTTAGCCCTGAGCTCTTCTTCAGCCTTACGGGCCAGATCTCGCTCTGCCTCGGCCCTCGCAGCAGTTTCTTTCTCAGAGTTAGCCCGAGCCGTAGCCTCATCCGCTTGAGTCTTGAACGATTCTTGTACCCCTTGAAGGGTAGCATAGGCCTCCTGCAGGTCCCCGTGCCGCCTTTCCAGATCGGCATATTTTTTCTCCAGCTCACGAGTTCCCCCAACCGCATGCCATAAGAGCCCAATCATCCGCCCGACATTGCCATGGCATACTCGAATTTGTTCTTCAAAGTCGATCTCGAAACAGCAATTGCTCGATGCCTTTTGTCGAGCACGAGTGGACACTCATTGCGGCCCGACCTGCCTCCGGTAAGACTCTCGTTTGCTCCTCTGTCGGCGTGGCACATCGAACGAATTCCACAAACCACCGAGGGCGTAGTCCAATCATCCCCTCGCAATAATCATCTCTCACCTGACTTGGAGGGATGAAGTGACCTTCCCTGCCAAGATCATCCGAGAAAGATCGCGGACCTCCCCCTTCCGGGGCCTGTTCAGGATGCTCCGACGCTGTTTGACCAACCCCTTCAGTCGGCCCGGGCTCCTCCATCACTATTCCTCCTCTTCTCCTTTGAAGAGAAGGCTGCACCGCCTCTGGCACTCCATCAGCAGGACGTTTGCCGGCCCGGATATCCTCTCTCCGAGCCGCCTCCACATCCGCAGGTTGATCGGCAACCGCCCGAGTTCGCCGCGCGCCGTGTTCCTCACGCTAGAAGACGTGCACGCAAATCAAACCGCGCCCTACACAAAACAACCACAATTAGAAGATTAAAAGAAAACAAAATGACATCCCAAAAGGAAGTGTGAAAAAGACAATGCTTACCTCGAACGGCAGCGGCCGCACTCGGCGCTCTCGAGGTCTGCGTTTGCCCTACGGGCGTGGATGATCTACCCACAGGACTAACCGTCGCAGAGACGGCGCAACTTGCTCTGTCCTCACCGGCTGCTCCCGGAGAATGGGGCCGTACTTCTTCATTACGGGAGGGTTCGGTTGAGGCTCTCTCTCAACCTCTACCTCCCCGCTCAGCCACCTCGTCCCGAGCTGCCCCCTCGGCCTCGGGTCGGCGGGCGAGAGCGGGGCCTCAAACCAACGGCTAAGTTGGCCTCGTAGCCAACCTATCAATCCGCCTATCCATTATGCCCCGAGCCTGGATGTTTTCCGAGCCTTCGAATAAAGGTGACCGACAGAGGCACCTTGGGCCCCGATTCCCTATAAAGGTGAAAAGAAAAGACAATTACAAAAGGAAACAATAAACAACAAAAGCAGAGGAAAGAAAAAGGTAAGACTTACTATAACCAAAAACAAAATTTGATGGAGGATGAAGAACAGTCTCCCTTTCTCCATCTCCCACGCGAGCTTGCCACTCGCCACCACCCGAGCCATTTATCCTTCCACTCCTTCGAGAAGAAGGAGACCTTCCACTAAACCGTCCGGATACCCGATCAATGCAGACATAATACCACCCGGATGGCGGCCCAAGATGAAGGAGTTGCTCTCCATACAAAGAGCTCGTTCATCTCCTTAAATTTGGGGCGAGGATACTTTTCCAGGTGAAACATCACCAGGAGGCCGATGATCCTGCCCCAAGAAATCGGGTGCACCTGGGCCGGATGCATGCCCCACTTACAAAACCACCGCGTAAGGAAAGCCGGCAGTGGAAATCTCAAACCGTATAGAAGGCTGGCGGCAAATACAGCTATGCAACCCGCTGGTGGGTACTGGGGAACTTCCGTGCCGTCCGGTACCCAAAAATTGATACCACTTGGAATACAAGACCTCCTCATGAACTCATCCACCTCCCGAATCATCAACATGCTCGGGATATCGTTTATATCACTCGGCGTCCACCGAGGCTCAACACGGAGACGAGGGCCTCCTCCGTGCCGGCCGTCGCCATTACGGTGGCCTATTGGCCCCAGTGGCCTCTCCCCGCCTCGAATCGCCGGATGGTTCATCTACCCGCTCTCGTTATCACGCTCCGGCTCGATGGGTCCATATTTTCTTCTTTTGGCCGGGTCTTGTCTAAAATCAACACTTGGTGATTCTTCACCTAACTCTCTTGTACCCGATCCGGCCGATACTGCTTCCTTCTTCAAAATCACATCAAGGCGTCGGATCGAAAATAGTGTGCGTCCGCTCTAAAGACGTTCCACCTCGAGAAGAGTCTGGAGAAGATATCCAATGATGCTCGGACTATGAGGCGGAGATGGCCGTCTTTGGTGAGAAAGAAAGAAGGTTCGGAGGAGGATCTTCGATTTCAACCTCTACACTATAACTACGACTCCTACTATCCTCAAAAGAAGACATTTATAGGTAAAGGGAGAGTATTTGAAAAAATACCTAAGTTCGAGTCTCTGAACTTGGAAAGCCGACCAAAATTTCTCGCTCGGTTCTAGTTGCTTTAGCTCAAAGGTTAATGGTTGCGAAAGTGAATAATGAAGGGAAACGAAGGTATTTATAGATGGAATTCCTCGATAAACGAGACGTTTATTCAAAAAGACACACCTTTTAAAACTCAAAAGCCGTCAAACACGCAAAAACGCGTCGCGTCCCCACGCCCGCCGATTTAACTCGACGTACCTTTTTTGGTTCTCGCGCAAGATTGGTCCAACCACAAGATGCCACGTGTCTGTCATTATGGCAACCCAATTAAATGCGCCGTTTCAAGTATTAATCACTACGCCGACGATGCCAGGACAGAGAAAACCTTTGAGAAATCCGTTTCCCATTAAATGTTCATCATTAGCATTAAAGTTTGACTCGATTTGAAATTCTTCTATCGGAATCAAACTTGGGGGCCTTTGATGATACCTTGAGCCGAGCCGAAGAAATTAATCCGAGTCATCAGTCCAACACACATCCTAGTAGGCGACACGTGAGTGACGTCGGAATGGTACGCGACAAACACGTCACGAACTCGGCTCGCCCATTACCGAGCCCAACCGCAACACGGCCGCCGAGCCCCGAGCCCCGAGCCCAAATGTCGGCGGGAAACGCATGCGCGACGATTTCATAGAAGTAATCACTTGCCCATACTTAACACTTTATTGATATCCGAAACCGCCACATGTCGAAAAATTGTGAAGAGAAGTCGACAAGTGGCAAGTTTTGACTGACATGCACAACCATAGAGGACATGTGTCTTTCTTTAACTATTTTACTAATTAATGAATAGTTAGTGCAAAGATGACTATTGAAAACCCACTTACTCAAAGGGGTATAAAAAGTCCGAAAAGGAGAAAAGAACGAGGAGGGCAATTGTAACAAATTATAAGAAAGACCGACCCCGATAATCCGGCTCGGTAGAATACCAAAAAAGGCATAATTAGCCGAAATAAACATAGATTACGCACGTTTTCATTTCCACGTGTTAAATCTTTTACATATTTCTCGCTTGTTGACCAAAACGCATACGTCAACAAATAAATAAGAATTTAAGTATGAACCATTCCTTTCTAGTTGTGGTGGCGTCCACACACATGCCGATAAGGTGCAACTAATCATCCATATGATTATAATATATATGTATATATACTAGTTAGACATGTGTTGATATATATGATGTTGCAACACACATACTTTTAAATCTGGTTAAATATTGCATATTAATATATATATATATATATATATATTAGGATTGGTTCAAATGAGACCAATCCCTTTAGGTTAGTCCATAAGAACACTTATTGACTCTTGATTTAAACTTTTGGATGGTGTAGATCATTTTAGTTAATTTAGTCATATAAGGGTATAATTGTACTTTTATATTTAATTAGTTATGTTAATTGGTCGGTTATTAGCTATTTTTAAGGAAACATAATCTTACCTTTTCGATTACCGATTTTTAGGGAGGAAAAGTCATCAACTTAAAGCTTTTTTATCAAAATTGATACTTCTTTCCACCATATTTGTGAACAATCGTTTTATTGTTTACTTAGTTCAATGGACTTGTATACTTAGTCATGTTTTATTGTATATTTAGTTCGGTGGATTTGTATACTTGGTTGATGGAATCTATTCTTAGTTATATAAGTAGTTTAGTGTAGTTTAGTGACCTTGTATACTTAGTTCTCATGGATTTGTATACTTAATTCAATGGAATTGTATACTTAGTTATATAAGTAATTCAGTGTAGTAATCGTATACTTAGTTAAATATTTTTGTATACTTAGTATTATTTTAATGTATAGTTAGTTCAATGTAATTGTATACTTAGTTAAATGTTTCGTATACTTAGTAAAGTTTTAATGTACATGTAGTTTAGTGTAATTGTATACTTAGTTAATTATTTATGTATACTTAGTAATGTTTTAATGTATAGTTAGTTTAGTGTAATTGTATACCTTTAATTAATTGTTGCACGAATTTGTTGCCATATTTGAATAAATTGCAGGGTTCGAATGGGAAAGGGAGAGAAAGGAAAAGTGAATCGCTTGATCATGGGGACGTGATCAATACAAAATCACGTCCCTAATTTTTAGGAAGCGGTTGCTATATTTAATTTACCTGATTCCTATTTTATCCCTTCATTGTATACTTACTTATGAAATGTTGTAAATATTGTAATATATATTGGCCATTGATTTACTATTTGGATGGTGTAGATTTAGTCCTATGGACTAACCTAGAGGGTGGTCTCACAGATCCCCTCCCTATATATATATATTAACCTCTATTACCTCGATTGAATACACATATATATACTATATTATTCCTATACTTTTCTCATGCCATAATGATGACCCACACAAATCTTTATACATCTATTGATATATTAGTTACGTGTCATGCTGTGCATGTATGCTAGCTTAAATTATACACAATATTTTTATAATTACATATGTTTATATATGTTTGATTACATATGTATCTATATATAGCAATTCTGTCACAATAATTACTTTATTACGTAAATCGACAAGTCATATATGTATTAATTACTAATATTAATTTATATTTATTGAATTTATCCACATCTTATATCATCAATTCCATCCTTCCCGTCTCATTCACCACGTGTAACCTATTAATAATCAATATACTAATATGTAACATAATTATGCTAAAATCTAAATTTTAGGAATTCACATGCAATCTAATGTAAAAATGAGATATCGAAATGCATGTGACTATGCTTATGACTGAATAACCCTGACCAATGAAAATGCAAATGTTTTGGGTTATGACAATTCTCTCCCCCTTAAAAATTTCGTCCTCGAAATTTGTACCTGTATCGGTAAACAACCATGGATATTGTTCTCTCATGTGTTGTTCCGTTTCCCATGTAGCTTCTTCTCTAGAATGATTTCTCCACAACACTTTTACCAATGGAATCACTCTGTTTCTGAGTTTTTTTTCTTTGTATCCCACTATTCCAATTGGTTCATCGACATAACTCACATTATCGTAATTTCAACTGGTTCATCTCGGAGAACATGTGATGGGTCCGACCAGACGGCAAAGCATACTAACATGGAACACATTGTGAATCTGGGACAATTCAGGTGGCAAGGCAAGCGTATAAGCTAGTGGTCCAACCTTTTCAAGTATTTCATATGGGCCGATATAACGGGGACTCAGTTTACCTTTCTTTCCAAATCTGAGAATGCCCTTCCAAGGGGAAACACGAAGAAATACTTTCTCCCCATATTCCATTTCCCATCTATGTTGGTCAATATAACTCTTTTGCCTAACTTGAGCTGCTTTTAATCGACTTTTAACTATTTTCACTTTTTCAACTGTATCTTGAATCAGATCTGGGCATTCCAGTAATCGTATTCTTTCTTCATCCCAACATACTTTGGACTCCTGCATTCCCTTGATTATTGTATGCAAATTCCATCAACGCAATGTATTCATCCCAAGAACCTTTAAATTCAAGAACACAAGCACGAAGCATATCCTCTGAGTTTGAATAGTCCTTTCGATTGTCCATCCTGTCGTGGATGAAATGCGATTAAAGTGTAACTTAGTACCTAATGCCTATTGTAAGCTACCCCAAAATCTAGACGTAAACGAGGATCGCGATCGACCTGACACAATAGACAACGGTACACCATGTAGTTTAACAATCTCATTCACATAACTTTTTGCCGCATTTTCGAGAGAGTAGAACCCATCTAAATGGTAAAAAGTGAGTGACTTCGTTAGTCGGTCAACAATAACCCAAACCGCATCATTTTTCCTCGGTGTCACAAAACCATAAAGAAAATCCATAGTAATACGCTCCCACTTCCAAACAGAATAGGTAATGGATGCAATTTACCCACCGGTGCTTGATGTTCTGCTTTAATTTGCTGGCAAGTTAAGCATTTTGAAACATACTCGGCTACATCTTTGTTCATTCTGGGCCACCAATAATGGTTCTTCAGGGTCTGATACATTTTTGTACTACCTGGATACATGGCATATGGTGCAGTGTGAGCTTCTTCCATTATCTCATGCCTTAAGCCATCAACATCAGGGACACAAAGTCGATTGTTGATTGTCAAAATACCATCATCATTCATAACAAACTATGTACTATTTTCTTGTTTCATTTTTTCTGCAATACTGGTTAGTTTATCATCACGAAATTGTGCTCGTTTAATTCTTTCTATCATTACAGGACGAACACCCAGTGAAGCATATAAAACACCCATGCCATTTACATTCAATTCAACATTCATCTTCCTCATATCTAGTAGATACGGTAAAACATGCACCGAGAGATAAGACAGTACCATAAGATTTTCGGCTCAAAGCATCAACAACAATATTAGCTTTCCCCGGATGATATTCAATAGTCCAATCATAATCCTTCAACAATTCAAGCCATCTTCTTTGACGCGTGTTCAACTCTTTCTGACTCAATAAGTATTTCAAACTTTTATGATCAGTGAAAATTTGAAATGTGGCACCATATAGGTAATGTCTCCATATTTTTAATGCAAAAACAACCGCAACTAATTCAAGGTCGTGCGTGGGGTAAGACATTTCGTATGGCTTAAGTTGTCGAGAAGCATAAGCAATAACCTTACCATGTTGCATTAAAACACATCCTAAATCTTGGTAAGAAGCATCACCTTAAACAACAAATCCATCTACACCAAGGAATAGTCAAGACTAGGGCAAAGTGGTAAGCCTCTTATTTAATTCTTCGAAACTCTTTTGGCAACTATTTGTCCATTTGAAAGGAACATCCTTTCGTAGTAATTTTGTCAGTTGAGTTGCAATAAGCGAAAAATTCTCAACAAATCGTCGATAGTATCCGGCTAAACCTAGAAAACTACGAACTTCACGTAGCACTTTTTGGGTTTTCCCATTTGGTCACCGCTTCGATTTTACGTGGATGAACTTTAATCTGTCACGAAAACAACATGTCCCAAAAAGATTACATGATCTAACCAAAATTCGCATTTACTAAGTTTTGCATACAACTGTTTCTCTCGCAAGGTTTGCAACACAATTCTCAAATGTTGTTCGTGTTCCTCAGCAGATTTAGAATATACCAAGATATCATCAATAAAGACAATGATAAATTTATCTAGATAAGGTCTAAACACATTATTCATCAATGCCATAAATACAGCGGGTGCATTAGTCAGACGAAAAGGCATTACCAAAAACTTGTAATGGCCATACCTTGTTCTGAAAGCTGTTTTTGAAACGTCACTCTCTGCAATCTTCAACTGGTGATATCCCGATCTTAAATCAATATTTGAGAAAACTCTAGAACCTTGTAATTGATCAAATAAACCATCTTTCTTTTTAACAAACAACACAGTGCACCCCATGGCAAAACACTTGGTCTAATGTACCCTTTATCCAACAATTCTTGTAGGCCGGGTCTTTAATTCTTGTAACTCAACAAAAAGCCATTCGATAAGGAGGGATAGAAATGGGCGCAGACTGTTGTAGTTCGATGGTGAACTCTATATCTCTATCTAGAGGTAATCCGGGTAAATCATCTCATTGGGAAATTTATTGTTTATATTTTGATGAATGCCATGTAAAACTTAGAATAGGAAGTTGGCACCACAATTTTTGTTGTAAACTCGCATTGTAATAAATAAAATTTGGTCAAGCCGAGTTAAGTCACTATGCCCAAACATGCAAGAAGAAAAATGGAGACTAGAAGGAAGACTCACCGCAAGACACCGAGTATGGCAAAGAAGAGAAGACGGAACTCTATCAAGGAGCAAATTTAGATGCGGTGAGTGGAGTATCGACAAGTCAACTCAAGAAAAGCCAAGTCTCAAGTTGAAGTGACAAGAGTCATCCAATGATTGGAAGTCGACTCTAAGTCACCTGGGGAAAGCAAGGAAATGCGGTCAAGTCGAGATAATCAAAAAGATCCGTTGCACGTAAATCAAGAGAATTACCTAAACAAGTAATATCTCCATGCTACATTTCTCGAAGTGCTCACCCCAGGAAGCGTGCAAAAGGAATAAACCAATGGGAAGCACTACACCGTGTCGAACTCGAAAAGGTGAAGAACAATTCATACGAGGAAATGGCAATTCCAAGGATCGCAACAAGACAAGCCAACGACCACAAGTGACTTTCAAAAATAAGCCTATCTCTTCAACGGGCGATTTTTGAAAGATCACTATAAAAGGCCGAGGAATGACTCACGAGAGTAAGAAGACCAAACCGCAAACATTCAAGCAATTATTAGAATCAGAACTCAAATATTCTCAAGTTATTAAACGCTCAATCCTCAAACATACACTACGAAGAACATCAATCCAACACTCACCCGAGAAGGAAAGATAACTTCAATCGGTTGAAGAGGAAATTATCAAGAATCAAGGGGTCTACATTCCACGAAGAATTGTAGGAAGGTTCAAGGTCGAACTAAGTCTTGAGCTTTTGGAGGGCTTCGTGATCAAATCCAAAGAGCTTGAGCAAGTGGGTAGTAGTAAAGCGCACTGTGAAAAGAAGCCGAGTCGTCACGAGAAGCCACCGAGTGATCAAGGCGTCTCAGGTGATCGAGTCCCGAAGGATCAAGTCGGTTGTGTGATCAATACTTGTATCCGGACTGTTACCACTTTGTATCTTGATCAATACCTAGTGGATTCCTCCTCCCGGAGTTGGAGAAGACAGGAGTAGAAGAATTACCCCATCTTCGAACCTCTATAAAAATCTTATTGTGTCATTTACATTTCAAAGACTTTAATTCTTGCATCATATTTGTTTAATTCTGTGACATATTTGCTATCCATTAGATAATCTCTAAGTACTAAATCAAGCTCTAAATCTCTACTTAACCAAACTTAAGGGTGTTAAGTCTTCCGCCGAAAACAAACCACAATTGAGTTAATTTAGACTTAACAAATGAGTTATTCCATCAACGCTCGATTGAGTCTGTTGAGAGACTAACTCTCTTGATTAACTAAATTGGTCATCACCAAGGACACAAAATTGTGTAGTATCAACTCTGAATTTTTAAAAGGACTAAATCAAAAATTTGGTAAGGTTTATTCAACCCCCTTCTAAACCTTACACTTACACCCCTTGGGACCTACAAGTGGTATCGGAGCGGTTGGTTCATTGAGCCTTCCGCACCGTTCTTGAACTAGATCTCCAAACTTTTCAAAGTCCGCTTTAGTACTTAAACTTTCAAAACTCTTTTTATCATTAAAATTTATTATCATGGAAGCAAATTTGACACGCATCCCTATGTTCACAATTGAAGAATTTGATGATTGGAAAATTCGTATGCGAGCTCATCTATCAAAGATTACATGATGAGATGTGGATAGTGATAGAGGATGGGCCATTGCAAATCTTAAAGGTAAACACACACAAAGAAGAGCCGGTGAAGGTGAAGAGGATGTTGCTCCCGCACCAGCCATGGTTGAAAAACCAAGAACCGAATGGACAAATGATGACGAGAAAAAGATACAACCTGGACAATGTAGCCAAGGACATCCTTTACAAAACCTTGGACAAAGCTATGTTCAATAAAGTCAAATCATGCAAAACGGCTAAAGAAATCGGGACAAGCTAACATTGATTTGTGAAGGCTCGTGAGCAAATCAAAGAAAACAAATTATCGGTGGTCATCAGAAATTTGAGAACTTCAAAATGATCTCGGAGAAAACCTAGATCAACCGGATGCTCGGTTCACGAAATCACCAACGAGCTATCTGCACTTGGAAAGGAATATACACAGAAGAAATGTGTATGAAGATCCTAAAAAGTCTTCCAAATTGAATGGGAAATCAAAGTCATGGCACTAAGACATTCCATAGACCTATCAAAGACATCCAACCATGAACTATTCTCGGACCTCAAAGCCTATGAGTTTGAGCCGAGAAGAAAAGACCAGGAAGAGACAAAATTTGCTCTAATTGTTAAAGATGGGAAGAGAGCCGAGGTCAAAGAAGTCATTGACCCGGAAGAAATAGCCCTACTAGTAAAAAGGTTCAACAAGTTCTTCAATAAGTACTTTGCAAGAGAGGCAAGGGCGAATCCTCCAGAAGATACTCGGCTCCCTCCAAATCAAGGAAGATAGGCCAACCAAGAGAAACGGATCATCAAAAAGTCAATATCAAAGGGCGGCAATCCAAGAATGGAAAGAGCGATCAAAAGGTTGAATATCTATCTTTGAACCGTAGGCAACCAGGTCACTATGCCATTGATTTGCCCATATCTTGTAGTCAACAAATACAGGAATGAAGAAGAAAGAAAGGTCTTGAGGAGAAAGAAGACAAGAAAAGAAAAAGGCAATGTTGGTTTAGAAAATCTTTGAGTCAAAAGACACAAATGATTGAGCTTGAAGGTGACTACTCAAGTGACTCGAAGAAGAAGCCCTGATCTGTTTGATGGCCAAGGAACAAGATCAACCTGACCAAGAAGATGAGGTAAACTCCAACTCATCAAACTCGATTCTAGTGATAGTGACGTCATGACACACACACCTCATCACCAACGATCTTTATGATTCATTAGGCAAAATGATGAAAGATTTTGAACACATTAAATCCTCACACACACTATTAAATGAGGAAAACAGCCTACTCAAGAGCCAAAACTCATAGGCGACTAAGGAGCCGAGTACTCTAAGTCAAATAGGCGATGAGAATGAAAGTTTAAAGGCTGAAAAAGCCAAGCTAATAGCGAAATTACCGCCATAGAAAAGAGGAGAATGACCTCAAAATGTTATTGCCTCATTCACTAAGGCATCTAAATAATTGGATAATCTTATTATGAGTCAAAGAGAATGTGGAGACAAGACAGGCCTAGGATTTAACTCCTCTGTGATATGTCAAACTTCAAAAGTAATTTTGGAAAAAGGATCTTCAAGCAATGAAGAGTCTAAAAATCCAAAACTCTAAATGTTGCACACACATTCACTCCAAAGCACAATTACAAGCAAATTGGCCTTGGTTATAAAGGAAAAGGAAAGCGGCCGATTGAGTGCGTTGAAAGGACAAGCGAGAAAAGATTCAATGAGTTCCTCAAATAAACTCCAAACAAAAATACTCAGTAAAGAAGAAGCGAGCTACCAAAACCCCAGAAAATCTATAAAAGAAATACATATGATGGGAATGGTAGAAAATATCCAAGCCAAGCTGATTGGAATGATGTGAACTATCGGCATAGACTTATGGAATATAAGCCCAAATGGCAAAGGCCTAGAACTCAAAGAAAGGCCATTCCAAAAGTATAAGAGCTTTCATCAAGACACATATGCACCTAGGCACTACACTCGAGACACCACAATTACCCAAAGAAGGCGATTGCCAAAACACATATACAGCATACAGACAAAAGAGACAATCGTATGAACCTAGAATCCCCAAGCAATTTGCCAAGATTAATTATGATTATGGCATCGATAGATGGCAACCCCTTAGAGTCAAATCATTTGGCTATAAGTTGGTTGGATCATCTTACAATTCTAACCCCTCGGACCCGGACAAGTATGGGTACCTAAAACTTAATTTCCTTGATTGTAGGTTCAAGGAATTTGAAAGTGCCAAGGACCTGGTATATGGATAGTGGTCATTTCCCGGACATATGACAGAAATAAGAAAAATCTGTCAAAATTCAAGGAAGTTAAAGGAGCGAAAGTCATATTTGGAGGAAATGAAGCTCCAGGTGAAATAAGAGGCATTGGATCCATCAAGAGGAATGGATTAGAAATCACATGTTGCATATGTTGAAGGACTCAACTTCAACTTGCTAAGCATCGATCAACTCATGTGACAAGGGCTATAATGTTGGATTTAACATGGGTATATGCCAAATCAAGAAGGTGAATCGAATGAAGTTGTGTTGCAAGGATGCGGATACAAAAGAACATGTATGTAGTAGATTGGTCAACCGCTACACCCAAAGACTGTCTACTAGCAAAAAGCACAATCAATCAAGTTGGGCTGTGGCACAAAAAGTCGAGTCACCCGAATTTCAAAACGATTAACAAGCTTGCGAGTAGTCTTGTGGAAGGACTTCCGGACTCGATATCTGAAAAGGAGAGTATATGTGACGCATGTCAAAAGGGAAAACAAATCAAATCATCATTCCAAGAAAAGACATGCCCATCTTCAACAAGAATATTGCATGATTGCTACATATGGATCTATTTGGCCCAAAGTGGAACCAACTAGCATAAGTGGAAAGAAATACACCTTGGTGGTAGTAGATGACTACTCAAGATATACATGGACAATATTCATGTGTAAGAAGAAAGAAACTCTCTGAAACTACCACAACTCGATGAAGAGGATTCAAAATGAGAAGAGCGAAACCATTATCAAAATAAGATCGGATAGAGGAACCGAGTTTGTCAATGGAATAATAACTCGATGTTGTATTGAAAATGGTATTGATCATGAACTATCTGCGAAAGAACTCCACAAGAATGGAGTTGCGAAAAAGAAGGAATAGAACTCTCAAAGAAGCGGCAAGGACCATGTTAGGCGGAAGCGGGGTTACCAAAACGATTTTGGTCAAGCAATCAACACAACTTGCTACACTCAAAACAGATGTATGATGATAAGACACGGTGACAAAGACTCCTATGAGATTTGGGTCGGAAGAAAACCAAATATTGCATATTTTAGAATATTTGGATGTAAATGCTTCATCCACAACAATGGCAAAGACAATCTAAAGGCCTTCGATGCTAAAGGCGATGAAGGTATCTTCTTGGGATACTCACCAAAGCAAAGCCTCTGAGTACTCAACAAAAGGACTATGGTTGCGGAAGAATCCATTCATGTGGTATTCGATGAGCCAAATGTAAATGGAGAAGACATTGAAGAGTCACCGATAAGTCAATCATCCAACCATACTGAAGAGTCCCTATCTTTGAAACCAAGCCGAATTATAAACTCGAGGAAGAAGATGAGATAGTCAATCTCAAAACAACACCGGAAAATTTGCAGCTAAGTGACTACGAGAGAGCCGATCAATGCAACACAACTACCGCTAGGCGGCAATCCGACCAACTTACTCCAACCTCGATGTAAGATGGTGAGAGACCATCCACCGAAACTTGTCATTGGAGATATAAGAGAAGGTGTCAAAACAAGATCCAGAACTCAACAAGAAGCTATGTTCACATGCTTTATCTCGCAAATAGAGCCCAAACATGTGTTACAAGCATTGGATGACACACATTGGATTCAAGCTATGCAAGAAGAGTCAATCGGTTTGAAAGAAATAAAGTATGGGAATTAGTTCAAAGACCCACCCATCAAAACGTTATTAGTACTAAATGGGTGTTCGAAACAAGATGAACGAGGAAGGTTCTGTGGTAAGAAACAAAGCAAGACTAGTAGCCAAACGATATTGCCAAGAAGAAGGAATAGATTTTGATGAAACATTTGCTCTGTAGCAAGATTGGAAGCTATAAGGATGTTTCTTGCCTATGCGACTCACAAGAATTTTCTTTGTATATCGATGGATGTAAAAAGTACATTCCTAAATGGTTTATTGGAAGAAGAAGTGTATGTTGAACAACCTCCAGGATTTGAGCGAGAAGACTCTTGGAGATAAGGTATACAAACTCAAGAAAGCTCGTATGGATTGAAACAGGCACCCGAGCATGGTATGATACCTTGTCACAATTCCTAACTAAGAATGGATTCACAAAAGGAAAAGTAGATAGAACACTTTTCGAATTCAAGACAAGAAGAGTATATCTTTGCTTGTTCAAATATATGTGGATGACATCATTTTTGGATCCACAAATAAAGAGCTATGTGAAAAATTTTCAAACCTCATGCAAAGTAAATTTGAAATGAGCATGATGGGAGAGCCGACATTCTTCCTTGGACTCCAAGTGAAACAATCGAAGGATGGAACCTTCATAAGTCAAACAAAATACACCGTAGATTTAATGAAGAAATTTGGTATGGAGGAGAAGTCTTCGTGAAAATACCAATGAATACATCGATCAAAATGGACATGGATGAAGATGGCAAGCACAGTAGATCAAACAAGATACTGAGCACTTATTGGATCATTGCTCTATCTCACGGAAGCGCACGGACATCATCTTTGTTGTAGGTGTATGTGCAAGATTTCAATCTGCTCCAAAAGAGAGCGATATGACAAGAATAGACTAAGAGAATATTGAGATACTTGAAAGGAAGCCAAGAAGTTGGCTTATGGTATCCATAGGAAGGTGGATTCAAGCTAATTGGCTATTCGGACTGACTATCTTTGGATGCGAGTTGACAGGGAAGAGCACCTCGAGGCACATGTCAAATGCTAGGAAACAGTGATTTCTTGGTTTAGCAAGAAGCAAAATTCAATAGCCACCTCTACAAATGAAGCGAGAATACATAGGCTGCAGCAAATTTGTTGCCCAAATCATATGGATGAGACAAAGAATGTGAGAGACTATGAAGTTGAGGAAAAAGAAATTCCAATCATGTGTGATAACACAAGTGCAATTGCAATCACTCAAAATCTGTGTTGCACTCAAGAACAAAGCATATCGATGTGAGATATCACTTCATAAGAGATCATGTTGAAAAGAAGGACATCATCTTGGAATATATCTCAACCGATAAACAATTGGCTGACATCTTCACAAAACCATTATGTGAGTCAAGATTTGAAGAACTCAAGCATGAGTTAGGGTTAATTGGTGAGTGACACTCGGAAGAATCAAAGAAAAGAAATGGAACACAAAAAGGAAAAAGAGTTTGAACTCACAAAACACAAAAATGGCTAAGTAAATCACCAGATCGGAAAAGACAATATACCAAGTCAGTGACATCCGAGTCACAAAGAGAATCGTGAGAAGAAGAGTTAAACCAAAGGGTAAAAGCTGAGTCATTTATGAACAAAGTGACAAAAACGCAATCGTTTTGACTAAGCGGGAATGTTTTTAAGAATTACGTCGGCATACTTATGATGTGTACTGGCAAAAGTCGCACACCAAGCTTATGATTGGATATAAATGCTTTGCCGCATTAAATACGAGACATTAAATGCTATATCGGCGTGCAAAATCTAAGCCGTCGATTTCGATCACATTTCAAAAACCACCCGCACGCGTCCTTTCATAAACCATACTTAAGCTTTCCTTCTTCTCTCTCTCATATTAACAAAACCGTTCATTTCTTTCGAAGCAAAGGCAAAACTCTCTCAAAACCCTATCTATCTTCAAATCAACCTCTAAGTTTTCTTCGGTGAAATCCCCGATAAATGGCACCAACCTATGATTTTGTCAAGTTAGGAAAGCAAATCCACACATGGTCTACCGTGGATTTTGACGGCATGGTGAAACAGGGGATCCGACGACACCTTAGTGAAGAAAATTGCTTTGAGAAATTGGAAACATCTCGGCTGAAATCGTTTACGGCGTTGGAATATCCGATGACCTATCCGGAGGAGGTCGCACGATTCTACGTGAACGCCGAGACTCACGATGAAGGGATAAAGTCATCTGTTCACGGAAAGAAGTTCACCATCTCTGCCAAGGATTTGGTGAACACTTTTCACTACCGAGCGGAAGGAGCATCGAAAATCAACGATCTTTGATGTAAACCTGGCTTTCTTTTTGGAAGGAAATAGCCAAGCCCGACTATCTTTGATAAAATAGTTTACACAAACAAACAAGAGGTGTTGAAGGAGGATTATCACAAACTGTTGGACATAGTTGCCAAATGCATAGACATCAAATTTGGCGGCTTTGACCAATCCAAAGCAAAGTTGATCGTAATGGCTGCGATCATTGAAGAAAAGAAAATAAATTGGCTGAGTTTGTCTACAACAGACTGCGCGAGAATGTAGGGAACAAATCCTTCAAGTAAGATGGTACATTTGGAGGATCCCTAGGATATGGCACAGTGATTGGCCGGTGATGGAGGTGAAAAGAGTCCCTCTTAGACATGGAAAGGCGTTCCATGTAAACAAGAGGATGTTCGAGATCAAACCTCTCTCGGCACACGAGAGAGAGCCCACGCCAAGAGAGGCGACACGAGTGAGGGGGAATCACCACCACAAGATACAAATGTTTCCTCTCCACCAAAGAAGAAAGTTGCCCCTGCACTGCTTAAGAAGACCGTTGCTCTGCGCAAAGAAAGAAAAATAAACTGCTCCCTACCCCTGCAGCCCGAGTCACCCCGCCCCCACGGCCGTGTCTCCCGCCTGGCGGCGTGGTCGAGAAGGACTCTCAAATACCTTCTCCGATCGTCAAAAAAGAGGAGAATTGATAAGCCAAGACGGCCAGACTCCTCAAAAGAAAACACCAAGACTCACATGAAACTCTCTCTGAACCAAAATTCCTCTGGTACAAACTAGGAGACGAAGAAGAATCATCAAGCACTCCGAGCTTGAGAAACCGGCTGAGTCGACCACTCACCGGAGCAGATCTGGGAGACTGGCTGGAAAGTAGAGTCCCCGGATATAATTGATGAAACAACTAAGTCTGCTTGAAGGCGATCAGCAGAGGCAAAATCAAGAAAAAGCTTGATTGTAGTCCGGCAGCCGAGACACAAGAAGAAGGCGATAGAGCGATAGTGATGTGATGATCCTATCCCCACCTTACCCGGACATCCAAAATCGTCTGCGTGAGTCGAGGAAGTGGAAATTGAGTCGATCAAGGAACAGTTCCAACGGCCCGAGTTTATCGAAGAAGAAGAGGAATGCTGAACTTCCTTGGACTTACCTCTCGTGATCTCAAAGATCGGATGAAGAAAATCGCATGAGATATCTGCAGATTTTCAAGGATAAGGAGAAGGAGAGAGGCGCGAGGAAGGAGGCAAGAGAGAAGGCCAAAGATCATCGCCCTCTCACCGGAACCACAGAAACATACACATTCTCACTTCGATATTCTATCGAAAGTGATGAGGATCTGACCTCTGCTTTGCCCACGAAAGAGTTGCAAATGCAGGCAAGCAATGCATGAATCCGAGAATTCTTCATGAGAAGAGCATGATGGAGGGACCAGGAGAGTCCTCCAAACCACAAATGAAATTGATCCAATGGGAGTGGTTCAAAGAAATCGCCACCGTTGTTCTGCCACCACTTCCCACTCACTCGGAAGAAGGAATTAAAGGAACTGGCGATGAAACCGGGTTAGTGGGGACCCCGTTGAGCCAACCCCTAATGAAGGTGTCTTACCACCTTCCCCAACGGCTGAACACTCGGTAGATACGATTGGGAGTTTGGAGATGAGTGACCCCATTCCAAGTCACTCACCGGTGCGCCACCGAGGGGGAAACTCCTCCACCTGCAGCAAGGTCGGAGAAAGGCTGCAGATGACTCCACCACGAATCTAGGAGGCGAAGTGGAGAAGGAACAACCACAAAGTACACAACAAGTTGTCATCAACGAAGCTCGGCGATTGAGATTGTCTCACCGAGGTGCCAACACTCAAGGCTAATGACGATCTTTGATGCGGTCGAGGCACATGAAGGAACAGCCACGGGAGTTAACACTGCAGGCGATGAAAGTGCAATCCATGGGGTTGAGACTCCAATGGATGCCACCACGAAAGACCCTAAGGCAGTGACACACGAAAAGGGAGGTCCAAGCCTCACTACGATTGAGACTCGTAGGAGGTAATGAAGGCCCACGGGAGGTTGAGACTTCCGGGGTAAAGAAGTCAAGTAGAGAACATCCCTCCTACTATCGTTGATCCATCCGAAAAGGAGATAAGCGCGCTTCATGATTCCCAGATAATCCCGATGTAACCTTTTGGGATCGGGAAAGGCGGCGACGAAGAAGGCCGAGTCATCGCCCGTGACCGATCCAAAAGACTCACCATGCGGATGTTCACAACACGAGCAAGTTTGATCTCAAGACTACTCGTCAAACTTTCAATTTTGATGATGAGCCACCAATGGAAATCTCATCATCATCCGATGACGCTTCGATAAGGCCGAGGACCATCCACTCAATTGGAGAAACCAAATTGAGACCAACGGTTGTTGAGACAAATGAGGCTCGTCTGTGGGTCCACTTCACGAAAGACCCCGGTGAAAACAGAGTCCACCGCACGGGCTCCTCAAGCCGCAGCAGTTCGACTCCAAAAGGAACTTCACGCGCACCTCTCATCATTGAACAAATCCCGGTTGGTCGTGATGATTCCTTTGTAGAATCATTTCCTTTCTCCCCGGAGGTACCCGACCTCCCCGAAGAGTCGAGAGAACGAGCTCACGCTTCCCACTGCACCCGCTCCTGTCATTCCGTCCTGTACCATCGTTCGGTGACTATGACTTTGACGCCGCATGGCCATCACCGCCATGCAACGAAGAAAAAAGTTCGGGAGGTGTTCAAGGCATTATTTGCTGAAATTGAACGCATGGAGAGGGACCAGGCCTCTATGGACACGCGATCGGACAACAGAGATGCCAACCTTACTGGCGACTTGAGAGGCATAACAATGATCGGGATCGGGGAATGGTGGCAACAAAGAAAAAACAATGCGTGTGGAACAAGTTAGATACTTGAGGACATTGTTCAACAAGTCACGGTATGGAGAGCCGAGAATGATGATGCAAAAACGAAATTGAGAGAACACATTGAGCACATGCATGAAGCTCACACTTTTGCCGAGATAAAGCTCTGCGTGAGCAAAATAAGAGTGATCTCCAGCGTATGGAAGAAAACATGGATAGAAAATTCAGCCTTCTCATGGCCGAGATGAAGCTAATTTCAGCGAGTCCAACGCTACTCGCTCAATTTCGTGCCGCATACACCGCAGCTGTGAGACTCGCGTGAGAACCCTGGCTATCGAAGGCTCGACTTCCTGCCTTGCCACAAGATGTTTCAGTGTTCCTCTCTCCTTTGATGATGCCAAAAAGGGGAAGAGGAATACTTTGAAGCGCTAAAGAGATCCGAAGGCGAAAAGGAGGAAGCATTTGTAAAGGGAAAGACAAATGAGGAAGTGTCAAAACAAAAGAAAGAGAAGTCCGTTGAGGGGGAAGGATCGAAAGATGTGACCTTGATGATTGCACAAACCCCCAACAAGGTCTTGTCACAACCGACATTATCGGCCAACAAACTCCCGGTGACCTGCCACTCCAACACTCTGCTATAACTATGGTGAAAAGAGAAAGACAATTGAAGCGAGGGATGGAGGAAGTGGAAGGAAGAATGGATGCCCGAGTTATGAACATCTTGAAACAACATGGAGGCATTCCAAAGAGACGGAGACACTTATGCCATCTCGGATGTCGGGACCGAGCCACGATCGGTTGATGAATTCAAAACGCCGCATCGAAGGATACTTTGCAAAAATGTCTATGGCTCAAGCTTGGGACTTGTATCTTGGGAAAAGGGTCTCACGTTATGTGAAGAAGCTTACGACGGACTACCGATCGCTCTGCTGGTCACTCCGGGTCACTCACCGAAAAAGAAGAAGACCCCAAAGACAATACACGCTCGAGGTAGAGGAAGAAGCGGTGGTGGAGGAAGAGGTTTGGACTGGGCCTCCGCCCAAAAACATTGAGTACGTAGATCCGAGGCAAGAAAGGAGGGATCTCTTGGGTGGTCTTGACCAAGTGGCCAATTTGCAAGTGGCTAAAAGTAATCTTGAGTATGCGAAAAGAATAGAAGAAGAAAATAAGAGACAAACTCAGCTATGGGAGGAAAGACAAGAGAGATTAAGAAGAGATGAAGCTGCCAGGAAGGCATATGAAAAAGAAGAAGAAGAAGCGTGACGATGAGAAAAAGAGAAGAAGAAGCGAAAGATCTTGAACAAGATGAAAGAAGGAGAGACAAGAAAGGAGATGAAGTGTTCTTTGTCCACCCTTCATGTATTTTATTTTGTAAATACATACTATGTAAGTCTTCTCGCAATAAAGCTATAAATTCTTTTTTTGTGTAGACAAATGTTTGCTCGATACACCTTGTAAAAAATTGTGTAAAAGAACAAGAATGTTATGATCAATAAAAGGATTGATTCTACGCATACATTCTATGTGAATACACCATCCGTATGTATCTTTGCTATTTACATTTTGTATGTATGCTTTAAGTTTTGGCATCATCAAAAAGGGGGAAATTGTTGGGAAATTTATTGTTTAGATTTTGATGAATGCCATGTAAAACTTAGAATAGGAAGTTGGCACCCCAATTTTTGTTGTAAACGCATTGTAATAAATAGGGCTGGTCAAGTCAAGAGTTAAGTCGGCTATGCCCAAACATGCAAGAAGACAATTGGAGACTAGAAGGAAGACTCATTGCAAGACAAATGAGTATGGCAAAGAAGAGAAGACGGAACTCTCTCGAAGGAGCGGTGAGATGCGGTGAGTGGAGTATCGATCAAGTCAACTCAAGAAAAGCCAAGTCTCAAGTTGAAGTGATGAAGAGTCATCCAATGATTGGAAGGCGACTCTAAGTCACCTTGGGAAAGCAAGGAAATGCGGTCAAGTCGAGATAATCAAAAAGATCCATTGCACGAAAAATCAAGAGAATTACCTAAACAAGTAATATCTCCATGCTACCTTTCTCGAAGTGCTCGAGTCCCGAGGAAGCGTGCAAAAGGAATAAACTAATGGGAAGCACTACACCGTGTCGAACTGCGAAAAGGTGAAGAACAATTCATACGAGGAAATGGCAATTCCAAGGATCGCAACAAGACAAGCCAAGCGACCACAAGTGACTTTCAAAAATAAGCCTATCTCTTCAACGGGCAGATTTTTGAAAGATCACTATAAAAGGCGAGAATGACTCGAGAGTAAGAAGACCGGAACCACAAACATTCAAGCAATTATTAGAATCAGTAACACGAAATATTCTCAAGTTATTAAACGCTCAATCCTCAAGCCTACACTCACGAAGAACATCAATCCAACACTCACCTGTGAAGGAAAGATAACTTCAATCGAGTTGAAGAGGAAATTATCAAGAATCAAGGGGTCTACATTCCATGAAGGATTGTAGGAAGGTTCAAGGTCGAACCAAGTCTTGAGCTTTTGGAGGGCTTCGTGATCAAATCCAAAGAGCTTGAGCAAGTGGGCTTAGTAGCAAGGCGCGTTGCCCTGTGAAGAAGGCGAGTCGTCGAGAAGCTTGGTGAGTGATCAAGGCGTCTCCAAACTGAGTCCCAAAGGATCAAGTCACCGTGTGATCAAGACATGTATCGGACCGCTACCACTTTGATATCTTGATCAATACCTAGTGGATTCCTCCCGGGAGTTGGAGAAGAGAGGAGTAGAAGAATTACCCCATCTTCGAACCTCTATAAAAATCTTATTGTGTCATTTACATTTCAAAGACTTTAATTCTTGCATCATATTTGTTTAATTCTCATTTGACATATTTGCTATCCATTAGATAATCTCTAAGTACTAAATCAAGCTCTAAATCTCTACTTAACCAAACTTAAGGGTGTTAAGTCTTCCAAAAAAACAAACCACAAAATTGAGTTAATTTAGACTTAACAATGAGTTATTCCATCAACACTCGATTGAGTCCATTGAGAGACTAACTCTCTTGATTAACTAAATTGGTTGTCCACCAAGGACACAAATTGTGTAGTATCAACTCGAATTTTTAAAAGGACTAAATCAAAAATTTGGTAAGGTTTATTCAACCCCCTTCTAAACCTTACACTTACACCCCTTGGGACCTACATCATCCGGGAACACATCCGGATATTCTCTAACCAATGGAGTGTCTTCAAGTTTCAAACCATATAATCGTGTGTCTATTACGTGAGCTAGGTAACATTCACAACCTTTCTTAATCATTTTGAAAGTCAGTAGATGCGATATTATACATGTAGGTAAAAATTCTCTTTCCCCTTAAAATACAACATGCGTCCGATCGAAGCTCCAACACGATTTCTTTAGTAAAACAATCCATTTAGCATGGTGTTTGGTTAACTAATCCATACCTGCATTACATCACGATATACAATATTTACAATCACCACACTCCCCTCTTTGGGTTCGAACCAATAAATCATAGCATAATGTTTCCGATTTATAACCCAAATGTGATGCAAATGATTGTGAAATAAATGAATGCGCTGCTCCTGGATCAAATAAAATGTTTCCGATTTATTACCCATGACTACGGTTGGTACAGCTTTAGCTTCTTCATGTGTCATGGCAAACACTCGAGCTGGACCTTGTTGTCTGCTCGCTTGACTTTCTTCTGCATTAGTGCCCCTTCCTGTACCGAATCTTCCTCGACCTCTACCTCTATTAGGATTGAAACTACTAAACCTAGTTTGCTCAACTGTGGGTTCTTCGCGTAGTTTTGTGCAATTCCTTGCTATATGTCCAGGTTCACAACATCGAAAAAATTTTCCTGTAAGCAATCTACATTCTCCATAATGATTCTTACCACAATGTGCACATGTGGGAACTGATGGTGTAGAACCAACACTCTTACTGGCTGATGTTGCACCCATAAAACTACCACTTTTTGAACTGCTTGGAAGTTCCTCTGTGGAGGCGCAATAAATTCCCTTCTATTTCTAAATCCTCCAGTTTCTTCACCTTGTCTCTTCTTATTGTATTGAAAGTTTTGTTTTGATTCAACTTCCAATTTCTCGGCACGTATTACCGCAACTTTCAACTTACTGTAGGTCTCCCAATCTGTAGGTGTAATACGGTTTTGAATAGCAAATCGAAGTCCAGACTCAAATCTAGTACATTTCTTCTTTTCTGTGGCTACTCTATGTGGGGCATAATAAGAAAGCTGATTAAACAACACTTCATACTCGGCAACTGATCGATTTCCCTGTTTATGTTCAAGAAACTCCTTTTCTTTCTGATCTCTGTAAACCTCTGGCAAGTATGTATCATGAAATTCTCTTAGAAAATCATCCAATGTTAATACGGTGGTTGAACAAAGATACTATGAGGTATAGTTTCCCACCAGTCATACGCATTTCCTTGAAGGAGTGATACTGCATAATCAAACTTTTCTTCAGGAGTACATTTCATCAAATTCATAAACCTTTCTGTTCGTTTCAACCATGTTTCTGCCTCTGCTGGATTAGTAGTACCCACAAAATCAATAGCTCCCATTTTCTAAGTTTATCATACTTTCGTTCCCGTGTTCGGGGGATTTATCGGTATATATGGTGGATACGCAAAATGAGCGGTATTCCATGCACATGATGCGTAGTGAATGAGATGAGTGTGACTTTGGCTCGGCTACTCCTTCCCTCCGTGAACACTTTGCTCATCATTATGTACATGTGCTTCTTGACTCATAACTCTTTGCCTATAATATGACAGAAATTGTAACTCTCGTATAACATTTAATGATAATGCACATGTCATGCCATGATCTGCAGAACCCCTACCCGGCTCGATACGATACAAACTAACATGTAACACCCTTACCCTTGTAACACATATTTATATCGTATAAAAATATAATTCATAAGCGACATTTGCATTGCACATGAGATTAATATATTAACCATCGGCTATAACCTTTTTCGGTTCAAGCGAAAGCATTTACTCAAAACGATTTAGCAAAGACTCATTCACATATGTGCATTCATCCATATTACATAACATTAATGACCATGCCCTTTTATATACAGATCAAAATAAAACTCCCTATATGATATGCAAATGATGAGCTGAGGGAGAAGCATGGGAATTCAGCCGGCCGACCTTTGATCCATGCTTTCAACTTCCATCACACCTCACGGATCAACTTTTATCTACAACAACTAAAAATTGGCAACATTGGATTTGGTGAGTTGCAAGCTCGGCAAAGTATAATCTAATGACAAGTTATTTAACATCACACAAGCGCATTATTTCAATCAATTGATCATATCATTTATAAACATATAAATGCACGTTCTTGATCATTTTCTTTTACTGTTATGCGCCAGCTAATACCAAGAATAAATCGTGATCACAAAAATGGCCATGGCACTCTGTAATTCATCATTTCACATAGAGTTGATGAACTCGGGGTGGCCGACGGTACTCGTAATCCGAAATTCGGATGACCGTAATTACGTGATTCAAGGTCATTAGTGGCCATACGAAATCCATTAATCTCTGATGAATGCATTTACGTAATCACATATTTCCTTTCCGTATCACTAACATCGTGATATCGCATATCCCATTTCCATATCAATAACATCATTGGAGATCACATATCTCAATTCCATGTCAATGTCATCATATAGAGATCATGTATCTCAATTTTATATCCATCTCATCACATAGAGATCATATATCTCAATTTCATCATAATATCATCATAGAGAATCATGCAATTCACATTAGGGCACGATAAGCTACTAATCATTGTAGCGAATAAGTAAATAATTGATTCCAACACAATAATCATATAATCACACAAGTCAAATAACAAGCTAAAAGATTATACTCACAAGTGGTCCTCTTATCTCGATGACTTTGTCTAGGTAGTCTTATTTGCTCTTACATCGGGATTTCGGCCTATATTAACATATCACAAATGCATAACCAAATAAAAATATACATCTTAGACTAATGATGCAATATATTTTTACTTAAATTTTCAAATCATCAATTACAAATTGAAAAGTTAATATCAATTCATTATACCTATAATCTTCCCCACTGGAATACGAAATGAACTAGGCATACCCAATACCACTTTGTTTCTAGAAGTTAACCATTTTATTTAGAAGTCCATACCATTAAACCACTAATCGTCATATGTACTACAAAGTTTCTCTTTTCTACAAATATGAAATCATCATATGAATAGATTTTATATTAGTGACCAAATTAAACAAGAAAACCACTAATTTGCAGATATTGATTATCTCTTTCTATATAACCCGTGTTTCTCTCACTTTATTTTCATTTTATGTTTCATTCTATAATTTGTTCTATTTTCTATGCTAATATGTGGTTCAAGGAAAACGCGATAAACTAATTTATTAACTTATAACCTGATGCCTTTCCATATCCTCTTAATTTACGGATGAATTCAACCCAATTCATTCATTTAGCAAAATGATCTTAAATTCATTAAACTTAGCCACAATCATTTCTAGATTATTATAAACAATTAGTCTCCTAATTCAACATCCATAACCGAAAATTAAATAACATGGAACGTAACAAGGATTACCTTACCTGTACAAATAAAATTCAGAGGGATGCCCCTGTCAACCTTGAATTTTCATGTGGTATGTGTTTATGAACACATGTTATAAGACAAAAATACACATCTTTCTTCAATTGAAGCCGGTAAAGGTAAGTATATATATATATATATATATATATATATATATATTCACACACATTTCCATATATATATATATATATATATATATTAGTCATATATATCTGCATGTTTTGTAATTAATAAATAACACTACATATTAGGTAACACCCAAAAATGTTACCTAATGGCCATCAAATGTTACTATAGACAATAGATAGCACTTTTATGGTCTTTGCACTTGCCCGTCTTATCTATAGTCTAAGGTATCACTTTTATTAGCTATTAGTGACACTTTTTATAAGTGTTACATTAAGTTTTCTATTGTTAACACTTTTAAGCAATATTTCTAAAGTGTTACATATGAATCTTATGTAACACTTTTTGTAACACTTTAAAAAAATACTTCTAAAATATTACATATGAATCTTATGTTACACTTTTTTGTAGCACTTCGTAGAAATACTATTTTTGCCACCAAGTAGATTCGAACCCACGACATGTTATGTGTGGAAGTGACAGATTTGTCACTAAGCTAAGTTGATTTTATTACAACTTTTGCTTTATTTTATATATACACACACACACACACATATATATATATATATATATATATATATATATATATTAAAATTGTATAAAATTATATTATATTATATTTTATATAATAATGATTGTATTATTATAATATATATATTAAATTATATTTTACACTGTATATATCAACTTTTATATTATATAGTATATAGTTTGAAAATCATCTTATGTTATATATTAAATGACACAAAAAAATAAAAATATCAAAAATATATAAAATTAATTTACCGACAGATAAAAAAGTTCTAACAGTACAAAAATTAAATAATAAATAAATAATGAAAAAATAATTTACCGATGCAAAAAATTCCTAAGTAATTACCGACAACATCAATTTTCATTGGTAATTTTTTTAAAAACTAAAAAAATAAAAATAAAAAGATTAAAAATGAAATTGGCCTCCGTTAGTAAAAATAAAAAAATAAATAAATAATAATAATAATAAAATACATGCATGCGCATTTTCCGTCGGTACCGCGACGAAATTAATTACCTCCATAAAAAATAAAAAAATAAAAGTAAAACTAAAATACTTTATAAAAAGAAAATAAACATTCAATAAAAAACAGAGTACATGATGTCTACAATTTTTAGGTTTGGTGATTTTTTTTTGTCTTCACCTATTTTGTGACATCAATTTATTAAATAAATCATTGACATGATTTAATGATAGTTATATAATTTTGTGTTACTAAAATATAGCCTAAAAAGTGTTACAATTTATAAAATATAGTGTTGCCAATAGTGCTTCTTAAATAAAGTGATACCTATTTGCGTTACAAAAGAATAACAAAAAAAAGTGATACTTAAAAAGTGTTACTTATTTAAAAGTGTTACATATAAGCGTTACATATTGATAAAGTGCTACAAAAATGTTACATAAATATTATAATGTAAAAAGTGTTACAAACATGTGTTACATATGTACCTAAAGTCTTAAAAATTTGTGTTATTTAATGTAATTTATTGTTGTAGTGTAAGAATCTAAGTATGAACCATTCCTTTCTAGTTGAGGTGGCGTCCACACACATGCCGATAAGGTGCAACTAATCATCCATATGATTATAATATATATGTATATATTTTTTTTTTTTGAAAAAGAAATTGAAATAGCTTTATTATGTTAACGAATTATCGGCTATTACAATTTCATCGACCAAAAGCGGGACATTTTCCATCGTCCAAACAAAAGACGTAGAAGAAAAAGCCGCAAAATTAGCTAATCTATGAGCAACACTATTTGCAATACGACGCACATGTGATATTTTTGTTGCTCCCAATTCCAATAGCATTTGTTTAATATCTTGAACAATGAAACCACGATAGCTAAGATCCTCTTGAGTGGCCATGATCGCTTGCACCGCCATCAAAGAATCCGAATAAATAAACACGGGCGAAATACTGCTCCCTTGGATTTACGTAGACCTCTAATAGAGCATTCAACTCACCATCTAACACATTGTCAAATGAATCCCAAGGCCTGCCAAATGCCAACACCAGTTTGCCATTAGAATCTCTAATAATGCCCCCTGAACCATATTTGTCCTTTCTTTCATTGTAACTAGCATCAACATCCAATCGATAGTAGCCTACTGCTGGTTTAGTCCACATTGAATCAATTGCTACCAAAGTGGAATCCTCATAATCTGGCCTCTGTTGTGCAACTTGGAAAGCACTTAATAACTCATCAACCCATTGGACAGAGGAAGCAAGGTTGCTTCGTTCAGGATCATGAATTAAAGACTGCTTTTCCTTCCATATTCCCCAAGTACGACAAGCAAATTTTTCAAATTGGCTCTTATCCAACTCATCTTTCAGCTGCATCCCCACATCAATAATATCTCCTCGTCGCAACTGCTTTAACAGAGTCCAAAACTCTGTTTCTTTCCAAAAGTGTCGAATTGCCACCACGAGAAAAAGAGCGAATGTGTCGTCGTGTCATTACCGAATTTGCACGAGGGCACAACCACCTTCGGGGACATGATGCCTTGATTAAATTAGCTTTGGTAGCTATTAGATTATGTGATGCTTTCCACCAAAAAATTTTGATTTTTGGGGGATAGATAAGGCCCAAAGAAATTTCCACCATTTATCTATTCGAGATGACGAAAGGAAGAATGTGGATTATAGTAGCCTATCGCCAATTTATAACCGGATCGCCTGAGAATAAGTACCTCTAACCTCGTGCCTCCAGAATCTACTATCTTGATGTGAGGTTGAAGGAGAAGGAAGTTTAAGGATTTTACTAGCAATATATGGAGGGAAAGCTCCATGAATTCTCTGCGTCGCCCATTTGTTGTCCAAAATTAATTGATTGACAGTAGCTTCTTCAGAAAATGAGGAATGACTTGGGTCAAGCTTATTGTTTAATGGCAACACCCAATGATCTTTAAATATCCGAACATTTGTGCCATCCCCAACTCTCCACGAACTACCACATTCAATCAATTCTCGGCTCCATAAGAGTGATCTCCATATATAAGATGGATTATTACCCAAGCCAGCATTCATAACATCAGTGTGGCGAAAATAACGAGCTTTCAGGATTCGAGCTACCAAACTATCAGGATTTTGGACAATTCGCCATATTTGTTTAGCTAGTAAAGCCTTGTTGAACTCTTGCAAATTTCGAAAACCCATACCTCCCATACTCTTTGGTCGACAGAGATCAGCCCATTTCATCCAATGTAATTTTTTCCGCCCTCCTTCCATTCCCCACCGTAAAGTCGCACAAGCCGCTTCTATCTCGCCACAAATACTTTGAGGGATACGGAAACAAGACATAGAATATGTTGGGATAGATTGAAGCACCGACTTGATTAAAACTTCTTTACCACCTTCAGAAAAAACTTTTCCACCCCAGCCCGCTATTCGCTTCAGAATTCTTTCCTTCAAATAACCAAACCAAGCCTTTACTTCTTAACGAGACCGTCGTCAGGAGACTCCAAATACATTTCATGTCCTTGAACAATTGGAACGGTGAAGGACGCTTTAAAATAATCCACCACATAAGTACTTGTATTTGGACTAAAAGTAATTGCTGATTTATCAAAATTAATAAGTTGCCAAGCTCTTTCATATTTTCTCAATAAGCTAGCAACTCTATCACACTCTTCCTTCGTTTGCTCGACAAAAAATCAAACTATCATCCGCAAAAAATAAATGGGATAATGGGGGCATCCGGGAGCAATTCAACCCCATTAATCCATCGTGTCTCCAAATTCCGTTTAAATAAGGATGATAGGCCATGAGCACACAAAACAAACAAATAAGGAGAAAGAGGGTCACCTTGTCTAAGTCCCCTTTGTGGTATCACAGAACCAACCACCTCGCCATTTAAGTTAAAAGAATATCTCACTGTCATAACACATTTTAAAATTAGATCAACCCATTTGTTGTCAAAGCCCAGCTTTTTCATAATAGCTTCAAGAAATTTCCATTCCACCCTATCATACGCCTTGCTCATATCAAGTTTCAACGCAGCGTATCCTCTATTGCTAGCCCGGTGGTGACGTATCCAATGCATGCACTCAAATCCTAGGATAACATTATCTGTAATAAGTCTGCCCGGGATAAAAGCACTTTGAAATTCGTCTACCACTTCGTGTAGGATAAGTCGCAGTCTGTTCGTAATAGCTCGTGCAATAATTTTGTAAAAAACACTGCACAAGCTAATAGGGCGAAATTCCTTGACAAGAACTGGATTAGCAACCTTAGGCACCAATGTAATGACAGCCCCATTCCACATACTCATATCCTCATTATTGTTAAGAATACCAAGAATTGCCTTTGAGATATCCTTCCCAACAATCTTCCAATATTTCTGAAAAAATAGAGCAGGAAAGCCATCAGGTCCCGGTGCTTTGTCTGGAAACATATCAAATAACGCTTTCTTCACTTCATTTTCATCAAACGGTTTACACAAGAATGCATTTATCTCGGCCGTAAACTTTCGAGTCCACACTATCCACCACTGTTTCAATTTCATTGCCCGACGGTTTCGAGAGGTGAATATATCCTCAAAATAATCTGTTATAATATCACTCGTCTTTGCCTTACCCGTGCAATAGTCGCCTGTTTAGAGGCTAGCCCCTTGATAGTATTTTTGTGCGTCGTTTAGAGGCTTGCGTGGGAAATATGGAGTGTTCCTATCCCCGTGTTTCAGCCAATTGTTTACTCGCTCCTTTGTTTCCAAAAATCTCTTCTTGGGATGTAAGCTTTTCAATCGTATGCTCCAACATTTTAACTTGTGCATCAGATTTTTCCACATATGTGAGCTTCTTAACCGATTAAGCTTTTTCTTTCTGTTTAATCATTTTGGGAAGGGATTGGAATTTAACATTTGCCCACTTTAGGAGTTCTATTTTACAATTTTCCATTTTTTGCATCAAGGAGATCGAGCTACCTTCTCTGTTCCAGCCCCTCTCAATAACCTCTGTGCAATCTGATTCAATGCACCAAAATTTCTCAAATTTAAAATGATTATTCTTCTTAGGTGGAGCTTCCACTCTGTTGCCTTTGCTAGTAGACCAGTAGATCACTAGGGCTCGATGATCCGAAGAATAATACTCCAAAGAAGACATATTGGCAACTGGGTATAATAATCGCCATTGCACTGTGCTCAAAAATCTGTCAAGTTTTTCAAAGATAATGTCCTCGCCGGAACGCCTATTTACCCATGTAAACCAATCACCACTGCCATATATTTCTCTTAACTCACAGGCCGCAATTGCATCGTTGAACTCGTCAATTTGTGTTTCTGGTCTACGTCTCCCTCCCATTTTTTCATTGTGGCTGCATATCTCATTGAAATCACCTCCTAGTAACCATGGTAAATGTTTAAGTTCTTGTATCGAAGCCAACTTTCTCATCAAATCCCATGAATACTTACGTTGACTCGCATCCGGGTTACCATAGAAGCCAGTGAATCTCCAATTTTTATATCCATCTTGAATCATGCTGTCAATGTGGCCTGTGGAATATGAGGTAATTGTCACCACCAAAGGTTGTTTCCATAGCAACATCAGACCACCCTTTTTTCCAATGCAATCTACAATGAATAAACCATCATAACCCAACCATTCTTTCCATCTACTACATCTATACGCTTTCATCCTTGTCTCACTCAAGAATAAGAGTTGAGGGTCCTTTTCGGCGATTAAACGCCTAAGTTCTCGGAATGCCCGTTGGTTGCCAAGCCCACGAGCATTCCAATATATATGTATATATACTAGTTAGACATGTGTTGATATATATGATGTTGCAGCACACATACTTTTAAATCTAGTTAAATATAGCATATTAAATATATATATATATATATTAACCTCTATTACCTCAGTTGAATACACATATATATACTATATTATTCCTATACTTTTCTCATGCCATAATGATGACCCACACAAATCTTTATACATCTATTGATATATTAGTTACGTGTCAAGCTGTGCATGTATGCTAGCTTAACTTATACACAATATTTTTATAAATACATATGTTTATATATGTTTGATTACATATGTATCTATATATAGCAATGCTTTCACAATAATTGCTTTATTACGTAAATCGACAAGTCATATATGTATTAATTACTAATATTAATTTATATTTATTGAATTTATCCACATCTTATATCATCAATTCCATCCTTCGCGTCTCATTCACCACGTGTAACCTATTAATAATCAATATACTAATATATAACATAATTATGCTAAAATCTAAATTTTAGGAATTCACATGCAATCTAATGTAAAAATGAGATATCGAAAGGCATGTGACTATGCTTATGATTTGAATAACCATGACCCGGAGAAAATGCAAATGTTTTGGGTTATGACAAACCCATTGACTTGGAATGATCTGCCTTAAAAAATAGCATCATTTTGGCGCCGTCTGTGGGAAAAGCCAAAGTACACGAAGATGCAAACTCGATGCAACCACATGAGGTCGGATCTCAGGCTGCAGTCTGAGGCACCAGAGACCAGTAAGAAGAACAACCGCTGGAAGGTGGGGAGCCAGCCCTTCTCCTCCTAAAGGAGTGGCGCTCCCTCCTTCGTTAGCAAGAGGGCCACCGACTCTCCTCTCCTGGGGCTCCGCCCCAAGAAATTTGTTTGTCCTGGGAAGCCCTCCAGGCTCTCTTGGATGACGCTGACTGGAATGCTTTAAGGCATCAAGCCGCAACCGATGCTGCTTGAAGACCACTGCAAGCTCCGCCCACCACTGAAGACCCTAATCGGGACGATCGGATTGAGAGAGAAGAAGGTCTTGGTGAGAAACAAAATCGTTAAGAGCCACCACCGGTTGAAGAATCTCAAGCAGTGTAGCCAAGCCAAGCCAACTCGCGAGCCACTACATTGATGAAGAAGAGCCATTTGGCCCCCGTCATTTTATCTGAACCATTGCCATCAGGAATCAAGACCTCCATCCCGCCGTATGATTGAACTAGAGACCCGTATGAACAGTTGGACAAATTTTATGCCAAGGAGGATCTTTATGACATGACGGACGTCTCCTACAACAAGGTGTTACTCGCACTATCTTTGACAAAGAGGGCGCTGGTGTGGTTCAATCAACTCTCGGTAGGATCTATCTCTGGGATGGATAAGCTCGCCGAAGCCTTTATGCAACAGTTCTCCATCAACAGAAAGTGTCCCAAGACTATTGCTCACCTCTTTTAGGTGAGAAGCAGAAGGAAGGAGAATCACTGCGGGAATTTATGATACGATTCGTGGAAGTCATCAATGAAGTTGCCAACGTCTAGCACAAGACCTTGGCCGGGATATTACAATAAAACTTACGTCAGGGGCGTCTGAAGGAGTCTCTGGCCTGAAATCCTCCATACAACATGGATGAACTACTGACCCGAGCAGAGAAGCACATCCGAGTGAAGGAGTCCAACCAAGCCTGAACCTAGAATCAAGCGCAAGTCCTGGGAAGAAGACAAGAACCAGTCGCGAAAAGGTTCAAGGAAGGATCATGGGCAAAGCTATGCACTTCTCAACTCTCCAACAGCGAAGGAGCTAATAGTTGCCCAGAAGAAGGGGATCATTGATCCCCCAAAACCATTGAGGAACAACCCTTCGGACATGTTTCAATTTATACTATCGATATCACGAGACAAGGGGCACATTACTGAAGACTGTTTCATCTTGAAGAACATGTTGGGAAATTTATTTGTAATAGATTTTGATGATGCTATGTAAAACTTAGATTAAGAAGTTGGCACCCCAATTCTACTAAAAATCAACTATGTAATAGATAGGTTTCTATAAAATTTAGTCGAAGCGACCAGGTTGAAGATTGCGAAGTTGGATGAAGATCGAAGCGGAGACTGCTGCTGTGTCACCGAGTGTTGCGGTGCGGGGATCGATCAAGTACCAAAAAGTTGTCTCGGTCGTCGACCCGGCTAAGTCACTGCAGATAAGTGGAGAAGACAATCAAAGGGGTTCAACAGCAACAATGACTCAAGAAAGCTTAAGATGTCCATTGATAAGGAAAGTCAAATCTTGCTTAAAGAGGAAACATGACAGACTGCAACCATAAATCAGTTTTGCTGAAAGAGTGCAATTAGCTGGGAACCAATGGGATGCTCCTGCAAACCTGAAGAGGTTTAGGCATGTTGCAGAGCATTAATACAAGGATTAGTCTACATCAAATGCTGCATACGAAGACAAACCAACGACCATGAAGTGTAGTTTGAGAAATGGATCTATCTCTTCAACGGGTACATCTTTCAAACATGCACTATAAAAGGCTGAGGAACTTAAGAGAGAGAATTCTTTTGAAATAGACACATACCGCAAACATTCAAGAAAAGAGCAAAATACTCTCAAGCCTTCATTCTATCCTCAAGCCTAAAACTCGAAGTATATTGATCCAACACACTTAGTGTAGGAAAGAAAAACTTCAAAATGTTAAAGATGAACATTGTTGAAAGATAAGGGTATGCACAACCAAAGTTGAAGGGAATGCATGGGTTTATGTTGCACCAGGCTTCGGACTTGTTGGAGGGTTACGTGATCAAACCCAAAAGTCTAAAGGAGTGAGTAGCGGGACAACCATTTTGTGAAGAGTCGAGTCCCATGAGTGAAGCCAATCTGCGTGATAAAGTCTTGCTTAGATCGTCATCCTTTTTGTAACGAAGTCATTTACTTAGTGGATTACCTCTAGGAGTTGGAGAAGAGTGGATTAGAGGAATTACCCCGTCCTCCAACCACTATAAAATTGCTCTGTGTCTTTTACATTCAACACATTTATTTTTGCATATTATATCTGCTGTTTCTTAAATTTGCTAAGTCTATTGATAATAATCTAACCATAAAACAAGCGTTGAAAACATATTTTAACAAAGGGTGTAAGACTTCCGCAGAAAAACCAAGTCTGCTGTATTTCTAAAAAGGTAACCTCACTCAGCTGAGTTATCTATCAACAACTCTCTTGGGTCTGTTGAGTGGCTAACTCTACTGTTGAAACGCAATTCCTTAGAAAATGATGACGAATATCAATATGTTTAGTTTGGTTATGAAGAACCGTATTTTGAGAAATTATTTATACCGGACTCGTTATCCCGAAAAATATGAACATTTTAAAACTTTGGATAAAAACAAGCCATAAGAAGAAGTGCCTTTCACATATTGAAAATTTCTTATAACGACACTTTAATGAGATTCTTTGGGATTGTTTTGAAATCAAGCACATAGGCATACAACATGAAGAGTATCGAGTCTATGAGAGTAATGAAAGATGATGAACATACCTCGAAATTGTTTGTCAACCAATATACCTTTCTCAATCTTGACACATCATGATGTAGATGGCCATGGATGAGTTTATGATCATTTGTTCTTTAATACCAAAATATTTCCCGCAAAATCTTGACAAAACATCTTGCCGCAAGAGCATAGTAACATCGGATAATATAGACAATATTGATATAAACCATCATAGAAGTTGGACAAGTAGCACATATTATGCTTTTGTAAAAACCATCAAGAGTTTAAAAACATGTAAGTTATAATGTGCGTATAGGAAGCTATATAAGGTCTCTTTTGAATTTTGAAAATCGAGAGCATATAGTTGAGACCTCGATTTTTAGAAACATTTTGAAAAAGAATTATGACAATCAAGAGAAAATAACGATATGAATAATAAAATGCATAATTCAAGAAATGGATAAGAGTTACCAATTATGCCATTGCCAAGGTTGTGTCTTTCCCATTGTTAAATATACCTTCTTCTTGAAACACGACTTTTTCGATAATATCTCCTCGTTCGATCATATGGCATGATCGTTTGTTGTCTTTTCTACAATTTAAATTTTCTTTGATTTTCGTTGCGCCAAGTACCTAACATGAAATTTTCTTGTGGTACCCTCAAGTGTTTGGGTCCTTTGGAATTAACATTGAGACTTTTAGATCCCCATAATAATTTGAGCTATTTCTAGCCGACAAGTATTTGCCGTATGGCCACTTTTACCACAATAAAAACATGTAGTAGTTTTAGAAGCATAATGATTAGCATGCATAGATACTTGCTTCCTTTTCATATCATTAATAACATTTGGCTTATAACCAAGTCCAAGTTTCAAATGATCACAACGTTGAACATCAAAATTTTGGTCATTTTATCGAGCTCAAATTAAACTTTAACATATTATTTTTCATGCAATCAATATCCTTAACAAGAATACTATTTTCTTTTTCAAGATTTCTAACCTTATCAAGTGTAACATCATGAGCACTAGTAAGAGATTCATAAGAAGCATGTAAACTATACTTTTCATTTGTCATGGTGTTGAATTCCTTTTTCAAATTTTTGTATTTAAAGAGCAAGCTTTGGAATTCATTTTGTAGCTCATCAAAATCATTTTGTAGCTCATCAAAATCATTTTGCAATTCATCATAATCATCTTGCAATTCATTACTAAAAGAAATAGAAGAGTTAGAGCGTACCTCATTGTCTTCTTTGATGCCCATTAGACATTGCTCGACTTCTTCATCATCGGATGTTGCAAGAAGTTCATCCCATGTTTTTGCTTCGGTTTTGGCCTTCAAGGCTTTGTGAAAGTGCTTTTTCTTTCTTTGTTCTTCTTTCTAGGGGTGTTCATCGAATCGAATTCCGAATTCTTAGACTTTCTCGAATCGAATTAATCGAATGGACATTTTAAAACCTCAATTCGAAATTCGACCTAATTCGATTAAATTCAATCGAATTTAATTGAATTGGATTTGTCGATTTTGAACCGAATTGAGTCAATCCAAAAATCCAAATTTATCGATAAATCGTGCATTATTCGGATTCGGGACCATATTCTTGGATCAAAAACCATATTTTCAAGCAAAATTTAAATTTTTTAACAAAAGAATCCTATAATGAAACAAATCATAAGCAAGCCATATAAATAATCAAAATAATATTGTTATTTTAAAGATTAAAAACTAAAGAAAAATCCTTAAAACAAATGAGATTGAATTGTAAAATTAGCTATGACCGATATTCTAAAAAACTGCTGGACGCTAGTCGGGGCAAGGCGAGGCCTAGCCACCTGGGCAGGTGTTAGACAGGCTGTCGAAATAAAATCGTAGGCGGACAAGGGGAGCCTAATGTCTAGATAAGAACTAATTGGGGCTAGGAGGAATTTTTAGAACAATGGTTATGACAAATGCTATAATTTTCTTTTGCAATACTTTTATTATAATAGCAATAAAGATAAATGTTATTTATTCATCAACCAATAATATTATTTCTATTTGCATATGAAATGTTGTACAATATTTAAAATATATAGTATATAAATTAAATATGAATTATAATTGAGCTCGAATCAATTTCACCTCGAATTAGGATTTTGAATAGAATTCGAAAAAAATTCCCCAATTCGTTATTCGATTCGAATATTCACATTCGAATTGAGTTGATTCAAATTCGATTCGAAATTCAAAAATCCTAATTCAAAATCAAATTCAATTCGAGAATTGAATTTGGATTGATTCAAAAATGAACACCCCTACTTCTTTCTCTTTTGGACAACTTGCAATATGGTGTCCGGGTTTTCCCGCATCTAAAACAAGACTTGTCTCTTGTTTTTCTTTCATTTTTTTATTTACAAATTTTGTAAATATTCTAATATGTTCCTCAACTTCATCTTCATCTTCATCTTCATCTTCCTCATCACTAGATTAATAATTTTTCGATTTTGAGACAAGACCTTTTGGAGTTGATCCCATACCCGATTGAGAAGTTGATGCATTTGAGTTACTCCTTTCATTGGTATAAACTTCATAGATGAGAAGATTGTCAATAAGCTCATCAAAATTTAGAGTTTCCAAATTTTGAGCTTAAAGTAATAATGGTAACTTTTTCGGACCAAGAGACGGGAAGAGCATTTAGAACTTTTGTGAGCCTATCCTCTTTGGAAATAATTTTTCCAAGTGCAATAAGATGATTTACAATATTGTCAAGCCTTTCAACCATTTTGGAAATATTTTCAGCAATATTCATATTGAAATTTTCGAACTCTTTGACCAACATGGTCTTTCGAGCTTGTTTCACTTTCTTTGTGCCTTCATAGATAACTTCCAATTTTTCCCAAACATCATGAGCGGATCGAATACCTCTAATACGATTATATTCCGTATCGGTAAAGAGAACAATGAAGAATGTTAAGAGCTTTACCGTTTAAGGAGAATATTTTCTTGTCTTCATCATCAAACTCCTTGAGGGCTTTAATGATTTAAGTTCTGTCTTTCTTCTCTTCATCGGACGGATACCCCATTTATAATAGTGTTCCAAATATCGAACCCGCAACCTTGTAAGAAGCATTCCATTTGATCCTTCCAAAATGCATAATTGTTGGAGTCGAAGAGGGGCGGTCTATTGAATGAAGCACCGGTTGGTAGATAGCTTTCGTTCGTAGCCATGGATCTTTCCTATTTACTCGCAATGTGGAGCGATCTTGCAAAGAGCTTGCCCTCTTTGTCGAATGGATAAGTAATGACAAGAATGAAGATGCGAAAAATAAACAACACACGTCGATTTATAGAGCTTCACCCCACCTAGGGACTACATGCTCTACCACCCCGCCTCGAGATGGATTTCGATAAGGAAAAATAATTTTATTAATAGTTACCAAAACTATTACAACTTCACCTTGAAGAGTACCACACTCTTCTTACAACACCTCTTTGAAGATTACCACAATCTTCCTGAAGATTACCACAATCTTCTAGCAACGACACCTTGTGAAGATTACCACAATCTTCCAACTTGAAGAGCACCAAACCCTTCAACACCTCGAAGTGCACCAAACTCTTCCACAAGAAGATTACCACAATCTTCTTACACCTATGAAGAGTACCACACTCTCCAACACCTAAGATCACCCAAGTGTGCTCTTACTACAAGAACACTCACAAGGATATCTTGTGTTTGAATGACGAACACAAATTCAAGATTACAACTCGGTAAGGAAGTATACAACTTTGAAGTGCAAGTGTAACCAACAATCACGCCTAGACCTCAAGATGTGAAAGTGAAATACTTAGGCTATTACAACAAGAATGTGAAAGTGAAGAACAAAATATTTGCTTGAAATGTCTCTTATTGTGTTGTAGTGTTTTCTCTCTTGTTGTGTTGCTTCAAATCTTACTCTATTTATAGGAGAGGTCTTAGATTTGATTTCCAGGACATAAGCTCCTTCTTGGAGATTGATATCTACAAAAATTGCAATTAAAATCAAGATTATAGCTGTTAGAAATCAATCCCACAAAATGAGGAAATGTTGTCTGCTGTCAACGGATAGTTTCTAAGTCAAAATGGTAGGTTCGACCGGTCGAACAATAATCTGAAAAATAATTTGAATCAAGAAAAACAATACTTGGACCGGTCCAACAGGGGGGACAGGTCGACATGGGGTTTTACCGGTCGGACCACTAGTTGGACCGGTCCAACTCCCAATTTTGAAGAACACATTGTTCTCGCAACTGCTTTTGTTCTTGAATGCGGTCAACCTGTCGACCTCTGAGGTTTTTCAAACGTCTTGTTTCTATTTTGGAAATCAACTTTCGAGGCACGGTTGCCCTCTAGGGCGACCGGTTATACATGAGATGTAGTGTTGTCCAATTTTTGTCAAAAATAAACTTCAAGAAATACTCCAAAAAAGTAGTAAAAACATTTTAAATCGTTTGGGAGTATTTGGACAACATTTAGGATTGTTTTGGTGTAAAAACATAGTTAAACAAAATCATCAAAATCATGATAAAAATATTTATCTAACAGATCGAGAAGCGCGATGGACGTCATATCACTGGGAAGCCTTTGATAAGATGAATATCAATCTAGCGCAAGTTGTTCTCGTTTTATTGTTGCTAATTGGCTTTCTTGGAGAAGTGATTAAGTCCTCGGCGAAATCAATCTGCCGCTCACATTGGGCATGGACGCCCCACATCAAGTCACGAAGATGGTCCGTTTCCTTATAATAGCTCCCTCTCCGCATAAATCGATCTTGGAAAGGACAAGATTGAACCAATCTGAGCCATCCCATCTACGGTTCACTTGAAGTCAAGTTCCCCACAAACTCGGGAGTAGGAGAGACGCCGAGACATCAAGACAACACAAAATGCTACGTGGCCACCTTGAAGATGAGCAAGCTCCCGAGACTCGAATGATAAAAGCACCACTCGGCCATAGACAACAACTCTCCCTAGACTCACAGGGGATTTTAGTATTTGGCATTTTTTATTATTTTCTGTTTATTTCCGCCCAAGAGGCGTTAAACATTTATTTACATTTTAGTCATGTTTTCGCCCGCAGGGGCGTAAAACTTTTCATTATAATGAATAAAACCACTTTCACGTTTCTACTTTGATGTTGTGAACGCGATTAATGACCATATATGGCGAGTCAATGACCGATTAGACGCTCTCCTCGGAAACCCGATCTTTCGGCTAAAGCCCCACATGGGAGAGGCCTCTTCACGAGGTCCTTGTAAATTTACTTTCGCTAAGACCCGGAGGGGATGGCCTCACCCGACTAAGACCTTGGGTTGGATAACCCATTCAGCTAAGACGGATGGGAGGAGCCTCCTCATGGAGGTCCTAGTAATTAACCTCCTTCGGCTAAGACCCGGAGGGATGGTCTCACCTGGCCAAAACCCCAGGTGGGATGACCCTTCCTGGCTAAGACCTAGATGGGAGATGTCTCCAAATGGAGGTCCTAGTAATTTACCTCCTCCGGCTTAGACCACGAAGGGGATGGCCTCACCCGGCTAAGACCCTGGGTGGGATGACCCTTTCGCTAAGACCGGATGGAAGGGGCCTACTCACGGGAAGGTCATAGTAAAAATTATTTTTCTCCGGCTAAGACCCGAAGGAGGGGCCTCCTCATAACAATCCTCGTGAATTCTTCTCTCGTGATGAAAATGTACAAGAAAAGAAAGGCGAAAAATGCTAAGACATGTGGGAAAAGATACGAGAGAACAAAACAAATGCTTGGGGAAAAATTTAGGGAAAAGCTCCTTCCGGCTCTAGAAGGGCGCCCCAGGGCCTTGGGGACGCCCTCCCGAAGAAGTCACATGCAGATATCACAAGCAAAACATGACAAAGGGAAACTAATATTCATAAGGAAAATTGAAGAATCATCCAGCCCAGGCAAACAAAACATCTTAAGATTAAAAGAGAAGATGAAATATCCAAGTGCGTAAAGAGAAGTATCCAAATGCATAAAGCAAACCTTAAACAAGTGGGTAGGAATCAAAGGCCATCAAGCCAAGAAAAGACCTGTCTTTACTCAAGCGGGGGACGCCTCATCTCTAGCGATCATCGGCCTCTCTAGGCTCACCTCCACCACCACCATCATCGTTGGGAAGATCCGCTAAGTCCTCGACCTCTCCTCCCTCGTCATAAGACACACCGTAGTCCAAGATGTCAATCAACTTGCTAGAAGCCTTCCAACTACACTTTGTAGAAGTTTCGGCAATGGCGAACAACTCACAAAAAGACAAAAGACTCCAAGATGTCAATTAGCTTTGGAGAAGCTCTAAAAGCCTCAATCGAGCATGACCTCTCTTGAGCTAACATATGGGCACCTACTGAAGTACGAAGAATGACATCGCGCGTCTTCGACTAATGGTTGAGCTGGGCCTTCTCCCACTCAAGCTCCTTCGATAACTCAGACATCTTGCCACCATGCTGGGCTGCGTCTTCCGTCAATCTCTTCACCTTATCCCGAAGCTGACGATTCTCCGCCTCCGTCACCCCGCCTTAATGGTTCGAAGCCGCAACGAGGTTCAAGATCTACAAGATAATTAGAGCAAGTCTTGGCCAAGAAAAGAGACAAAGCATGAAAAGTGAAAATATAAAACGCGGAAGCTTACTTGAGCAACATCCACGCAAATGTGAGTTTCGATGTCCTTAAAGGACAAATACCAAAGGTAGGACTGATCATCGGTCGATAAAGCTCCTCTTGTCTTTGGCGTAGCCCGGGGCGGCCGAAATCGATATAGTCCCAATGGAAATAAAAGATCCCCTTGCGGCGGTTCACTACACCGAGAAGATAGCTCGGGACCAACACTCTCAAAAGAGCGACTCGGGCTCCACCTCGGCCTCTTCCCTCCATAAGGGCGTAAAGAAGGACGAAGAGCTGAAACAACGTCGGCACAACTAATGGAGCGTGATCGGGGCACCTATCAACCTCCTAACGAAGGGCGCCGTAGGTCCCAGTGGTGTTGTGCAAGGTTTAGAAGGGGGACAACTAATTGGTTTTAGTCTTTTAAAATTTTCAACGAGTTGACTCAAATCAACTGTGTCCTTGGAGGACAACTAATTGGCTATATTCAGCTAAGTTACCCACTCAACGGACTCAATAGAGTTGTTGATAGTATAACTCTACCGCTTAAGCTAATACTTAACTTTAGTTGATTTGGTTCTACCTTGAACCTTTATACAATCGCTTCAACTTGGAGAGTAGACCCTTTTGTACTTCAAATGTTTCCTCTTCAACTGGTTGAAGTTGTCTTTCCTTCACAGCGTGTGTTGGATCGAGGTTCTTCGAGTTTTGAGGCTTGAGGAATATCTTGATAAGCTTTGAGAATATTGCGGGTTAATGTTTGCTTGAAGATCGATTTCTCGGGTATGCAAGGTAACCTTTTCTCAATTTCTTCCTCAACCTTTTATAGTGCTCATTTGAAATTTGCCCGTTGAAGAGATAGGCCAATTGCAAATGACACTTCTAGTTCGTTGTTGTTTTTCTTGATACGCAACACTTGTGATGTTGACCGCTTCCTCGTATTAAATGGCTTCGCAGAACTTGTGATGTTGACCATTGGCTTATTCCTTTTGCATGTTTCTGGGCCAAACACTTTAAGACCTGGCAGCTTTGACATATTACTATATCGAGTAATATTCTCGACTTCCTTCCAATGAATCAATGTCAGTTGTCTCAACTTGATTTCTTTGCCGCTTTACCCCTTGTGACTTGAGTCTTCTCAATCATAAGATTGACTCAACTGTCACTTCAACTGATAGACTTAGCTCCTTTCATTGACTTGACTGACACTTCACACAGTTGTTCCTCAGCTGATCCTCCTTTCATCGAGTCTTGTCTTCCTTCATGGCCACACTCGGTGACCGACACACAAGTCTTCACTCTAGTCAGCGGTTGACTTCTTGCATGACTTAACCGACTTCACTCACTCTTCCAAATCTATCTATTACAATACGAATTACAAGGAAAATGGGGTGCCAACTTCCTAGTCTAAGTTTTACATGGTATCATCAAAATCTAACAAATAAATTTCCTAATAGGCACCTATCACTCCTCAGGCAAGATACTCGAGCTCCCGCCGATGTGCAACTTCCCTTGGTCTTCTCTTCTCATGAAGTCTTAACCTCTTTGAAGAAGCTCGGTCGATCTTAACCTCCGAAACCCGGTCGTGAAGAAGCTCCAAACCATTATCCCTCACATAGGAGAAATCCTCCTTCCACGACTATCGGAGAAGGAAATCCATCAAGAAACCCGCACCGAGGCATGGGAAGAAGTGGAAAAAGGTGTCATCGAAGACTTTTGGGCATAGAACAAGGAATGAAATTCGTCTATAGTTGGAATCAAGCCCAACTACCGCATAGCATGCTCATAACCTAGTATACATGCATAGGCTTGGGGAATAAACTAACCAACACATGCTCCCACCAACCTAGGGATCAAGATGAGGAAAGTATCTGGAGGAAGCACAAAGCCAACTGAGAAACTAAAAAGTTACATTGTGATGAAGTCCTTGGGTGGATGAGTGAGCCTGTTCCCCGAACCCGGGGCCAACATCACAAACTCCGAAGAATGCTCAAGCCGCTCCCGCAGCCTACGAAGATAAGCAGAGGACACTCCACTAGCTAACTCTCCTGGAACAACTACTTGACTCCCGGGAGGAGGCCTAATGCTGCTACTTGGTGGGCAGACCTCTTCAGGACTATCTCTTTCAGACTTTGCCTCAAATGACTCATTTGAGCTCGAATCCGATTCAAGCTCTACTTCCCCATCACCATCAAAGCACAACTCTTGAGTAAGGGGAGAAATATCAAACTCTGTGGAGAAAAGTGGACATGGAAGGGCTGAACCGGAAATAGAACACTCGGTAACACCCCGGGCGCCCTCTACGACTCCAAGTGCTCTCATCTCTCTCTCCATTTGGATGCACTCCACCTCTCCATGGATTCTTACCTCAAGTCTCACCTCACCTCTCACTTTCAAGAAATTTCTTAAGTCTTCTATAAAGAAAAAAAAAAATTCAAAGTTGAGGTAGAGAGAAAAATTTACCTTTGGAAGACATGATCACAAGCTTTCCTTCAAGTGCTCTTATGCAAAGTGGTCAAAGAATCTTCAAAGACAAGACTAGATATACTACAAGACAAGACATATATTTATACACCGAATTAGCTCCCGCATTGCTTCATCCCTCTCGCAACACCGGAAGCGTGGGGCTTATGTTGGGGATCAAAATTATATTTCATTAATTAAATATATAATTCATATTATATATGTTTATTTAAAATTAGTTTCCCAATGAGCTCTTAATAAATAAACCATCCCAAAGGAGTCCGGTTTGGTCCATCGACCATTTTCTCCTACGCGTACTGGCCCATAAGTGGAATTCTCCTACACGGCCCACGGGGCCCATCTCCCAGGTATAAAAAAATCCACCCTATTATCTCGTAAGTAGATTAATTCATTATTCTCCGACATATTTATTATAAAATATTCGTTTACTATTTATTCTCTCATTCACTGTGCTGACTTGAGCATCGGAGGGGCATCATTAGGACAACCCCCGGGGCCCTCTAACATTTGCGCGTGTGTGCAGACAAGTTCCCATGAAAGGATTTTCCGACAAGGAAAGAAGACAAGAACACTTCCCCACGGGAAGAGTATCGACGTGAAAAGTTCCCTCCGGGAAGAGGATTTTGGTCAATCCATTGACTTGGAATGATTTGCCTTAAAAATAGCATCATTTTGGCGCCATCTATGGGAAAAGCCAAAGTACACGAAGATCTGGCTCGATGCAACCACATGAGGTCGGACGAGCCACCACCGGTTGAAGAATCTCAAGTCCGTGCGGCTAGCCAAGCCAACTCGTGAGCCACTACATTGATGAAGAAGAGCCATTTGGCCCCGTGATGTTATCTCGAACCATTGCAATCGGGAATCAAGACCTCCATCCCCCGGAGTATGATGGAACTAGAGACCCGCATGAACAGTTGGACAAATTTTATGCCAAGGAGGATCTCTATGACATGACGGACGCCTCCTATAACAAGGTGTTACGCACTATCTTTGACAAAGATGGCGCTGGTGTGGTTCAAACTGTTGAAAGATAAGGGGTATGCACAACCAAAGTTGAAGGGAATGCAATAAGGTTTTTGTTGAACCAGGCTTCGGACTTGTTGGAGGCTACGTGATCAAATCCAAAAGTCTAAAGGAGTCAAGTAGCGGGATAACCGTCTTATGAAGAGTCGAGTCCCAAGAGTGAAGCCAATCTGCGTGATAAAGTCTTGCTCGGACTGTCATCCTTTTGAAACGAAGTCTGTTATTTAGTGGATTGCCTCTAGTAGTTGGAGAAGAGTGGATTAGAGGAACTACCCCGTCCTCCAACCACTATAAAATTGCTCTGTGTCTTTTACATTCAAAGACATTTATTTTTGCATATTATATCTGTTGTTTGTTAGATTTGCTAAGTCTATTGATAATAATCTAACCATAAAACAAGCGTTGAAAACATATTTTAACAAAGGGTGTAATACTTCATTTGAAAAACCAAGTCTCTTTGTATTTCTAAAAAGGTAACCTCACTCAATTGGGTTATCTTATCAACAACTCTCTTGAGTCCGTTGAGTGGCAACACTAATGTTAAGATTGGACTAAGTCATCCCTCAAGGACTAAGATGACTTAAGTCTAAAACTCGATTTAAGAATAAATTTAAAAAAATTAGTTATGTCTATTCAACCCCTCTTCTAGACTTAACTTAAGCACCCCTTGGGACCTACAAGTGATATCGGAGCGGTTGGTTCATTGAGCCTTCCACACCGATTCTTGAACTAGATCTCAATCTTTTTCAAAGATGCAATACTTTCTTTTAAAATTTTCTTTTAAACAAGTTATTATCATGGAAGCAAATCTAACTCACATTCCTATGTTTACTTGTTGATGAATTTGATGGCTGGAAGATTCGCATGCGAACACATATTTCGACTTTACACAATGAAATGTGGTTCGTCGTGAGGATAGACCTCTACAAATAATGAAAGTGAACACAACTGTAAGGGTTGCTGCTGCACCCACAACAGAAGGAGAGGCTATTGCAGCTCCTGCTGCACCTTGACCAGCAATGGTTGAAAAACCTCGATGCGAGTAGACCAATGAAGATTAAAAGAGATACAACTTGGACAATGTTGCCAAGGATATTTTGTATAAGACTCTTGACAAAGCCATGTTCAACAAAGTTAAATCATGCAGAATGACTAAAGAGATTTGGGAAAAAAACAAACTTTAATTTTTGATGGATCAGAGCAAATTAAAAAAAAATATTAATTGTTGCTGTACAAAAGGAGATGTGTATGAAGATATTAAGGTCGCTCCCAGTTGAGTGGGAAATGAAGGTGATGGCCTTGAGACACTCCATGGACTTGACGAGAATCTCCAACCATGAGCTATTCTCAGATTTCAAAGTTTATGAATTTGAGCTCTGAAAGAAAGCGCAAGAAGAGATAGTTGTACATAAGACAACCGCTCTATTGGAGAATCCAAGAGAACCATTGACCAAGAGGAGATTGCCCTTATGGTAAAAAAATTAACAAGTTCTTTAACAAGAACTATAAAAGAAACAAGGGTGAAACCTCTAGAAGACACTTAGCTCCTTCCAAGACCACGGAAGATAGACCCCCAAGGAGAGTGACCATCGAGACCCGAATACCAAAGATCGATAATCAAAGAGCTGATTATCAAAAGGCTAACAACATGTCTTTGGAACTGCAGACATCCATGACACTTTCTTTGTTGATTGTTCCTATCCACCAGTGTACAAGCACTGGAATGAGGAAGAGAGAAAAGTCTTCAAAGAGAAGATAAGAAAAGAAAGAAATTCATGTTGGTACATTGATCTTGACACAACCAAGTGCAAAGAGACAACCGAGTCGAGACAATAGTGAGGCGGACTATTCCTCGGACACCGGAGAAGAGGCTTTAATATGTCTCTTGGCTAAAGAACAGGGAAGATGAGGTACATTCTAATTCATCTAGCTCTAATTCTAATGATAGTGATAGTAACACAAACACTTCATCACCACATACCTTTATGATTCATTAGGAAAAATGATGAAAGAATTTGAGCACATAAAAACCTCTCACACAATTTAAATGAGTATAACAGACAACTCAAAAAGCCAAAACTCGCAGCATTGAGGATGCGAGTACTCTTTGTCAAGTAGTCATGTTGAGAACAAAGAGTGAAGGTATAAATTGCTACGGTCAAGGTAGACTTAGCTGAGAAAGAAAAGAGGGAAAACGATTTAAAAAAGTTGATTGCATCACTTAATAAGTCAACTAAAACATTGGATGAATTATTGATGATCGAAATAGAGATAGAAGATAAGATTGGATTAGGAATAAATTCCTTTGTTAATTCCCAAACTCGAATAGTGGTTTTGGAGAAAAGATTCTCAAGCAATGAAGGAGTCAAAAGCCCAAAGCACCATATGTTGCACCCACTCACACTCACAATCACACACATGTTGTCCTGGGTTATAAAGGCAAAGTCAAGAAGCCGAGAAGAGCATCTTTGAAAGCACAATCAAACATTTTGTGAAAGCAAAATAGAACTACCAAAAGCCCCAAAGGTTTTAGCATAGAAAGCCATATGAAGGGAATGGTAGAAACTATCCATGCCAGGCTGATTGGAATAGTCAAATGAGATATCAACCAAATCCTAAGGGATACAAGCCCAAGTGGCAAAGACCTAAGAATCAAAATAGGTCATTCCCTAGGCAAATGAACCATTATCAACACACATATGCACCCAAGCACAATGCTCAATATGCACAAAAGTTTCATTATTACTCTGAGAAAGAAAATGCACCAGCACACTCACAGGCATGCAGACAAAAGAGACAACTGTATGAGTCTAAAGCTCTCAAGAAATTTGATAAAATTGATTTCCTTGATTGCGCTTTCAAGGAAATCTTTGAGTCTAAGGAACTTGGTACATGAATAGTGGCAGTTCCAGACATATGACTAGAAATAAGAAGAATCTATCAAACTTGAAGGGCTGAATTTTAGTCTGCTGAGTATCAACCAACTCTTTGACAAGTGCTACATGTAGGATTCAAGATGGGTGTACGCCAGATCAATGATGCTGAATCAAATGAAGTTGCGCTATCAGGATCAAGACCGAAGAACATGTATGTAGTGGATTGGTCTACTGCTACACCAAGTACATGCCCACTAGCAAAGAGTACATCCGAATCAAGTTGGCCGTGGCACAAAAAGCTGAGTCACCTGAATTTGAAGACAATCAACAAGCTTGCAAGTAGTCATCTTGTGGAGGATTGCCAAACTCAATATAAAAGAAGGAAAGCATTTGTGATGTTGCGGATAGGAAAGCAAATCAAGTCTTCATTCAAGGATAAGCTAGTCCTTCTTCAACCAGGATCTTGCATTCATTGCATATGGATTTATTTGGTCTTGTTTAACCAGCTAGCATCAGACTTTGCAGAAGCTTCCACAACTTATGAGAAGAGTTCAAAATGAGAAGAGTCAAACCATTATCAAGATAAGGTCTGACATAGAAACCGAGTTTGTCAACGGGATCACAACTCATTCTTGCACAAAGAATGGTATTGCTCATGAGTTATCACCGTAAGAACTCCACGTGAGAATGGAGTAGGCTGAAAGAAGGAATAGAACCCTCAAGGAAGCCGCATGGACCATGTTAGGCTGAAGTTGGATTACTAAAAGATTTGGGCCGGGTGAAGCCATTAATCTTTGCCTTCTCTGACAATCGAGAATATGTGTATGATCAATAGGCGGTATCAAAACCCCTATGAAATTTGGACGGAAGGAAGCCAAATGTTGTATATTTTCATATATTTGGATGTAAGTGCTTCATTCACAACAATGGCAAGTACAACTTAATAGCTTTTGATGCTAAAGTTGATGAAGGTATCTTTTTAGGATACTCTGCGAGAGTAAATCTTTGATCTTGAACAAGAGGATTATGGTCACGAGAAGAGTCTACCCATGTGGTTTTGATGACCGAGGTTAATGGAGAAGACATTGATGAGTTAGCCGACAAGATGAATCAACTAACTATTCGAAGAGTCCATATATCGAGGCATACATCGGAAGGCTCAACTAGATGAAGATGAGATAATCGAATCTCAAAGACAATGGAAGGTTTGCAACATAATGATGTTCACGAGGAGGCTTGTTCAAGATAACTTAGTCATGAGAAGACTTAATCCAGACCTACTCCAACCGGATGTAATATGGCCGAGAGACCATCCACTAGAGCTTATCATTGGAGATGTTATAGAAGAAGTAAGAAGGATCCATGACTCAACATGAATCAATGTTCACTTGTTTCATTTCTCAAATTGAGCCAAATGATATGTCACAAGCATTGGGTGACACACATTGGATTCTAGCTATGTAGGAAGAGTGAATCGTTTCAAAGGAATAACGTTTGAGAATTGGTTCACGGCCTACCCTCCAAAATGTCATTGGTACTAAGTGGGTATTCGAAACAAGATGAATGAAGAGGGATCTATAGTAAGAAACAAAGCAATATTGGTAGCCAAAGGGTATTGCGAAGAAGAAGGAATAGGTTTTGATGAAACCTTTGCACTGTTGCGGATTGGAGGCGATAAGTATGTTTCTTGCTTATGCAAGACACAAGAACTTCACGATCTATCTAATGGATGTGAAGAGTTCATTTTTGAATGGACTTTTGGAAGAAGAAGTCTATGTGGAACAATGTAGCACCCTTTCTAGCTTACTTTAATTTAATGTGAAAAATAAACCATTAGAATAAAATAAATACTTACTTCTTGTGAAAATTTTGCAAAATCAATTAAATGCTTGTAATCGAAATAATTACTTGTCCAAAAACATTTATTCTCAAAAATAAAACCACATTTGACATTCAATAAACTAAAAACTCAAACTTTATATATAAGAGAAACTAAAAGACATGAAATCATGAAAGACGTGGGTTTTACGAGTCAACGCACCGTTGTGCCATCTCCTTTCTCATCTAGGTTCTCATCTCAAAACATTAAACATTCGTGGAATGAGCTAAAGAAGCTCAACAAGTAATGTAGGTCTTACATTTATACCTTGAAAGACTTTACATTTTCTTTACTTTAAAAGCTTTCACATTCATACTTAAAACATTGTCTTTCTTTTCGTAAAACATTCTCGAGGACGCGAGCTCACTTGGTGACACATTGTTCTAATCGGGTCGCAGATGGGCCTTGTTATTTGGAACCCGATTAACATTTTGCACGAAGGCACATTTCCATTCATTTTGCCCGAAGGCCCTTTTCCTTGAACATTAACATTAGCCGCACGTGGCATATTGTCGAACGCCGATCCCCGTGCCCATTTTCCACTCACTCGACGATCATAGAACAATGTGCACCCATTTCTTAAAAACATTATTAATTATAGACCTTAAAACTTGACTTTACTTAATTTTTGTATGCTCGTGAAATGCTATGAACATACATTAACATGATGCATGAACCTAAGTGATGCAACTTCAATTGAATACGGACATAAACTTAAAGAGCATATACATAATAATTAAATCACATTAATTAGCAAACATATTAAAAGTAAACATGACTTGAAACATGTAAATAATGATAGACCTACATTAATTTGGGAAAAATCTTATATTCGATTAGTTAGAGAAAAATCCTACATTCAATTAGTTAAGGAAAACCATATATTCAATTAATCGAGGGGAACCTTACATTCAATTAGTCGAGGAAAACCCAAGATTCAATTAGTCGAGGAATACCCTACATTCAATTAGTCAAGGAAAAATTCTACATTCAATTAGTTAGGGATAAACCCTGTGTTCAATTAGTCAGGGAAAACCCTACATTCAATTAGTTAAGGGAAAACCCTACATTCATTAGTGCAGGAAAACCCTACTTCAATTCCCTACATTCAATTAGTCAAGGAAAAACCCTCACTACAAGAAAAACGAAAACGACAACAGTTTTCACCGTTGTCTATTAAGAAGAAACACTTGTTGTTGTAGAAGGAGGTGTTGTAAAAGGGGTACTAAATGACAACAAAAAACACTGTTGTGGTATGGAACAAAGACAACAGTTTCTCAACAATCTACAACAGTTTTAAACTGTTGTATTGTTTCTCAACCACAACAGTTTTACACTGTTGTCTTTGTTCTCAACCACAACAGTTTTCCAACAATGAAAAATATTGTGTTTGAATGCGAATTTTGCAATAATATTGCACAATATTTTTTGATTTTGCTATTGTAAATTACAAATTAAACCTGTGAAACAAGAATAAAATATGAAATTAAACTACTTCAAATTGTATTTCATATCTCAATACCACAAAATGCCCAAAACAATAATGATTTAGTACTCGTTATATATAAAGTCCTCTACCAAAATAAAATGTCCAAAACAACGAGAAATTTAATATCGAGTTATACATAAGAGTATTCTGCCAAAATAAAGTGTCAAAACAATAATAATTTTGTATGTCAATGATCTAGAAATCGTAGCTCCAAATAGTAACTCCGACATCATCAGCGCGTCCATAAATTACATGAATTACCATAAAAGAAAGAAACATAAGTAAAAACGAAGCAATATCCCACAACTTTGTTTAATATAAAAGAAAATTTTAATATAGAATATAAGTTCTAAATACCTTTCACTAGCCAATATGATTTGACACACAATCAGCCCACACAGAACGCACTTCGTCGATATCTCCACGGGAGTAGTCAGCTTGTGTGAACTGTGAACAATAAATACAGACCTCATATAAACACAAAGTTCGATGGTGTTGGAAAATATAAATTAAGAAAATCTAGACAAAATAGAATTACTATTGCTCGCAACGAAGAACTCACAAATGATGTAAGTTCTTTAACTATCTCGCCTCATGTATCGCATTACGAAAAATCCACACTGTACATTATCCGAGTTGTTGAGGAGCCTGTGTTTGAAACAAGTTGTTAATAACTAACCAACAAATTACCTTTTTCTTGTTGATTCCAAAATGCTCTGTCTTCACAATAAAAATAATTCCATCGACAGATAAAGACTATACGCAGTATGGAAAAGCTTCAAAACAAGAAAAAATTACCGATTTAAGAACGAAACACCAGTAAATTCATCTTTACATCAGGTTCTTATAAACTAACGCTGTACCATGGAAAAATTGCTTGATTAATGTAATTTTGGAGTGATACAAGCTCAGCGCGTCCAAATTGCTTGATTAGCCCATAAACTTAGTTGCTGTTCAAAGGAAATGTCACCAATATTTATACACATCAAGGCATATTGACATTACAAAGATGTAACAACACATCATTTTTAGCCTGGTTTTTAATCAACCCATCTGTCACTTCTTAAAGTAGGATGAGGAATACAGAAATAAAATAACAGTGAATGAAATAAAGAAGCTAGAAAGCAGTTAGGAATGGAAAAATCCAGATGAAAATGATGTGGAAATTTTTAGTCCCAATGAAATTGAAACATTGAGAGGCGAATGATCATTTTCTATTCACAGATGCAGAACATGTCACTATAAGTCTATAATAACCAAAAACCAATTAAAAAGCAAACAATGGCTATAAATGTGGCAATCACAATCATTATTAACCACCTAAAAAACATCCGGAAATTAATGTTACACTGTACTGAAATAGACAAGTTCGCCTTTTTAGAATTTAACATCATATCTCAACATAATTGCATAAGCTTCAAGTAAAACGTATCAGCCGAAAAATCCATCTTTAGCAACATGAAGTTTCACAAAGAAAACTAAGAATATGCGATCCGGAAATCCTTTTGTAAATTTCTCATCATTCTTCACCAGACAGCTAAAAGAATTAAATACAGCTCACAACACAACCAATATAAACAACAAAATATGACGGCACATTACATTTACTCTGCCTCAATGTAAGAATTTGCAGATACTGAAAAAAATTAGTGGATTCGAACAGGAATTGATGAAAAGTCACCCAAAGGAATAAAACATGTACGAGGCACCAAAAATATTATGACTGAATACGATATCAAAGAAACTAACTGGAAAAATATTTTCATCTTCAGGCTTTGTTCGGTCCCAAGAAAATTCTTCTGTGCGACTTAAGAGGACATTCTCAGAAGCAAATCAGCAGTATGGAAAAATTGCTTGATTAATGTAATACACGCTCACAATAGGCAAATCAGCAGGCAAATCGAGTCACATTGTGAGATGGAATTTTGGAGTGGTACCAAATTGCAAAAAATATTACAATCATATATGAAACTATGGACTCACTTTTGAACTTATGGACTCACTTTTGAACTTAATATAGCAGTTGTCAGACAACCTTGCCGCTCTTCACCTGCAAAAGACAGCAAACTTAAAGACAGATGAAGGAAGATGGATATAGCCATAATTATTAAATTAAAAAATATTAAATCTGATGCTTAAGCGAAAAAGGCACCTCAGAAAAGAACATCACAAGAAGGAAAAAAACAATATCCAGAATCTTTCTACATGGTAATAAATGTTTCTAGGAATATTCAGACAGATAAGAACTGATGTCAGCAATAGTATTATTAATTGCCTGTGCTTTTAGTACTGCAATGAATTGCCTTACCAAAACTAAGATCGCCCCAGGCCTAAATTTGCAGAACTACAACACGTGGCCAATCCTTCAACACATTATCATTAAAAATACGATGAACCGTATCTCACGTATAACGAACGTACCAGAAATTACCAAAATGAGGCTACTCAAAGCTGAACAAAGCGTCTGTGAGAAGATGAAATGAGCTCAGATCTCGAATAGAAGACGGAGCGTAACACTGAAGGCAAAGATATTTATAGAGGAAATGAGTGTTTTTGAAAGAGAAAGAGAAGCCAACCAAAAATAATTGAACAACAAAAAATTTTATTTTTCAACATCCTAGCCCAAAACACAAAGTTGAGCCACTGAAAAAAGAAAAATCCCAGCCACCAAAGCCATCACCAAGAACCAGCAACAAGCAGAAAAAACAAAAAACAGAGAAGAAAGGCCCCAATCAAATCTTTGAAATGTTACAAAACTCCTGCCATTCAGTAATTGCTTTGTCCACCATTTCTTTCTCTGTAACCAACCAATCACTTTCTAAACCAAGCAATCTTAGAAAAGTATTTGATTACAACTTTTCAACAAACTTTCTTAATTGTAATGTTTTACTTATAATAGCATTTGCCCAAATGCATAAACCAATAAACACTAACAAGATAAAATAACACAAAATTAAAAAGCACAAGTAAAAATGAAATTGATGGAATTAATTAATCCTACTCCAAAAACATGATCATTTAATCATTGTTAGTGGATTACATCAGTGATTACTATTTCCTACTAAAAAAACCCTAAAAGCTTAAAGCCATCCATCAGACACAATCCATTTGGGGAAAAAAGGATAAGAGGGGTTAACATTAATCAATTAATTAGCAAAAACTATTATAAAGTACTCACAGTAACATTAAATTAGGTTAGAAAACTTTTTCCCCAAATTTTTTGTTTGCCAGAAATTACCGCACTACTAGCCTATTGAACACACCTCCATTGAGCTACAGTAGCTAGCAGTAGACAGAGATTGTTGAGCTTGCTCAACCTTTTGGCTTTTAGATTGTGCTGCGACGATGGTGCTGCAAGTTGCTTTCTCAAATTAAGGCCACTTGTTGGCTGTCACGATAGAGAGCAAAAATAAGCACTCAAATAAATGAGGAACTGCCTCAAACCACATACATGATCGAAAAAGCTCTCTGAATAATTTAGTCAAAGAATAAATTGCGTAAGGTTCGCATTCAACAAAATGTCTGGAAGTAAGAAAACTTGGGGGATTTACCAACAAAATGCCTACTAATATCATCACCGTGAGGAAATTACAAATAACACAATAAGCAAGTAAAAGAAACCAGGAATTCTTTGGCGATGACGGCGGCGCGCGGTGGAGGGCGATGGAAACGTTGGTGGCGGAGGGACGATCAATAGGGTTTTGGGCTTTTTGAGCTGTTTAGTTTAAACTTAGGCTGATATTATTATTATTATTTAAATTTAATTTATTTAAATTAAATTTTTTTATCAATTAAAATTAATTTTTTTGAATAATTAAGATTAACTTTCTAATATAACTATTTTGTTAGTTTTTATTTTTTTTTTTCGAAATAAAGTTATTAGTTTTTTTAAATATGTTATTCTAAAAAAAAATAGTTTTTCTAAATATTTGGAATATTCTCTTTTAAACTGTTGTATTTGACACAAATAAGATGTTGTGGTAGATGTCCATTACAACATATGTAAAAATGAGTTGTCTTTTGACAAATAAAAATGTTAACAGACAAACCGATTTAAAAAACAGTTGATTGTGAATGCTTCAAATGACAACTAATTAGTGAAAAACTATTGTCCTTTTATTGTTGTTATTTTGAATTTTTCTTGTAGTGCCTACATTCAATTAGTTAGGGATAAACCATGTGTTCGATTAGTCGAGGAAAACCCTACTTTCAATTAGTTAGCGAAAACCCTACATTCATTAGTCAAGGGAAGGTACATTCAACTAATCATTAAAAATCATACATTCAATTAATTAGAGAGAAAACTTTATGTTCAACTAATAAGAGAAAACCCTATGTTAAATTAATTAGGAAAAACTCTAGGTTTAATTGGTAATGGATAAACCTTACATTCATTTAATTAATCAATGGATCCTAATTATTATGAAATTAAGGCCACTGCTGGGAATTTCATATCACACACAACCCCAATTATCATGAGATATGAGACCTACAGTATTACAAATATATATATATATATATATATATATATATATATATATATAAACTTAAGACTAAAAGAATCAAAGTTTGACCTTTAAGAACCATTAAACATGCATCAATATTTACACATCATACGACATCAACGAAACCTTGAACCTTTCATGCCATAATGCTACTGAGGCTTAGATGATTTCTACTGGGCCCATGAATTCCATATATGAGCTTGTACCCGCCAACATAAAATGGTGTGAAGTATATTTACGCCCAATTTCAGAATCTGTTGCTTTACAATTCTGATTCGCAAATCACGTATAATATTCAATCAACCACGTATGAAATTTGATAAAACATGTAAATTATTATCACATAAGGCGGTAACACTTGTAGTCAACATGATAAAGCTATAAATATTGTGATCTATTAGGATAAAGAGACCATTCTCAAAATTAGCATACTAAAAATCATGACAATGATACATATCTAAATCTACATAAAAACTAAAGAGATTACTTGTCTGACTAGCTTATGGATAATTAATTCTTCTTAGACCTCTATCGAATCAATCGCGTTGGGGAAATCACTTTTCTTTCTTCTCTTTTCTTTCTTTCTCCCCTGGCCGATCTCTCTATTCTTTCTGCGCCTCATCTATCATGTATTCTATGTTCTCCATGTGTGTTTTGCGTGTCTTATATCGTATTTTAACCTCTTCTAATTGGGCTAGGTTTAGAGTACATGGGCTTGTTACTAACTTACTAACAATGTGGGCCTGATTTAATACTCTAAACTAATAAAAAGTCAAATTATTCATTATAAGGCCCAAATTTAATAATTAATCAATCCAATTAAAAAGACACTTTTACTATCCAAAATTTAATAAATTAACTATATAATAAAATCATCATTACATTATCAATTATTATTGCATAAAATAAACAAATAACATGATTAATAAAATTCTTATAAAGGCATAAAAATCTTGGTCGTTACATTCTCACCACCTTATAAAAAGTTTCGTCCTCGAAACTTGTCAAATATATAAAAATATAATATGTTCGGCGTAAAAATCAACTTTGATATTTTTTTTTCACCCCAGACATACATTAGAAAATTAATAAGTAGACTACAGAAAGAGAGTATTGAACAAACATGAAACTCGCAAGCGTAAAACATAAATTGTTTGAACTTTAAGCACTCAGTCATGCAAATATTTGACACTGTACATGTAGATAAAATAAGAAACTCCGCTCACCAACCAACATTTATGATAATCTATTCAGAAAAAACGTATCTGAACAAGCATGTAACATATCACCAAAACCACAAAAATGGTGGGTAACAATAAAAGATGTGAATTGTGGAAGTTAAAAGATGGTGGATACAAAGAAACCCGCCAGCCAAGCATAGAGAACGATAATGAATATTGATTGGGGATGAATGGTGAATTTCAAAGACATAATATTTTTAGGTCATTGACTCTTGAAGAATACAAAATCTAATTCAAAGCATATAAAGTGAAGAAATCGATGATGGGATAAATGGGCCCGAGCGAGTTCGAAGTCCACAAAAGAAAAATTAAAACAGACAAAAATTGGATTAAGAAAATAAATTTTGATGATGAATAACCCAATATTATTGGAAACCGAAATGAGAGAGTGCGATCTTTGTGAGCCCACAAGGAAAACTAGACAGAGGTCTACCGGTAACTTTAAAATATTGACGTATTTCAACCGAGCCTCTGTTAAATAGAGGAAGAAAGAAAAAAAAAACAAAGATAGATAGAGATAGCAAAATATCGGATAAGGAGTTGAATTAAGAAAAGAGAAAAACATAAGATCAATCGAGAATCCCAATGGAAAGGTAAGAATAACCAAGGAGAAAAGAAAGGGGAAAAATACTAGAATTGAAAGAACAAATAAGAAATGAGGGAGACTAGGAAAGTAAAAGAATTAGAAGCGGGTAGGCTTCACACAATAGTTGAGAAATTCTTTTTCGGGTAGGGATATAATCCATATGAACCGAGCCCCTTTTTGAGGATTCAATAGTTTTTAAAGAGAAGCAAAAAGACAACAATAATTAGCAAGCCCAAGATGTCAAAACGGATGAGAACATGGGTCAAAGACTAAGCGAAAAATCGATAAAATATAGCAAGTCAAAAACATGTGGACCGATGATGACGCCCAAAATCAATCGCAAAAACTCATTTAGACTTAGTGATCCATTCAATTTAGACAAATTACTCAATTGCGGAGAGAATAAGAAGATGGAAGTTAGAGAGAAAAGAATATAAAGTAGAGAGAAAAATCGAGATGGGAAAAAGGGAATTGAGAGGCAAATAGAGAAGAGAAAATTGACTCGCGAACATAGCAAGAGATAAGGAGCAACAAATAAAAGGAAGAAGACAAAACAAGACTGAAAGGGAGGAAGAAAAAGAAAGTAGGATGGAAATCCAAAAATATCTCTACTTTACCAAATGAAAAATTCGTTATCGATAATAACATAACAAATTATAATAAAGTGTTTTGCAAGAACATGATTAAAGAATAGGTAGAGGAATTAGAAAATGCTTGGATTTGAAAGTGGAAGAAAATAATCCGGAGGTAATTGAAAGAATAAAAGAGTTTAAAAGGAGTGTGCAACAAAAATATGAAGCGGTGAAGAGCATCCACACAGTGGAGGAAAAATAGGTAAGAAATGAATCTACAAACTTTAATATTAGAGGGTGGGAGAGAGAATGGAGAAAAATGAATTAAGAAGTCCGTAAGTAAAAAAGTAGATAGACTTTGGTTGTATCCAAGAAACCAAAATAGAGAAAATAGATAGAAATTTATATAGAAAATTTTGGGCTAACAATGACTTTGATTTGAAATTCTTGAGTTCACAAGGAGCCTCGGATGGAATACTGAAGTATTTGGAACAAAAGCAAATTTGTGTTAAATTATTGTTGGGCTTTGACGGTGCTTAGCTACCAAAGACAGTTGGGGTATGGAGCAAAACGAGGTGGTGATCATCAATATTTATTCGCAATATTATCTAAAAGGGAAAAAGAGAATTGTAGGATAATATCACAAAATAGATTCAATTAGCGGGACAAAAACACTTTATGTGATGTCTGGGGATTTGAATTCTAGATTTTATCATTTAATGTTACGGGAGTGTTACGAAAAGAGAGTTCAAGATAAAGTTATGGTCAAATGATGATTTTGGGTTGGGATACTTGGGTTCTCAAGGAGCATCAGGTGGATTGCTCAATATCCGGGATAATAGAATATTTAATTTTTATCAAAGACTAGTTTATCAAATGAAGTTTAACAATAATAAGGAAATGGGGAATTATGACGAGTTGATAAAATTTGCAATGTTTATTCATCTTGTTCATTTGTTTGGAAAAGAAAACAATGGGAGGAGATACATACAAAATTCGGATGATAAATAAAAAAGTGCATTCTTGATGACTTTAATGTAGGCGGTTTTCAATGAAAAAGAAAAGACAATGCGGTAATGTGAACAATAGAGAAATGAAAGAAATAGTTTTATTAGAAATTGTGAGGTTATTAATCTCTCTCATAATAAGAAGATTCACTTGGTATAAATGCGATGTGAGTTGTGCAAGTCGAGTTAGATAGAATTATTATCTCGGATGGGTGGATGGAAAGATGGTTAAATTGCATTTTAATGGGATTGGAAAGAAACATCTCTCGAACATTGTTCAATCATTTCTAATGAGAAAGAAAAATGATAATTGGAAGCGAAAGACGTTTAGAGTTCGGATTGTTGGCATTTACATACGTATTTTATATATATATATATATATATATTTTTCGTGGAATCGAAATGGAATAAAATTGAGATTTGAAGATGATATTCTTTTGTTCTAAAGAAAACTTGAAAATACTAAAGGATAAATCAAGTTTGAAACAAATAAATGTTTGGGGACATGATAGAAATATGTAAGATCCTATATTAGAAATAATATATGTAGAATGCAAGTTTTAGGGTGTCGGTAAACCAATCTAAATTCAAATCAAATCTTTGGATTTAGAAACATTTACTCACATGGGACAAAAAGTTAAAGTAATAAATCACATACAATAAATAAAATCAATTTACGAAATATTTACGACTACATCAAAAAATCTATGTCACCCAAAGTGCATTCTCAACTGCAATCTAAAGCCAAAAACATCAGTACGATATTGTACATTCATAATTAAACTGACTGTAAAACTTACCATATAGTGTAGGGAGACGCTCAGGGCGCGACTCAGAACCCATGACTTGATGACTTTAAACTTGTCATAAATTAAATCGTTTTAAAGTCTACAGAATCGATTTTAAAAAGCCTCAGCTCTGATACCACTAAATGTAGCGCCCTTTCTAGCTTACTTTAATTTAATGTGAAAAATAAACCATTAGAATAAAAGAAATTTTATATTCAGTTAGTTAGGAAAAAATCCAACATTCAATTAGTTAAGGGATAACCCTATTTTCAATTAATCAAGGGGGAACCCTACATTCAATTAGTCGAGGAAAACCCTACATTCAATTAGTCAAGGAATACACTACATTCAATTATTCAAGAAAACCCTACATTCAATTAGTTAGGGATAAACCATGTATTCAATTAGTCAAGGGAAAGCCCTACATTCAATTAGTTAAGGGAAAACCTACATTCAATTAGTCAGGAAAACCCTACTTCAATTCCCTACATTCAATTAGTCGAGGAAAAACCCTACATTCAATTAGTTAGGGATAAACCATGTGTTCAATTAGTCGAGGAAAAGCCTACTTTCAATTAGTTAAGGAAAACCCTACATTCAATTAGTCAAGGAAGGTACATTCAACTAATCATTAAAAATCATACATTCAATTAATTAGAGAGAAAACTTTATGTTCAACTAATAAGAGAAAACCCTATATTAAATTAATTAGGAAAAACTCTAGGTTTAATTGGTAATGGATAAACCTTACATTCATTTAATTAATCAATGGATCCTAATTATTATGAAATTAAGGCCACTGGGAATTTCATATCATACACAACCCCAATTATCATGAGATATGAGACCTACAAAGATTACATATATATATATATATATATATATATATATAGGATTTGGTTCAAATGAGACCACCCTCCCTAGGTGAGATAGTGTGGACTCATCTTACCCATTGATCTTAAAAAATGAAGGGATGTGATTAATTCAGTTTTTTTAATTATTTCCTAATTTTTGCTGATTTTAAGGGTAAGATTGTAATTTTGTAATTCAAATTAGTGGTTCCAGTAGTTTATGGTTCAAATTAGTGGTCCCAGTTTTTTAAGGGTGAAATAGACACTGCCCGGATTTTGTGGCGGAATTTAAGGAACTGTTTTCTTTCCAAATATTTTTATTTTACAAAGATAGTTATGGTTCTTCTACTCTTGCATAATTAGACATCAAATAATGCATATTTAGTTATTTTGTTGCACTTTTTTTATGAAAACAAGACATAATTGAATATAACGTCTTCGCATATGTAGTTATACTACACCGCATAAATAGGTTCAATATAATGTATATTTAGTTATGAAAATGGGATGTTGCTTTTGGAAATTATAAAAATGAGATGTTACATAATGTCTTTGCATATTTAGTTATTCCACAATGCATAAATAGTTTGTAGATAATACATAGTTAGTTGATTTTGTTGCATAATTTATGACATCTTGCATAGTTGGTTATATTGTACTACATATTAGTTTTTTACGCCGCATAGATAGTTTTCGGGATAATGCATATTTAGTTGAGTTTTGTTGCATATTTAGTTTTCGAACTCACTTTGTTCGTTATTTATCCGTAATATTGCACCGATTTTTCGTGTTTTTCTCTGTAATTTTCGAGTTCTTCACGTTTTATTTATTTGCGTTAATGGAGGAATGAGAGAGAGAGAGAGAGAAAGAAAGAGAGACGTGAGATTGGGGAAAAGGAGATGTATGAGAGAGAAATAGATTTGATTTCATTTTTGTAACTAACTTGTTATGTTATTTTACCCTACTATCCTTATATTGATTAAATTAATATTTTAATATATTTTTATCCATTAAATCATACCCATTGATTAATAGTGGGGATGGTTGAGATTAGTCCATTGTGTCTCACCTAAAGACATGGTCCTCACTTGATCCTCCCCTATATATATATATATATATATATATATATAAACTTAAGACTAAAAGAATCAAAGTTTGACCTTTAAGAACCATTAAACATGCATCAATATTTACACATCATACGACATCAACGAAACCTTGAACCTTTCATGCCATAATGCTACTGAGGCTTAGATGATTTCTACTGGGCCCATGAATTCCATATATGAGCTTGTACCCGCCAACATAAAATGGTGTGAAGTATATTTACGCCCAATTTCAGAATCTGTTGCTTTACAATTCTGATTCGCAAATCACATATAATATTCAATCAACCACGTATGAAATTTCATAAAACATGTAAATTATTATCACATAAGGCGGTAACACTTGTAGTCAACATGATAAGGCTATAAATATTGTGATCTATTAGAATAAAGAGACCATTCTCAAAATTAGCATACTAAAAATCATGACAATGATACATATCTAAATCTACATGAAAACTAAAAAGATTACTTGCCTCGACTAGCTTATGGATAATTAATTCTTCTTAGACCTCTATTGAATCAACCGCGTTGGGAAAACCACTTTTCTTTCTTCTCTTTTTGTAGGTCCCAAGGGGTGTGAGTAAGGTTTAGAGGGGGGAGGTTGAATAAACCTTATCAACTTTTAATTTAGTCCTTTTAAATAAGTTCGAGTTAATTTCACAACTATGCCCTTGATGGACAACTAAGTTAGTTAACCAAACAGAGTTAGCCACTCAACACTCAACTGAGTCATTGATGTAGAATAACTCAAATTGTTTAGTCTAATACTTAACTCGATTGTGATGAGATTTTCAACGGAAGACTTAACACCCTTGAATTTGGTTTAAATGTGTTTTAACATTTGGTTTTAGCTCTTTGTTAAATATCAATTGGATAGCAAATTATCAGCAGATATTAAATAATATGCGACAAGTAAATTATTTGCTACTACATGGCATTCATCAAAATCTAAAAAATAAATTTCCCAACAACGAAGCCCTCCAATAACTTGAGACTGGTTCGACCTTGAACCTTTCTAGAATCCTCCTTGGAATGTAGACCCCTTTTGATTTTTCAAAAGTTTTCTCTTCAACAGTTTGAAGTTGTCTTTCCTTCACAGCTTGGTGTTGGATTGATTTCCTTCGAAATTTAGGCTTGAGGATTTGCTTGAATAACTTGAGAATATTTTTGCGGTTACAACTTGAATAATAGCTTGAGTGTTCGTGGTTCAGGTAACCTCACCTTTTATAGTGAACTTTCAAAAATGCCCCCGTTGAAGAGATAAGCCGATTTCAAAAGTCATCAGTATTCGTTGGCTTGTCTTGTTGCGATCCTTGATCTTGACATTTCCTCGTCTTGAATGAACATCCGACTTTTCGTAGTCGACCAAGTGCAATGCTTCCCATTGGTTTATTCCTTTTGCACGCTTCTGGACTAAGCACTTTAAGACATGGCGGCATGGAAGTATTACTTTTTAGGTAATATTCTTGACTTACGTAACGGATTCTTTTTCAGTTGTCTTGACTTGATGCCTTTCCTTAACTTCCCGGTGACTTGAGTCACTCCCAATCATTGGATGACTCATCTGTCACTTCAACCCGAGACTTGGCTTCTTGAGTTGACTTGACTGACACTTCATACAGCTGTATCATAGCTGCTACACTTTCAGTCGAGTTCTTGTCTTCTTTTCCTTGCTATACTCAGCTTCTTCACAGCGGAGTCTTCATCCCGATCTTGATTGACCTATTGTATGTTCGGGCGTAGGCCGACTTGACTATAGTACAGCCCTATCTATTACAATACACATTACAAAGAAAATGGGGTGCCAACTTTCTAGTCTAAGTTTTACATGGCATTCATCAAAATCTAAACAGTAAATTTCCCAACAATTTCCCCTTTTTGATGATGCAAAAACTTAAAGACATACATACAAAATGTAAAATAGCAGAGATACATACGAGACAATGTAGAAACAGAGAGAATGTATGCGTAGAATTGATCCTTTTATTGATCATAACATTCTTGTTCTTTACACGTTGTTTACAAAGTGTATCGAGCATCATGTCGTTCTATATCTACGCAAAAAAATATAGAAATTCTAGATTCTTATTCAATACCAGAAGACTTACATACATATGCATTTACAATAGTAAAATACATGAAGGGGTGGACAACAACACTTCATCGCCTTCATTGCCTCTTTTTCTTTCTTCTTGACTCTATCGTCTTCCCTCGGTCTCTTTCTCTTTTTTTTCTTCACCGCTTCTTTTTCTCGTAGGCTCTTACTCGGCGACTTCATCTTTTCTTCTTCTTTTCTTCTCTTTCTTCCCACAAATGAGTTTGTCTTTTATTTTCTTCTTCAATCCTCTTGACATAGTCAGCATTCTTCCTTGCCAGTTCCCTGTTGGCTACTTTGTCATACCCAGCCCAATAGATCCCTCCTTTCTTTCCTGGATCTATATATTCGATATTTTTGGGTAGAGGTCTAGGTCTAAAACCTCTTACTCCACTACTTCTACCTCTTCCTCTCCCGGTGTGTATTGTCTTTGGGGCCTTCTTTCTTTCTAGTAGAGTGACCAGCAGAGTGATCACTAGAGTCTGTTTGCTGTCGCTTCTTCGTGCTGACTTGAGGCCTTTTTCCCAATACAAGTCCCAGGCTTGGGCTATGGACATGCCTTCGAAGTATCCTTAGAATTCGAGCATTTTGAATTCATCGACTAATCTAGGCTCGGTTCCAATGTCTGAAATGGCATCAGTGTCTCTTCCTGCTGGAATGCCTCCGTATTGTTTCAATATGTCCATCACACGGGTATCCATTTTTCCTTCAACCTCCTTCATCCCTCGCTTTTGTTTTCCTCTTCACGGATATGGGCACAACAGAGTGTTGGAGCGGCAGAGTCACTGGAAGTTTGCTTATGATGTCAGCTGTGACAAGTCCTTGTTGAGGGGTTCTAGCAACCATTAAAGTCATATCCTTTGAACCTTCCCCCTTAACGGATTTTCCCTTTCTTTTCTTCTGCTTCTCAAACATGCGTCCTTCTTCTCAGCAGTCGATTCTTTCAACGTCTTTAGGTATTCCTCTTCCTCCTTTTTGGCATCATCAATGGAGAGAGGAACCCCCGAAACATGCCAAAAGCATGAAATCTAGGCGGCCGATAGCTAAGTTACGCTGGATTCTATCATGGAGTATCTTTGCTTTCGAAATTCTCGAGCGAGTGGCTTTTGATCCGGCCATCACCAACTTCATTTCAGCCATAAGAGAAGGCCGGATTTTTCATTCATATTCTCCTCTACGCGCATAAGTTATTTTCGATGAAATTCACGCAGCTAGCCCCATTTCCGTGGTATGAGATTCATGCATTCTATCATTGTTTTCTTGCATTCTTCTCTTCATATTAGCATTATCAGCGCTCCGGATCAACATCTTGTTGTACAATGCCTTAAAGTATCGAACTGTTCCACACGCATTGTTTCTTCTTTGCGTTACCACCATTCCCGATCTCCGACTATTATCCCACGCAGATCGGCCATAAGATTAGCATCTCTCATTATCCAGCCGCATATCCAATGAGGCCTGGTGCCTTTTCATCTTCTCTATCTTAGCAAATATTGCCTTGAAGACTTCTCGAACCTCAGCTGTCACCTCTGTCTCAGCTGGCGGCCAAGCAACATCAAAATCAAAATCTGCTGGGACGATGGTATCTGTGGGAATGACTGGATCAGGTTTATGGAAACGTCGTTGATCTCTAGCTGATTCTTCATCAAGATCAGGCAGCTCTAGTGAGAAAGGGAAAGTTTGTTCAAACGCATCATCACGGACATAGGGAATCTGTTCAACTGTGACTTGTGGCCGTGATGTGCCTGGTTGAGTCGATTCTGCTGCAGCGTTGGGAGCCTGCGCAGTAGACTGTGATTCAACTGGGGTTTGTTGTGGTACGGACCTAGCTGGCGAGCCTCAATCGTCTCAACAGCCGTCGGTCTCAAATGGTTTTTCCATTTGAGTTGTCCGGTCCTCGTCCGTATCGATAGCGTCGTCGAACGATGATGAGATCGTGAAGGGATGGCTCATCATCAAAATTGAACTTTTGATGAGCACGCTTGAATTCTGGCTTACTCGTCTTTGGGAAGAACTTCCTCACCGAGTCGTTTGGGCTTGCAACAGGGGATGACTCAGCTTTAATCTTCACCGTCGGATCCCGAAAAGTTACATCGGGGTTGTCTTGGGAATCGTGAAGGGCACTTATCTCCTTATCGCTTGCATCAATGATAATAGGAGGGATGTTCTCAGTATTCTGCCTCTTTTTACCTCGGGAAGTCTCAACCTCCCGTAGGCCTTGACTCCTCGCAGTCTCAACTGCAAAGCAAGGCCTTGACATTTCCTTCGACAGACTCAAATGTCTTGGGGTCTTCTACAGTGGCATCCACATGAGTCTCAACTCCGTGGATTGCACTTTCATTTCCCAGTGTTAAACTCCCGGGCGAAACCATCCTGTGCCTCGACGCATCGGCAGACATCCTCGGCCAGAGCGGCTTGGCACTTCAGCTGAGACAGTCTCAACTGTCTGAGCTTCTTCAGTGACAACTTGCTGTGTTTTGTTTTCTTTTTCCTTCTCCACTTCGCCTCCGAGATTCATGGTGGAGTTATGCTGCAGCAACCTCCGACCTAGGCTGCAGTGGAGGGAGTTTCCCCCACCGGCACACCACCGAGTGACTTGGATTGGGGTCACTCTTCTCCAAACTCCCGGCTATTTCCTGTGAGTGTTCAGCCGTTGGGGTAGGTGGTAAGACACCTTCAATAGGGGTTGGCTCGACTTGGGTCCCCAAGTTCCCGTTTCATCGCCGCCTTCCTTAGAACCTTCCTCAGAGTGAGCTGGGGAAGTGGTCGCAGCAACAACAGTTGCAATCTGCTGCACCACTCCCATAGGGTCAATTTCAGTGTGATTTGGAAGACTCTCCTGGTCCTTCCATCAATCATTCCGATGCATCATCCTGGATTCCCACATGGCTTCTTTGTATTTCCAATTTTTCAGATCTGCGCGCAGGTCCGATCCTCATCACTTTCTCAAAGTATGTCAAGATGTGGATGAGTATGATCGATGGTTCCAGTTAGAGGACAAATATCGGCTTTCGCTTTACGAGCTTCGCTTCCTATGCTATCCTAGCACTTCGTTTTCCTTTCGAATTTGCAACATGTTGATGTAGTTATCCTCATCAAGGGCTTGCGGCATGGTATCAACTTCAAGGAACCTGAATAGCTCCTCTTCCTCCTCAATAAACTTTGGGTGTTCAAACCGCACTAGAGTGACTCAACTTCCACTTCCTCCATTCTCGTAAACGATTTTGGACGTCGGATATGGTGGAGATAGCATGATCACATCATTGTCATCATCTTTCTGCGGTACCTCTTTCTTAGGAATGGAAGGTAGTAGAGCTTGTTTGCTCTTCACCCTCGCGGCGTCTGTCGCAAAGGCGGAGACACAACCACTGTCAACAGGAGACTTAGCTGTCTCAATCATTACTTGTTCTCACTGCTTTTGTCTATAGCTTTGGGTCTTGAGTTGCCTCTGCTGATCGGCCTCAGCAGACTTGGCGGTTTTATCAATGATCTCGGGAGACTCTACTTCTCCCAAATTGCTTTTAAATGATTTGTTCCAGTAGAGTGGCGATGTCAATTGTTTTCTCAAGCTCAACGCTTGAAGATTCTTCTTCTTCTCTTGGTTTTCACCAGAGGAACGCCTGGTTCTACTTCCTCCGGTTCCTCGATAGTAAAGGCCGTGGGGTTGCCTTTAGAGGCATTTTTCTTGTCTTGGCGATCTCTTCTTATTCATTCCTGGAGAAGATACTAAGGATTCCTTCTCTACTACGACTCGCAGGGGTAGGAGACACGGCTGCGAGGGGCGGGTGACTTGGCTGACGCAGGGGCAGTGCGGTTGTTTTCTTTGCCGCATGGGCAACCGTCTTCTTTCCAAATGCAGTGCAACTTTCTTCTTGGGAGGGGAGGCAACAATCAAGTTTCCTCGGGGTCAATCGATTCCCCACCTCACCGTATCCGCTCTCTTGGCATAAGCTCTCTTCGAGCTCCCGAGAGATTCGATCGGAAGATCTTCTTGTTGACATGGAACGCCTTTCCATGTCGAGTGGAACTCCTTCACCTCCATCACCGCCAATAACAAGGCCATACCCCAAGGATTCTATGAACGATCCATCTTCCTTGAAAACTTATTTCCAACATTTTAGCGAGTCTGCTGTATACAAACTCAAATTCCCGGTTTACTTCTTCTCCTCCATGATCGCGGCCATCACGATCGGCTTGGTTTTGGACAGTGATTAAAGCTTCCAAATTTTATGTCTACACACTTGGCAACAATATCCAACAACTTATGATAATCTTCCTTCAAATGACTTCTTGTCTGCTGTGTAGACAACTTTCGCAGCATAGTTAGGTTTGGCCACTTCCTTCCATGCAGCAACCAAGTTTACATCGGCCTCCAATATCTCCGGCACTCCTTCCGATGGTAGCAAACAATTCTCCGCTAGATCCTCTACAGTGATCGTAAATTTCTTTCCGTGAACAGAGGACTTGATGCCCCGTCGTGAACATCAGTGTTCACGTAGAACTATGTGACCTCTTCCACATACGTCATTTGAAACTCCATCGTGAGAAAGGGTTTCAGTCCAGATTTCTCCACTTTCTTAGCTATCTTCTTCACAAGGGTTTCATCGGACCCCTGTTTAATCATCCCTTCAAAATCCACGGTAGAACCAGTGTGGATTTGCTTTCCCAACTTAGCGAAATCGTATGTGGTTGCCATTTTTGAGTTTTACCGAGCGAAACCTTAGAAATTTTCTTTGAGGACTAATAGGGTTTTGAGAGAAAAATACAGTCTTTGCTTTTGGAGAGATGAACAGTTTTGGTGTAGTGTGAGAGAGAAAACGGACGAAATGGTATATGTATGGGTTATGAAAGGACGTGTATACGGTTTTTGAAATTTGATCAAGATCAACGGCTCAGATTTAGCATGCCGATTAGCATTTAATTGCTCGTATTTAATGCGGCAGCATTTATATCCAATCATATGCTTTGTCGTGTAACTTTTGATCCCGAATGGTTATTATCTTTGAAATCATCCTTAAAACATTCCCGCTTAATAAAAATGACCGCGTTTTTGTCACTTAGCTCATAAATAACTCAGCTTTCTCTTTAGCTGATTCAATTCTTCTCTCTTTTCACGTAGGTACTCGGATGTAGCTAACTCGATGCAAATGTGATTTTTCGACACGATCGATGTACTTAGTCGGTTCATGACCTCACTCTATTTTCATCTTTTCTCGTTCCAACTCTTCTCCTTGAGTCTTCTGAGTGTCAATTCAGCTCAATTAACCCTAGCTCATGCTTAAGCTCTTCAAATCTTGATTCACATAATGGCTTTGTGAATATGTCACCTAACTTGTTTATCGGTTGAGATGTATTACAAGGTGATGTCCTTCTTTTCAACATGATCTCTCATAAAATGATATCCGACATCAATGTGCTTTGTTCTTGAAAGTGCAACACATGATTTTGAGTGATTGCAATAGCACTTGTGTTATCACACATAATTGGAATTTCTTTTCTTCAACATCATAATCTCTCACCGTTGTCTCATCCATAAGACTTGGGCACAACAATTTGCAACTATGTACTTTCTCACCGGGATGTGGCTATTGAATTTTGCTTCTTGCTAAACTAGGAAACCAATCTGTTTCCAAGCATTTGACATGTACCTGAGTACTCTTCCCCATCAACTCTACATCCAAAGATAATCGTAGTCCGAGTAACCAATAAGCTTGAATCCTCCTTCCTTTGGATACCATAAGCCGACTTTCTAGTATCCCTTCAAATATCTTAGGATTCTCTTGGCTGCAGTCATATGGCTTTCTTTTGGTGCAAGATTGAAATCTTGCACATACACCTACAGCAAAGGTGATGTCTGGCCTACTTGCTGTGAGATAGAGTAGTGATCCAATAAGTGCTCAGATCTAGTTTGATCCACAAGCTTGCCATCCGCATCCATATCCATCTTCACTGATGTATTCATTGGTATTTTCACAGAAGACTTCTCTTCCATACCAAATTTCTTCATTAAATCTCTGGTATACTTTGTTTGACTTATGAAGGTTCCATCCTTCAGCTATTTAACTTGAAGTCCTAGAAAGAATGTCAGCTCTCCCATCATGCTCATTTCAAATTTGCCTTGCATGAGGTTTGAGAATTTATCACACAGCTCTTTGTTTGTGGATCCAAAAATGATGTCATCCACATATATTTGAACAAGCAGTACACTCTCTCCATCTTGAATTCTGAAGAGTGTTCTATCCACTTTGCCTTTGGTGAATCCATTATCTGTCATAAATTGAGACAATGTATCATACCATGCTCTAGGTGCCTGTTTCAATCCATATAGAGCTTTCTTGAGCTTGTACACTTTATCTCCAAAAGTCTTCTGCTCAAATCCTGGAGGTTGTTCAACATAGACTTCTTCTTCCAATAATCCATTCAATAATGCACTTTTTACATTCATTTGGTATACAATGAAGTTCTTGTGTGCGGATAGGCAAGAAACATCCTTATTGCTTCTAATCTTGCAAATGAGGGCAAAGGTTTCATCAAAATCTATTCATTCTTCTTGGCAATACCCTTTGGCTACCGGTCTTGCTTTGTTTCTTACCACAGAACCATCCTTATTCATCTTGTTTCTGAACACCCATTTTGTGCCAATGACATTTTGATGGGTTGGTCTTGAACCAATTCCCAAACTTTATTTCTCTCAAATTGATTCACTCTTCTTGCATGGCTTGAATCCAATGTGTGCCATCCAAAGGCTTGGGACACATCTTTAGGTTCTATTTGGGAAATAAAACAAGTGAACATTGCTTCTTGTTGAGCTCTAGATCTGCTTCTTACACCATCTCTTACATTTCCAATGACTAGCTCGTGGATGGTCTCTCGGCCATCTCACATCAGGTTGGAGTAAGTTAGGCTGGTTCGATCTTCTTCTTGCAGTACTGTTATCTTGAGCAGCTCTCTCATCATCACTTAGTCAAGCAAATTGTCCAAATTGTCTTTGAGATTCACTATCTCATCTTCACCTTGATTAATTATTCCAGCCTTCTTCAACATAGGGACTCTTCCGCACGCATACGATTCAACATCAACTAACTCTTCAAGATCTTCTCCATTTACATTAGGTTCATCAAACACTACATGAATAGACTCTTCTCGTGACCATAGTCCTTTTGTTCAAGACTCTATAGGCTTTGCTTTCATTGAGTATCCCAAGAAGATACCTTCATCAGCTTTAGCATCAAAAGCCTTTAGATTATCTTTCCCATTGTTGTGGATGAAGCATTTACATCCAAATATTTTAAAGTACCCAACATTTGGCTTTCTCCCCGTCCAAATTTCATAGGGAGTCTTTGTCACCGCTGCATTTATCATGCATCTATTTTGAGTATAACATGCGGATTGATGGCTTCACCAAAATCTTTTGGGTAACCCCCGTTGACTAACATGATCTCTTTCTTCCTTGAGAGTTCTATTCCTTCTTTCTCGCAACTCCATTCGCCGTGGAGTCCTTGTCAGCAGATAATTTATGAGCAATACCATTTTCAACACAATATGAGTTATTATTCCATTCACAAACTCCGTTCCTCTATCGATATTATCTTTATAAAGGGGTGAGTCTTCTCATTTTGAACTCTTTTCATCAGTTGAGGTAATTTCTGCAAGGTTTCCTTGTTTTTACACATGAAGAATGTCCATGTATATCTTGAATAATCATCCACCACTACTAGAGTGTATTTCTTTCCACTTATGCTTTGGTGGCTCAATCGACCAAATAGATCCATATGCAAAGATGCAATATCCTTGTTGAAGATGGACTTGACTTGTCTTTGAATGATGATTTGATTTGCTTTCCCATCTGGCATGCATCACAAACACTTTCCTTCTTGTACACTGAGTCTGGAAGTCCTTCTACAAGATTACTTCTTGCAAGTTTGTTAATTGTCTTGAAATTCAGGTGACTCAACTTCTTGTGCCACAAAACAACTTGATTCGTGCATTTTTGCTAGCGAGACAAGTGCTTGGTGTAGCAATTGACCGCCTACCACATACATGTTCTTTTGTCTGGATCCTTGCAACACCACTTCATTTGATTTAGTGTCTTTGATTTGGCATACTCCCATATTGAATCCAACATTGTAGCCTTTGTCACAGAGTTGGCTGATGCTTAACAAATTGAAGTTGAGGCCTTCAACGTATGCAACATCTCGTGATTTCTAATCCATTTTTCCTAATGGATCCAAAGGCTCTAATTTCCCCGGAGGTTCATTTCCTCCAAATATGACTTTTTGTACCTCTAATCTCCTTGAATTTTGACAGATTTTTCTTGTTTCTGTCATGTGTCCGGGAACACCACTATCCATGTACCAGTTCCTTGGCACTCACTTTTTTTGAACCCGCAATCAAGGAAATTAATTTTTAGGTACCCATACTTGCCTGGGTCCTGAGGGGTTAGTGCTGTAAGATGATCCAACCAACCTATAGCCAAATGATTTGACTCTAAGGGGTTGCCATCTATCTGTGCCATAATCATAATTCACTTTGGCAAATTGCTTGGGGGCTTTAGGTTCATACAACTGTCTCTTTTTGTCTCGTATGCTGTGTGTGTTTTAGCAATTGCCTTTTTTGGGTAATTGTGATATCTCTGAGTGTAGTGCTTGGGTGCATATGTGTGCTGATAATAGCTCTGTTGCCTTTGGAATGACCTTTGCTGAGTTCTAGGTCTTTGCCATCTAGGCTTGTATTCCATAGATCTTTGCTGATAGGGATAATTACAAAAAGTACCCCTGAGGTTTGACCTAATTACAAAAACCCACTAACTTTAAACTTACAAAAAGTACCCCGAGGTTTGAAATATATTTAAAAATCCCCTTCATATTTGTAAAATCATTGCAGATTACCCCCTTAATTTTAACACTAAATCAAACCTCGTGTACTTTTTGTAAGTTTTAAAGTTAGTGGGTTTTTTGTAATTAGGTCAAATCTCGGGGTACTTTTTGTAATTACCCTTTGCGATATTTCATATTGTTCCAATCACCTTGGCTTGGGTAGTTTCTACCATTCCCATCATTTGTGTTTCTTTGATAGAACTTTTGGGGATTTTGGTAGCTCTGCTTTCTTCTTCACAGTATTTTTTGTTTGGAGTTTGCTTTGAGGAACTCTGCCGGATATCTTCTCACCGTCCTTTCAAAGATACTCAATCGCTATTTTCCTTTCCTTTTATATCCAATGCCGCTTTGTTTGTGATTGTGCTTTGGAATTACTTGTGTGTGCAACATTTGGTGTCCTGGGTTTTGAGATGCTTCATTACTTGAAGATCCCTTTTCCAAGATCACTCTTGAGTTTGACTATGCACAAAGGAATTAAATCCTATGCCTGTCTTGTCTCCACATTCTTTTTGGCTCATGATAAGATCATCCAATGATTTAGATGCCTTTGTGAATGAAGCAATCACATTTTTGAGATCATTTTCTCTCTTTTCTATAGCAAAATTATCTCTCACTGTTAATTTAGCATTTTCACCTTCAACTCTTTGTTCTCATCAATCTGACTTAGAGTACTCGGCTCCTTAGTCACCGTGAGTTTTGGCTTTTGAGCTGGTTGTTTTCTTCATTTAATAGTGAGTGTGAGGATTTAATGTGCTCAAAGTCATTCATCATTTTGCCTAATGAATCATAAAGATCAAATGGGTGATGAAGTGTGTGTGTCACGATCACTATCACTAGAATCAATGAGATGAGTTAGAATGTACCTCATCTTCTTGGTCGTTGATCTTGTTCCTTAGCCATTAGACATATTAAGGCTTCTTCTTCGTGAGTCACTTGAGTAGTCGCTTCACTACTCTCCGAGTCTGCTTCTTTTGACTTGGTTGTATCGCCAGCCTCGGACCAACATTGCTCTTTTCTTTTCATGCCTTATTTCTCTGAGACTTTTCTTTCTTCTTCATTCCCCGTATTTATTGACTACAGGATATTGATAGTCAATGGCAAAGTGTCCTGGTTGTCTCAATTCCAACACAAGTTTTCAACTTTTTGATCACTCTCATTTCATGGGTTGTCGACTTTTTGATATTCGACCTTTTGATACTCAAATTTTTGGTGGCCTATCTTCCTTGACTTGGATGGAGTCAATGTCTTCTCGAGGATTCACCTTTGTTTCTTTTTTAGTTCTTGTTGGAGAACTTGTTGAATCTTTTAACCATCGGGTAATCTCCTCCTGGTCAATGACTTCTTTGGTCTCGCTCTCTTCCCTTCCTTGACTATGAGTGCACTGTTTTGGGCACAACTATCTCTGTTCTTGATCCTTTCTTCTCAAAGACAAACTCATAGGCTTTGAGGTCGTAGAATAGTTCATGATTGGACGTTTTTGATAGGTCCATCGAGTGCCTTAGAGCCATGGTCTTCATTTCCCACTCAACTGGGAGGCTCTTAGTATCTTCATACACATCTCTTTCGTGTGTATTCTTTCCCAAATGCCGAGAGCTCATTTGTAATTTCATGAATCTAGCATCCACCGTCCATTGTCTCATCTCGCAAGCATTTTAAAGTTTTCAAATTTTTGAACAACAACAAATAATTTGTTTTCCTTAATTTGCTCGAGATCCTTCACAAATTAAGGTTAATTTATCCTGCATTTCTTTGGGTTGTTTTGCAAGATTTGTCTTTGTTGAACATGGCTTTGTCCAAAGTCTTGTAAAGTATATCCTTGGCCACATTGTCAAGGTTGTATCTTTTTCTCATCATTTGTCCATTCACTCTTGGCTTTTCAACCATAGTGGGTCTAGGAGGAGTAGCCTCCTCTTCCTTAGCCGCAATGACTCTCCTTGCACCGTGTTCACCTTCACTATTTGCGTACTGCCCATCCTCTATCACTATCCACATTTCATCATGTAAAGTCGATAGATGAGCCTCGCATACGTATTTTCTAGTCATCAAATTCTTAAATGGTGAACATAGGAATGCGTGTCAAATTTGCTTCCATGATAATAACTTTGTTTTTTAAAAAATGGCTTTTGAAAGAACAAGTGTTAAAAACTTCTTTGAAAGATTGGAGATCTAGTTCAAGAACTAGTGTGGAAGGCTCAATGAACCAACCGCTCCGATACCACTTGTAGGTCCCAAGGGTGTGAGTAAGGTTTAGAAGGGGGTTGAATAAACCTTACCAACTTTTTAATTTAGTCCTTTTAAATAAGTTCGAGTTAATTTCACAACTATGTCCTTGATGGACAGCTAAGTTAGTTAACCAAATAGAGTTGGCCACTCAACACTAATCGAGCCGTTGATAGAATAACTCAACTGTTTAGTCTAATACTTAACTCGATTTGTGATGAGATTTTCAATGGAAGACTTAACACCATTGAATTTGGTTTAAATGTGTTTTAACACTTGGTTTTAGCTCTTTGTTAAATATCAATTGGATAGCAAATTATCAGCAGATATTAAATAATATGCACGATAAAGTAAATCTTTGAAGTGTAATCGACATAATAAATTTTATAGAGGTTTGAAGATGGGGTAATTCTTCTAATCCTCTGTTCTCCAACTCCTGGAGGAATCCACTAAGTATTGATCAGAGTACAAAGTGGTTATCAGTCCAGATGCAAGTCTTGATCACACAACTGACTTGATCCTTTAGGACTCGATGAGATGCCTTGGTCACACAAACTGGCTTTTAATCCGATTTCGACTTTTCTTCACAGAGGCAAATGCTTTGCCTTGCTACTACTGACTCACTTAATGAAGCTTCTTGGATTTGATCACGAAGCCCTCCAATTACTTGAGACTGGTTCGACCTTGAACCTTTCTACAATCTCCTTGGAATGTAGACCCCTTTGATTCTTCAAAAGTTTCCTCTTCAACAGTTTGAAGTTATCTTTCCTTCGAGCTTGGTGTTGGATTGATTTCCTTCAAATTTAGGCTTGAGGATTTGCTTGAATAACTTGAGAATATTTTTGCAGGTTACAAATTGAATAACGGCTTGAGTGTTCGTGGTTCGGTAACCCTCTCCCAAAGTGATTCCTCAGCCTTTTTTTATAGTGAACTTTCAAAAATCGCCCAAAGAGATAGGCGATTTCAAAAGTCACCGTATTCGCTGGCTTATCTTGTTGCGATCCTTGATCTTGACATTTCCTCGTATTTAATGAACATTCAACTTTTCGTCGACACAAGGTGCAATGCTTCCCATTGGTTTATTCCTTTTGCACGCTTCTCGGGATCGAGCACTTTAAGACATGGCAAAGATGGAAGTATTACTTGTTTAGGTAATATTCTTGACTTCAGGCAATGTGATTCTTCTTTTCAGATTGTCTTGACTTGATCGCTTTTCCTTAACTTCCCGGTGACTTCGAGTCGGCTCCCAATCATCGGATGACTCATCCGTCACTTCAACCTCGAGACTTGCTTCTTGAGTTGACTTGACCGACACTTCATACAACAGATCATAGTTGCTACACTTTCAGTCGAGTTCTTGTCTTGTTTTCCTTGCTATACTCAGAACTTCTTCACAATGAGTCTTCATCCCAGATCTTGATTGACCTATTGTATGTTCAGGCGTAGTGACTTGACTCAATAGTACAAACCTATCTATTACAATACACATTACAAAGAAAATGGGGTGCCAACTTTCTAGTCTAAGTTTTACATGGCATTCATCAAAATCTAAACAAAAGAAATTTCCCAACACTTTTCTTTTCTTTTCTCCCCGGCCGATCTGTCATTATTCTTTCAAGGCCTGCATCTATCGTGTATTCTATGTTCTCCGTGTGTGTTTTGCGTGTCTTATATCTCGTATTTTAACCTCATCAACAATTGGGCTTGGTTTTAGAGTACATAGGCTTATTACTAACTTACTAACAATGTGGGCCTAATTTAATACTCTAAACTAATAAAAAGTCCAATTATTCGTTATAAGGCCCAAATTTAATAATTAACCAATTCAATTAAAAAGACACTTTTACTATCCGAAATTTAATAAATTAACTATATAAAATCATCATTACATTATCCATTATTATTGCATAAAATAAACAAATAACACGATTAATAAACTTCTTATAAAGGCATAAAAATCTGGGTCGTTACAAACAACCTCTATGTTTTGAGCAGAAAACTATTGGAGATAAAGCCTACAAGCTCAAGAAGGCATTATTTGGTTTGAAGCAAGCACCAAGGGCATGGTATGACACATTGTCTCAGTTTCTAATAGACAATGGATTCACCAAAGGAAAGGTTGATAGAACACTCTTCGAATTCAAGATGGAGAGCGATATCGCTTTGTTCAAATATATGTGGATGACATCATCTTTAGATCCACAAACAAAGAGTCAGTGACAAATTCTCAAACCTTATGCAAGGGAAGTTTGAGATGAGTATGATGGGAGATCTGACTTTCTTTCTAGGTCTTCAAGTCAAGCAAATGAAGGATGGAGCCTTCATAAGTCAAACCAAGTATACCAGAGATTTAATGAAGAAATTTGGTATGGAAGAAAAGTGATCTATGAAGATTTCCATGAAAACATCTGTGAAGATGGATATGGATGCAGAAGGAGAAGCTGTTGAGCAAACAAGGTATAGAGCACTCAATGGATCATTGCTCTATTTAACAGACAACATACCAGACATCACCTTTGGTATAGGTGTATGTGCAATATTTCAATCTGCTCATAAAGGAAAGTCAGATGACTGCAGCCAAGTATTTGAAGGGAAGCCAAGAAGTTAGCTTATGGTATCCAAGGAAGGAGAATTCAAGATGATTGGTTACTCAGACTATGCTGGATGTAGAGTTGATAGGAAAAGTATATCTGGTACCTAGGACTCGCTTTCTTCACAAGACGGCCGCCTACAACTTCACTCCTTCAAACCTTTGGATTTGTTCACATAGCCTCCAACAAAGGTTCAAAGCTTCCGTTCGATCGAACCTTACAATACCTCCTTCAACCTTGATACTAGACTCCTTGTTCTTGAAACAAGATTTTCCTCTTCAACAAATGAAATTGTCTTTTCCTCACTAAATGTGTTGGATCGATTTCCTTCGAGCTTAGGCTTGAGGATAATATTTGAATGCTTAAGAGATTTTGCTTTGCTTTGTAGGTTAATGGATTTTGCTTGCTTGTATTCGTTTGGGTAACCTTCTCTCTGTATTCCTCAGCCTTTTATAGTGGTGGTTCGAAAATGTATCCGTTGAAGAGATAGATGCATTTTCAAACTCCACTTTCAGGTCGTCGTCTTGTCTTGTCTTGCAACATTGATGTGGACTGTACCTTAAATTTAATGCTCTGCAACCTTTCCTTAAATTCTCGCAGATTTCGGTACATCTCATTGGCTCTTTACTTTTTTGCACTCTTTTTCAAAGAAAAACAACTTTAAGGTAGGCAGTCTGACACATGCCTATTTCCAGCAAAGCATTGACTTTGCTTGACAACAAATCTCTTTTAACTTTCTTTGATCCTGTCTCCTGCATATCCCCTTTGACAGTCAACTTCAATGACTGTGGAATGACTTTGTTGTCGGGCCAATCGACCGACACAACTTTTTCTCGTCACATGACTGATACTTGACTTCACTTCACTCAGCTGCCATACAACTATGTCTTCTCGTCGATCTTTAGTCGAGTCCTGCAATCTTCAACTTGGCTACTTCCACTCAACCTTACAAAGTCTTATCTATTACAAGTTGATTTGCAGTTGAATTGTGGTGCCAAATTCCTAATCTAAGTTTTACAAGGCATCAAAATCTATTACATAAATTTCCCAACATCCACTCGTAGTTGGAGATTTTTGTGTTTGATATCCAATTGGCATTATAATTTCCTTCTAACATCAGCTGGATATCTCGTATAAAGTATCCCATGATTCATGGTATACTTTAAGTATCTCAACACTTTTTTCAAGGCTTTCCAATGATCCTTACTCGGGTTACTTGTGAATCGACTTTGCTTATTCACTGAATATGCATCGTCCGGACATGTACAATTAGTCAAGTACATTAGATCACAATTATCGGTGCATATTTCACCCGAGGACTAGTTCTCCTCTATTCTTAGCTAAGTTGGACTTAGATCTATCGACGTCTTAGCTGGAGGACTATCAAAAGTATTAAACTTTCTAAGTATACTTTCGACATAATGTGATTGTGATAAGATAATTCCATCCGAAGTTTTAGAGTTCTAGAGATTTTAATCCCTAGTATTACATCAAATAATCACATATCTTTCACGTGAAAGCTTTTCTTTAACATAATCTTAGTAATCATTTGCGACCTTTTGTGTAGACACACTTGTCACATTCATTGATTTTGAAACCATTTGACTTCATAGTCGAGTCAAAATTTTCATGCCATTTATTAGGTGCTTGTTTTAGTCTATAATGTGACCTAACAATTTTACACACTTTTTTCTCTTGTCCGATGCAAGGAACCTCTTAGGTTGTTACATATAAATCTCCTCTTCAAGCTCACCATTAAAGAAAGCAGTCTTCACATCTATTTGATGTATCTCAAGGTTATACAAAGCTATAATATCAATGAAAACACGAATGGACATGATTCTCATAACATGAGAATATGTATTGAAAAAGTCATATCCTTCCTTTTGTTTAAATCCTTTGGCTACCAACCGAGCTTTGTACTTATCTATAGATCCATCTACATTGTACTTCCTTTTAAGGATCAACTTGCATCCTAAAGGTTTGCAACCCGATGGGAGATCAACCAACTCCCAAGTGTTGTTTTGCATGATGGAATCTATTTCATTATTGATAGCTTCTTTTCAGAGAGGAGCTTATGAACTAGACAAAGCTTCTTGAATATTTACAGTTCTTTTTCTAACATATAAGTTTGAAATTCAGGACTAAAAGACTTAGCTGCTTTTGTCCTTTTTCCGCCATTGATTCCTCTTCATCACCACATTGATGTAAACCAGCAGTTTCATAAGTTGGTTTATTTAAACTTTCTTCTTTCCTTTCTTTGCTAGGAAAGATATTCTTGAAGAATACATCATTTCTTAATTCTATGATCATTCCATCATTTGTATCAGGAATTGCTGACTTGTATACTAAAAATCGATATGCAATACTATTGTTTGCATATCCAATGAAAATGCAATCAATCATTTTAGGACTAATTCTAATTTATTTTGTCTTGGGTACTTCAACTTTAGCCAAACATCTCCACACTTTAAGGTACTTCATATGATGATTTCCGTCCTTTCCATAACTCATATGGAGTTTTATTTTTACCTTTGTGTGGTATCTTATTAAGAATGTAGTTTGCAGAAAGTATAACTTCTCCCACAAGTTTTGGGGTAAGCCTGAGCTTATCAACATCGGATTTGTAATCTCTGTAAGTGTACAATTTTTGCGTTCAACAACTCCATTTGATTGAGGTGAGGAAGGAGCTGTCGTTTGATGAATTATACCGCCTCCGAAAGCACTCTTTAATCGCTGAAACATACTCTCTACCTCTATCACTACGAGTCATCTTAATTTTCAAATTACGCTGATTTTCAAATTTATTCTAATAAGTTTTAAAAGCTACTAAAGTTTCATAATTTCTTTTTAAAAGATAAACATAGCAATATCTTGTGCAATCATCAATAAATGTTATAAAGTACTTTTTCCCACCTCGAGTTGGCACAAGTTTTAAATAACACACATCTCTGTCTATTAACTCAAGTGGTTTGGTAATTCTTCTTACTAAATGAAACAATGCTTTAGCTAATTTTGCTTCAACACAAACTTCACATTTGTCTTGTGAATTAGTTTTAAATGTTGGTACTAAATCCAGATTTCATTAACCTTTTAATTGTGTTGAAATTTACGTGTCCTAATCTATCATATCATATATTAGAACAATCCAACAAGTAAACCAAAGTAATATTCTTATTCTTCGTCTCTTGTCGGATAACATTCATTACAGACATTTTGAAGAACCCTTTACCATGTTACCCTTACAAAGAAACTGAGCATTCTTGCTCATTACAAACTTGTCGGACTTAAACACTAGTCTAAATCTTGCCCTTACTTAATAGTGGACCGTAAACAAAATTCTTGCGATATCCGGGATATGCGACATCCACAAGTGTAAGCTCTTTCCCGAACGTCTTTTTAGCATAACCTTTCCAAGCCCCATGATGTTGGAAATCAAAGGGTTCCTCATGAACAATTTTCTTCCATTAATCGGAGTGTAGGAGGAAAACATCTCCTTGTCGGCACAAATGTGACGAATTGGTCCTAGATCTATCCACCATTCCCTTAGGTTATCCAACATATTGGCTTCAAACACATCGATGCGAGATTGAGCTTTGACATGTCTACCGAACAAACTTTTCATCGGTTACATTGGCTTGTTATTTGTTGCCATTTTTATTGCCTTTCTTAAGATGTCGGCAATCCATGGTATATGGTTCGATTTGCCACAATTCTACCAATTGTCGTTAAACTTCTTGGCCTTTCCTTTATTTTTTTGGAATGCTTCCGTTTAATGCTAGTGCTCGATTATGAAATATTGACCTTGGCCTCCATTCAGTTTTATTGGTTTTGGGTTTAGGTTTTTGGTTGTCTTTCTCGATCAAGCCAAACTATCAAATTCTCAAGCCCCATTTCCTTGTGCTTGTGCTAGAGGTAGTTCTTAAAGTCTTTCACTATGGCGACAATTTTTCTATAGTGGCAACCACTTGGAATGACTCATTCAAAACCATCCCTTCTAACACTAAGTCATGAAATATGATTAAATTTTCGAACTTGGCTGATTATTGTTTTGGTATCAACCATCTTGAAATCCAAAAATTTTTCGACAACAAATTTCATTGTGTCGACATCTTCTTTTATACTTTCTCCTAAGAGTCCCACAACTATGTGATCATTTTTAATGAATCAGACGTTATAGATGGTATCTTCCGGTCCATTCAAACCATAACTATGGCAGAAAAGTCACTATTGTGCTAAGCATCGACAACAATCCGCTTTTGGTTGTTTGTCTCATATTCAGCAATAGTTGGAGTGTCCTCCCTTAGGAACCGGGAAAAACCCAATGTAATTAAGTATAACAACTTCTTCTCTTGCCACCTCTTGAAGTTAACCCATAGAATTTCGCATTTTTTTTGCCATGTGTAGGAGCAACAACAATCAATGTTAGCTTGTCCCAGATTTGTTTAGCCGTTTTGCATGATTTGATTTTATTGAACATGGCTTTGTCGAAGGTTTTGTAAAGAATGTCCTTGGCCACATTGTCCAGGTTATATCTTTTTTCTTCATCATTTGTCCATTCGACTCTTGGTTTTTCAACCATAGCTAGGTCCGGGAGCAACATCCTCTTCACCTTCAGTGCAACTCTCCTTCAAATTGTGTTCACTTTTAAAATTTGCGGTGGCCCATCCTCTATCACTATCCACATCTCATCATGTAATGTTTGACAGATGAGCACTGCATACGAATTTTCCAATCATCAAATTCTTCAATTGTGAACATAGGGATGCGTGTCAAATTTGCTTCCATGATAATAACTTTTGATGGTAAAAGGAGTTTTTGAAAACTTAAGTGCTAAAACAGACTTTGAAAAATTTGGAGATCTAGTTCAAGAACTGTCATGGAAGGCTCAATGAACCAACCGCTCTGATACCACTTGTTGGTCCCAAGGGGTGTGAGTGTAAGGTTTAGAAGGGGGGGGTTGAATAAACCTTACCAACTTTTCGATTTAGTCCTTTTAAATGTTCAGAGTTGATACTTCACAGCTGTGTCCTTGGTGGATAGCTAATTTAGTTAATCAGGAGAGTTAGTCACTCAACAGACTTGACTGAGCTGTTGATAGAATAACTCAGCTATTAAGACTAAAGACTTAGCTCGACTGTGGTTTGTTTTCAGCAGAAGACTTAACACCCTTAAATTTGGTTTAGTTTTGATTTAATACTTGGTGTTAGCAATTAGAGATTATCAAGTGGATAGCAAATTTATCAAGAGAGTTAAACAAATAAGATGCATGAATTAAAGTCTTGAAATGTAAATGACACAATAAGTTTTTATAGAGGTCCGAAGATGGGGTAATTCTTCTACTCCTCTCTTCTCCAACTCCCGGAGGAATACACTAAGTATTGATCGGATACGAGTGGTAACAATCCGGATACAAGTCTTGATCACACAACCGACTTGATCCTTTGGGACTCGGGCCGAGATGCCTTGATCACGCAATCGCTTCTCGTACGCGACTCGGCTTCTTCTTCACAGGGCGATTTGCCTTGCTACTACAACCCAATTGCTCAAGCTCCTTGGATTTGATCACGAAGCCCTCCAAAACTTGAGACCGGTTTGACCTTGAACCTTCCTACAATCCTCCGTGGAATGTAGATCCCTTGATTCTTCAAAAATTCCTCTTCAACTAATTGAAGCTATCTTTCCTTCACAGGTGAGTGTTGGATTGATTTTCTTCGTAATGTAGGCTTGAGGATTGATCTTGAATGATTTGAGAATATCTTAGGTTACTGATTCAAATGTTTGCTTGAATGTTCGTGGTTCGTAACCTTCTCTCGCAGTCATTCCTCGGCCTTTTGTAGTGATCTTTCAAAAATCTGCCCGTTGAAGAGATAGGATTATTTTTGAAAGTCACTTGTGGTCGCTGGCTTGTCTTGTTGCGATCCTTGGAATTGCCACTTTCTCGTATGAATTGTTCTTGACTTTTTCGAGTTCGACATGGTGCGATGCTTCCCATTGGTTTATTCTTTTTGCACGCTTCCTTTGAGCACTTCAAGAAAGGTAGTATGGAGATATTACTTGTTTAAGTAATTCTCTTGATTTCTCAGGCAACGGATCTCTTTGATTGTCTTGACTTGACTGCATTTTCTTAACATCCCCAGGTGACTTTGAGTCGCCTTTCTAATCATTTGATGACTCTTCTCACTTCAACCTTGAGACTTGGTCTTGAGTTAACTTGATCGATACTTCACTGTTGCATCTCACCGCACCTTCATCGAGTTCCCGTCTTGTCTTCTTTGCCATACTCACCGCCTCGCGAGTCTTCCTTCTAGTCTCCAATTGTCTTCTTGCATGTTTAGGCATAGTGACTTAACTCGGCTTGATCACCTTATCTATTACAATGCGGTTTACAACAAAATGGGGTGCCAACTTCCTATTCTAAGTTTTACATGGCATTCATCAAAATCTACAAAATGATTTCCCAACAATTTCCCCCTTTTTTATGATGCCAAAACTTAAAACATACATCAATAATTCAAACAACAAAGATACATACAGGCATATGTAGAATCACGAATGTGTGTTAGAATCGATCTTTTATTGATCATAACATTCTTGTTCTTTACATAGCTGTTTACAAGGTGCATCGAGCTTAAATGAACAAAAATGTATCGAGTTTAACCTAGGGGCTTAAGCTAACCATGTCTTTTTCTATATTTACACAAGTATAGAATTTGTATGCTTTTGTATAAATCAAGACTTACATAATTTGTATTTACATAGTAAAATACATGAAGGGGTGGACAACAACACTTCATCTCCTTTCTCAGCTTCCTTTCTTTCATCTTCTTCACTCTGTCATCTTCTCGATCTTCTTCTCTTTTTTCTCATCTTCACCGCTTCTTCTTTTTTCATACGCCTTCCGAGCAGCTTCATCTCTTCTTAGTTTCTCTTGTCTCTCCTCCCATAGCCGAGTTTGTCTTTTATTTTCTTCTTCAATTCTTTTCACATACTAAGCATTGTTCTTAGCCACTTGCATTGGCTACTTCGTCAAAACCGACCCAAGATCCCTCCTTTCTTGCCCGGATCTGTACTCAATGTTTTTGGCAGAGATCTAGGTCCAAACCTCTTCCTCCACCACGCTTCTTCCTCTACCTCCGGGCGTGTATTGTATCTTTGGTCTTCTTCCCAATTTGAGTGACTAGTAAATTGACCAAACAGAGTATCGCTCAGGTAGTCTGTCACGCTGTCGCCTTTCTTCACATAGTGTGATACCCTTTTCAAAGACAAGTCCCGGCTTGAGCCATGGACATGTTTGCGAAGTATCCTTCGGATGCGGCGTTTTAAATTCATCAACTGATCTTGGCTCGATTCGACATCCGAGATGGCATAAGTGTCTCTGCCTAATGGAATGCCTTCATGTTGTTTGAGAATATCCATAACTCGGGCATTCATCCTTCCTTCCACTTCCTCCATCCCCTCGCTTCAATCGTTTTTCTTTTTTCACCATTGGTACAACAGTGTTGGAGTGGCGAGTCATTGGAGTTTGCCGATAATATCACCAGTGTGACAAGACTCTATTGGGGGATTTAGCAATCATCAAGGTCACATCTTTCGATCCTTCCCCCTCAACAGACTTCCTTTCTTTTCTCTTGATACTTCCTCACCGTCTTTCCCTTCACAACTACTCCTCCTTCTCAACTTCGATCCCTTCAGCTTTTAGGTATTCCTCTTCCCCCTTTTTGGCATCATCAAAGGAGAGAGGAACCCCGAAACAAACTAGCGAGCGGAAGTCGAGTCACGATAGCCGAGTTCTCGCTTCGAGTCGGCCATGCGAGTATGCTTTGAAACTCGAACGAGTAGCGTTGGATTGACTTTAATCAACTTCATCTCGGCCATGAGAAGATCGAATTTGCGATCCATGTTTTGTTCCATACGCAGGAGCTCATTCTTATTTTGCTCACGCAACAACTTTATCTCAAAGAAAGGTGAGATTCATGCATTTGCTCAATGTGTTCTTTCAATTTTGTCTTTGCATCGCATTCCCACCGCTGCACCAACAACTTGTTGAACAATGTTCTCAAATATCTAGCTTGTTCCACACGCATTGTTTCTTCTTGTTGCCACCACTCTCGGATTCTCGACTATTATGCCTCTCAAGTCGGCAGTGAGGTTGGCATCCCCTGTTCTCCGATCTCATGTCCATCGAGGCTTGTGCCTCTCAATTCGTTCAATTTCAAGCAAATAATGCTTTGAACACCTCCCGAACTTCGCTTGTTCCCTCTGTTTCAGCTAACGGCCAAGGCGTCAAAAATCATAGTTAGTGGAATGATGGTGTCGATGGAATGATAGGATCTGGTCGTGGAAGCGTTCAAGATCTCTTTCTCGATTCTTCGTGGAGGTTGGGTACTTCCCAGAGAGAAGGGAAAAGATTCTACAAAGGGATCATCACGGGCAACCGGGGATTTGTTCAATGATGAGTGGTGCTCGTGAGGTTCCTTGTGGAGTCGAACCTACGACGACTTGGGAGCCCGCGCATGGACTCTGTTTGTTTGGGATCTTGTGAAGTTAACCCGACTTACTTGAGCCTCGGCTATCTCAACAGCTTTGTCGGTCTCAACTGGTTTTCCAAGTGAGTTGACCGTCCTCGGCCTTATCGAGCGTCATCGGACGATGATGAGATTTCTATGGGTGGCTCATCATCAAAGTTGAAAGTTTGGCGAGTAGTCTTGAGGTCGGACTTACTCGTGGTTGGAACATCCTCACCGAGTCTTTTGGATCGATCCACAGGGGATGACTCGGCTTCATCGTCTCCTTCCGATCCCGAAAGGTTACATCGATTATCCTGGGAATCGTGAAGTGCACTTATCTCCTTTTCGATGGATCAATGATAGCGGGAGGGATGTTCTCAGACTTGACTTCTTTACCCCGAAGTCTCAACCTCCCGTGGGCCTTCATTACCTCCCCGCAGTCTCAATCGCAATGAGGCGAGGCACTGGACATCCCTTTCGACGTGTGTCACTGTCTTAGGGTCTTCTGGCGGTGGCATCCATTGGAGTCTCAACTCCATGGATTGCACTTTAAATCGCCCGCAGTGTTAACTCCCGGGTTGTTCCTTCCTATGCCTCGATCGCATCGGCGGCGTCATTAGCCTTCAGGAGCGCGGTTGGCACCTCAACCGAGACAGTCTCAATCGCCTCGAGCCTCGTTGATAACAACTTGCTTTGTGTACTTTGTGTTTGTTCCTTCTCCACTCTGCCTCCTAGATTCATTGTGGAGTCGGCTACAACATTCTCGACCTTGCTTGCCGCGGTGGAGGGAGTTTCCCCCTCACCGGCATACCACCGAGTGACTTGGAATGGGGTCACTGCGTCTCCGGACTCTCGGCTGTTCCCATTGAGTATTCAATAGTTGGGGCGGTGGTAAGACACCTTTATTAAGGGTTGGCTCAACGAGGTCCCACTATCCCGGTTTCATCGCCAATTCCCTTAATTCCTTCTTCCGAGTGAGTGGGAAGTGGTGGCGGCAACCACAGCTGGCAATATCTTGCACCACTCCCATTGGGTCTATCTCCAATCGTGTTTTGGAGGACTCTCTTGGTCCTCCATCATTCTTTGTTCATGAAGGATTACTGGATTCTTCCATTGCTTGCTGCATTTGCAACTCTTCTCGTAGCGACAAGAGGGTCCAGTCCTCATCACTTTCCGATAGGGCGTCGAATGTGAGGATGTGTATGTTCTGTGGTGCGGTTATAGGGCGATCTTGGGCCTTCTTACGTGCCTCGCATCCTCACCGCTTGCTTTAGCCCGTTCATTTTGTTTTCGAATTTCCGTATATTTATGAAATTATCCTCGCTGGGCTTGCGACTGTGTCCACCTCAAGAAATCAAGAGTTCTTCTTCTCAACAATGAACTCGGATTTTCAAACCGCACTGGATAGGCTCGACTTCCATTTTCTCCACTCTCATGACGATTTTGGATGTCCGGATACAATGGAGAGTGCATGATTACATCGTCTTCATCATTCTCTTCTGGCCCCCTTGTTTCCGTGTTAAGGGTAGCAGAACTTCGCTGCCGACACCTTCAAAGGCAGCCTCTCTCACGGTGGAGAGACAACCCCGTTAACAATGATTTGGTTGTCTCGGTACCCTTGTTCTCACTCGCATTTATTCTTCTCTGACTTGGTCATCGAGTTGTCTCTGCTGATCGGCCTCGTGAGACTTGGGCGTTTCATCAATCACGCCTGAGACTCTACTTCTCCCGCCTCGTGTATCTTTTCTAACGAGTGGGCTGACTTAGCCGACTTCTCAAGCTCGAACGCTTGAAAATTCTTCTCCTTCTTCTTGTTTGAACCAGAGATTTCTAGTTCGACACGGTTTCTTCGAGTCTTGGCGGCGGGGGCCGTCTTTGTTGTTTTTTTTTCAAGAGCTGGCCGTCTTGGCTTATCGATTCTCCTCTTCTTAATGACCGGAGAAGGTATTTGAGATTCCTTCTCCGCCGCGAGCTGCGGGCGGGAGACACTGCGGGGGGCAAGTGACTTACAGGCAGGGCAGGGAGCATTTCTTTTTCTTTGCTTTGCAGAGCGAATCTTCTTAGCAAATTGCGGAGGAGCGACCTTTTTCTTTGGTGGAGAGGGGATACCAGTATCTTCGGGATCAACTGATTCCCCTCACTTGTATCGCTCTCTTAGCGTAGGCTCTCTTCTCGTGCGCCCGAGAGGTTTGATCGGAACATTCTCTTGTTTACATGGAAAGCCTTTCCATGTCGAAGAGGACTTTCTTCACTTCCATTATTCGCCAATTACCAGGCCGTATCCCGGATCCTCCAAATGTTCCATCCCCTTGAAGGATTTGTTCCTACATTCTCGGCAGCAGTCTGCTGTAGACAAACTCAAATTGGCCATTCACTTTCTTTTCTTCAATGATCGCAGCCATTATGATCAATTTTACTTTAGACAATTGGTAAAAGTCGCCAAATTTGATGTCTATGCATTTGGCAATGATGTCCAACAATTTGTGGTAGTCCTCCTTCAGCAGCCTTCTTGTTAGTCATGTAGACTATCTTTTCAAAGATGATCGGTCTTGCTACTTCTTCCAAGCAACCCAAGTCAACATCAGCTTCATTGATTTCTCGTGCTCCTTCCGCCGGTAACGGCGGTGTTACGCCAAATCCTTGCGAATGATGAACTCCTTCCCGTGAATGCAGGATTTGATCCCATCGTGAATCTCGGCGTTCACATAGAACTCGTGTGACCTCTTCCACATAGGTCATCGTAAACTCCATCATCGAAATGGTTTTAGCCCAGGCGTTTGAGTTTTTCAACGATCTTCTTTACGAGGGCGTCATCGGACCCTGTTTGACCATACCCTCGAAATCCACAAAGAGACCCTGTGGATTTGCTTTCCTAGCTTGACAAAATCATGAGTAGATGCCATTTTTCAGTATTTCACCGAATGAAACTTAGAAGGTGGTTTGAAGATTGATAGGGTTATGAGAGAGTTTTTGCCTTTGCTTCTGAGAGAGAAAATGAACAGTTTATGGTAATGTGTGAGAGAAACGGACGAAAGAGTTTAAATATGGTTCATGAAAGGACATGCGGGTGGTTTTTGAAATGTGATCGAAATCAACGGCTTAGATTTGGCACGCCGATTAGCATTTAATGTCTCGTATTTAATGCGGCAAAGATTTATATCCAATCATAAGCTTGGTGTGCGCTTTTGCTGTACACATCATTATTATGCTTGATGTCATTCTTAAAAACCTTCCCGCTTAGTAAAAATGATCTGCGTTTTTGTCACTTTGCTCATAAATGACTCGGCTTATCCCTTAGCCGATTTAACTCTTCTTCTCACAGTTCTCCTAGTGACTCACCAATTTGTCACCTAACTCGATCTGTTGTCTTTCCGATCTGGTGATTCACTTAGCCGATTTGAGAGTTCACTCTTTTTCCCTTTTCGTGTTTCATTTCTTTTCTTTGAGTCTTCCGAGTGTCAACTTAGCTCAAAACCCTAACTCATGCTTGAGTTCTTCAAATCTTGACTCACATAATGGTTTTGTGAATATGTCGGCAATTGTTTATCGCTTGAAATATATTCCAAGGTAATGTCCTTCTTTTCAACATTATCTCTTATGAAGTGATATCGACATCGATATGCTTTGTTCTTGAGTGCAACACATGATTTTGAGTGATTGCAATCGCACTTGTGTTATCACACATGATTGGAATTTCCTTTTCTTCAACATCATAGTCTCTCACCTTTGTCTCATCCATAGGACTTGGCAACAACAAATGCCCCAGCCTATGTATTCTGCCACCAGAGGTGGCTATTGAATTTTGCTTTTGCTAAACCAGAAATTAGCCTATTTCCAAGCATTTGACATGTGCCTCGAGGTGCTCTTCCTGTCAACTCTACATCCAAAGATAGTCAGTCCGAATAGCCAACTAGTTTGAATCCACCTTCCTTTGGATACCATAAGCCAACTTCTTGCTTCCTTTCAAATATCTCAAGATCCTCTTGGCTGCATCATATGGATTTCTTTTGGAGCAGATTGAAATCTTGCACATACAACTACAACAAAGGTGATGTCGGCACGCTTTGCTTTGTGAGATAAAGCAATGATCCAATAAGTGCTATGTATCTTGTTTGATCTACAGGCTTGCCATCTGCATCCATGTCCATTTTGACTGATGTATTCATTGGTATTTTCACAGAAGACTTCTCTTCCATACCAAATTTCTTCATTAAATCTCTGGTGTATTTTGTTTGACTTATGAAGGTTCCATCCTTCAGTTGTTTCACTTGGAGTCCAAGGAAGAATGTCGCTCTCTCTATCATGCTCATTTCGAATTTGCTTTGCATGAGGTTTGAAAATTTGTCACACAGCTCTTTGTTTGTGGATCCAAAAATGATGTCATCCACATATATTTGAACAAGCAGTATGCTCTTCCTGTCTTGAATTCTGAAGAGTGTTCTATCCACTTTTCCTTTTGTGAATCCGTTCCCAGTCAAGAATTGTGACAATGTGTCATACCATGCTCTGGGTGCCTGTTTCAATCCATATAGAGCTTTCTTGAGTTTGTATACCTTATCTCCAAGAATCTTCTGCTCAAATCCTGGAGGTTGTTCAACATATACTTCTTCTTCCAATAAACCATTAAGGAATGCACTCTTTACATCCATTTGATATGCAATAAAATTCTTGTGAGCTGCATAGGCAAGAAACATCCTTATAGCTTCCAATCTTGCTACAGGGGCAAATGTTTCATCAAAATCTATTCCTTCTTCTTGGCAATATCCTTTGGCTACTAATCTTGCTTTGTTTCTTACCACAGAACCTTCCTCGTTCATCTTGTTTCTGAATACCCATTTAGTGCCAATAACATTTTGATGGGTGGGTCTTTGAACCAATTCCCATACTTTATTTCTTTCAAACTGATTCAGCTCTTCTTGCATAGCTTGAATCCAATGTGTGTCATCCAATGCTTGTGACACATCTTTAGGCTCTATTTGTGAGATAAAGCATGTGAACATAGCTTCTTGTTGAGTTCTGGATCTTGTTTTGACACCTTCTCTTATATCTCCAATGACTAGTTACGGTGGATGGTCTCTCGGCCATCTTACATCGAGGTTTTAGTAAGTTAGCCGGATTTAGTCGTCTTGACTATGTTGCTTTGATCGACTCTCTCTCATCACTTAGCTGCAGATTTTCCAAATTTTTGAGACTCGACTATCTCATCTACATCCGAGTTTATAATTCGACTTTCCCTTTCCATAGAGACTCTTCGCATGGTTGGTTGATTCAAATTATCACTCACTATTCAATGTCTTCTCCATTTACATTTGGCTCATCAAACACCACATGAATGGATTCCTCTGTAACCATAGTCCTCTTGTTGAGTACTCAGTAGGCTTTGCTTTCAAATGAGTATGCCAAAATGATACCTTCATCGCTTTAGCATCAAAAGCCTTCAAATTATCGTTGCCATTGTTATGAATGAAGCATTTACATCCAAATATTCTAAAATATGCAACATTTGGTTTTCTCCCCTGTCCAAATCTCATAGGAGTCTTCGTCAAATTGTCTTTTATCATGCATCTATTTTGAGTGTAGCATCTTTGTGTTTATTGCTTGAGCCCAAAATCTTTTAGGTAGCCCCGCTTCGCTAAAATGGTCCTTGCTTTGCTTCTTTGAGAGTTCTATTCCTTCTTTCGCAACTCCATTCTCATGTGGAGTCCTTGCTGCAGATAATTCATGACCAATACCATTTTCAATACAATACTGAGTTATTATACCATTTACAAACTCAGTTCCTCTGTCAGATCTTATTTTGATAATGTTTTGACTCTTCTCATTTTGAATCCTCTTCATCACCGTGGTAGTTTCTCAGTAGAGTTTCTTTCTTCTTACACATGAATATTGTCATCTACTACCACCAAGGTGTATTTCTTCCCACTTATGCTAGTTGGTTCAACTGGACCAAATAGATCCATATGTAGCAGATGCAATATTCTTTTTGAAGATGGACATGTCTTTTCTTTGAATGATGATTTGATTTGTTTTCCCATCTGACATGCATCACATACACTTTCCTTCTTGTATACTGAGTCTGGAAGTCCTTCCACAAGATTACTTCTTGCAAGCTTGTTAATTGTCTTGAAATTCAGGTGTCTCAGCTTCTTGTGCCACAGCCAACTTGATTCGGCCGTGCTCTTTGCTAGTAGACAAGTGCTTGGTGTTGCAGTTGACCAATCTACTACATACATGTTCTTTTTTCGCATCCTTGCAACACAACCTCATTGGATTCGATGTCCTTGATATGGCATATTCCCATGTTGAATCCAACATTATAGCCTTTGTCACGAGTTGGCTAATACTCGATGGATTGAATTTGAGTCCTTCAACATATGCAACATCTGTGATTTCTAATCCATTTTTCTTGATGGATCCAATGCCTCTTATTTCTCCTGGAGCTTCATTTCCTCCAAATATGACTTTTGCTCCTTTGACTTCCTTGAATTTTGACAGATTTTTCTTGTTTCCTGTCATGTGTCCGGAAATGTACCACTATCCATGTACCAGGTTCCTTGGCACTCACTGTTCCTTGAACCCCGCAAACAAGGAAATTAAGTTTTAGGTACCCATATTTGTCTGGGTCCTGAGGGGTTAGTATTGTAAGATGATCCAACCAACCTATAGCCAACTGATTTGACTCTAAGGGGTTGCCATCTATCAGTGCCATAATCATAATTAATTTTGGCAAATTGCTTGGGGATTCTAGGTTCATACAGCTGTCTCTTTTGTCTGTATGCCTGTATATGTGTTTTAGCAATTGCCTTCTTTGGGTAGTTGTGATATCTCTGAGTGTAGTGCCTAGGTGCATATGTGTGCTGATGAAAGCTCTTATACCTTTGGAATGGCCTTTCTTGGAGTTCTAGGCCTTTGCCATTTGGGCTTATATTCCATAGGTCTTTGCTGATAGTTCACGTTATTCCAATCAGCTTGGCTTGGGTACATTCTACCATTCCCTTCATATATATTTCTTTTATAGAACTTCTGGGGTTTTTGGTAGCTCTGTTTCTTCTTTACAGAGTATTTTCTGTTTGAAGTTTGCCGTGAGGAAATCGACGATTTCTTCTCAGCTGTCCTCTCAAAGACACTCAACTGGCAAGTTTTCCTTTTCCTTACATCCAAGGCCAGTTTGCTTGTGATTGTGCTTTGGAATAAATGTGTGTGCACTATTTGGAGTTTTGGATTTTGAGATACTTCATTACTTGAAGATCCTTTTTCCAAAATCACTTTTGGAGCTTGACATAGCACGAGAAGAATTAAATCTAAGCTGTCTTGTCTCCACATTCTCTTTGACTCATAATAAGATCATCCAATGATTTAGATGCCTTAGTGAATGAGGCAATCACATTTTTGAGGTCATTCTCCCTCTTTTCTATTGCGATTATCTCTGCTTATTAGCTTCGCATTTTCACCTTATAATTTCATTTTTATCACTATTTGACTTAGGGTACTCATCTCCTTAGTCACCGTGAGTTTTGCATTTAAGCGAAATTTTTTTCCTCATTTAGAAGTGTGTGTGAGGATTTAATGTGTACAAAGTCTTTCATCATTTTGCCTAATGAATCATAAAGATCAGTGGGTGATGAAGTGTGTGTGTCACGATCACTATCACTAGAATCGAGTGTGATGAGTCGAGTGTACCTCATCTTCCTAGTCGGGGTCTTGTTCCTTGGCCATCAAACGGATCAAGGTTTCTTCTTCAGAGAATCACTTGAGTAGTTAGCTTCACTACTCTCTAAATCACCGTTGTGTCTATTGACTTGGTTGTCTCGGATCTCTGCATCTCTGCAGCCAACATTGCCTTTTTCTTTTCTTGTCTTCTTTCTCTCAAGACATTTCTTTCTTCTTCATTCCCGTATTTGTTGACTACAGGATATCGGCAATCAATGGCATAGTGACCTGGTTGCTCACCACGGTTCAAAGATAGATTTTCAACCTTTTGATCACTCTTTCCATTCTTGGATTGTCGGCTCTTTGATATGCAGCTTTTTGATGCTCTTTTTATTGGTTGGCCTATCTTCCCTTGACTTGGAGAGAGCCGAGTGTCTTCCGGAGGATTCACCCTTGCCTCTCTTGTGGATCTTATTGAAGAACTTGTTAAACCTTTTAACCATCGTGGGCTATTTCCTCCGGGTCAATGACTTCTTTGACCTCGGCTCTCTTGCCATCCTTAACAATTAGAGAAGTCGTTTTAGGTACAATCTGTCTCTTCCTCGGTCTTTTCTTCTCGGCTCAAATTCGTAGGCTTTAAGATCCGAGAATAGCTCATGGTTGGATGTCTTGGATAGGTCCATGGAATATCTTAGTGTCATGACCTTCATTTCCCATTCACCGAGACTTTTTAGGATCTTCATACACATTTCCTTCTCGTATATTCTTTTCCAAGTGCGATAGCTCGTTGGTAATTTCGTGAACCGAGCATCCGCTTGATCCAAGGTCTCTCCTGCGATCATTTTGAAATTCTCAAATTTCTCGTGCAGCCACCGATAATTTATTTTCCTTGATTTGCTCTGAGCCTTCACAAATCAATGTTAGCTTGTCCCAGATTTGTTTGGCCGTTTTGCATGATTTGACTTTATTGAACATGGCTTTGTCCAAGGTTTTGTAAAGAATGTCCTTGGCCACATTGTCCAGGTTATATCTTTTTCTATCATCATTTGTCCATTCAAATCTTGGTTTTTCAACCATAGCCGTCCGGGAGCAACATCCTCTTCACCTTCAAATTCTTGCTCTCCTTACAATTGTGTTCACTTTTAAAATTTGCGGTGGCCCATCCTCTATCACTATCCACATCTCATCATGTAATGCGACAAATGAGCCTCGCATACGAATTTTCCAATCATCAAATTCTTCAATTGTGAACATAGGGATGCGTGTCAAATTTGCTTCCATGATAATAACTTTTGATGGTAAAAGGAGTTTTTGAAAACTTAAGTGCTAAAACAGACTTTGAAAAATTTGGAGATTTAGTTCAAGAACTGGTGTCGAGAAGGCTCAATGAACCAACCGCTCGATACCACTTGTTGGTCCCAAGGGGTGTGAGTGTAAGGTTTAGAAGGGGGTTGAATAAACCTTACCAACTTTTCGATTTAGTCCTTTTAAATGTTCGAGTTGATACTTCACAAACGGTCCTTGGTGGACAGCTAATTTAGTTAATCGGAGAGTTATTCACTCAACAGACTGATCGAGTTGTTGATAGAATAACTCAACTATTAAGACTAAAGACTTACCTCGATTGTAACACCCTTAAATTTGGTTTAGTTTTGATTTAATACTTGGTGTTAGCACTTAGAGATTATCAAGTGGATAGCAAATTTATCACAGAGTTAAACAAATAAGATGCGAGGAATTAAAGTCTTTGAAATGTAAATGACATAATAAGTTTTTATAGAGGTTCAAAGATGGGGTAATTCTTCTACTCCTCTCTTCTCCAACTCCCTGGAGGAATCCACTAAGTATTGATCGATATCTGAGTGGTAACATTCCGGATACAAGTCTTGATCACACAACGGTGACTTGATCCTTTGGGACTCGATCGAGATGCCTTGATCACGCAGCTGTGGCTTCTCGTGCGACTCGAGCTTCTTCTTCACAGGGGCAAACGCTTTGCTACTACAGACCCACTTGCTCAAGCTCCTTGGATTTGATCGAAGCCCTCCAAAAACTTGAGATCGGTTCAACCTTGAACCTTCCTACAATCCTCCGTGGAATGTAGACCCTTGATTCTACAAAAATTTCCTCTTCAACCGATTGAAGCTATCTTTCCTTCACATGTGAGTGTTGGATTGATTTTCTTCGTAATGTAGGCTTGAGGATTGATCTTGAATGATTTGAGAATATCTTAGGTTCTGATTCAAATGTTTGCTTGAATGTTCGTGTTCGTGTAACCTTCTCTCGCAGTCATTCCTCGGCCTTTTATAGTGATCTTTCAAAAATCTGCCCGTTGAAGAGATAGGCTTATTTTTGAAAGTCACTTGTGGTCGTTGGCTTGTCTTGTTGCGATCCTTGGAATTGCCACTTCCTCGTATGAATTGTTCTTCACTTTTCGAGTTCGACATGGTGCGATGCTTCCCATTTGTTTATTCCTTTTGCACGCTTCGGGATTGAGCACTTCAAGAAAGGTAGTATGGAGATATTACTTGTTTAAGTAATTCTCTTGATTTGATCGTGCAACGGATCTCTTTCAGATTGTCTTGACTTGATCGCATTTTCTTAACATCCCCAGGTGACTTTGAGTCAGCTTCCAATCATTTGATGACTGCTTACGTCACTTCAACCTTGAGATTTGGTCATTTTCTTGAGTTAACTTGATCGATACTTCACTCACCGCATCTCACCGCACCTTGATCGAGTTCCCGTCTTGTCTTCTTTGCCATACTCACCGCCTCCCAGTAGTCTTCCTTCTAGTCTCGATTGTCTTCTTGCATGTTTAGGCATAGTGACTTAACTCGGCTTGATCAGCCCTATCTATTACAATGCGATTTTACAACAAAAATGGGGTGCCAACTTCCTATTCTAAGTTTTACATGGCATTCATCAAAATCTACAAAATGATTTCCCAACAAGATGTGCTAGATTTCAATCGCACTAAAAAGAGAGCCACATGATCGCAGCTAGGAAGGTATTTGAAGGGATGCCGGAAGTCGGCCTATGGTATCCAAAGGAAAGAGGATTCAAGCCGGTAGGATACTCGGACTCGGACTATCTTTGGATGTAAAGTTGACAGAAGAGTACTTCAGGTACATGTGAAATGCTTGAAATAGGTTGGTTTCTTGGTTCAACAAGAAACAAAAACTTTTAGCTACATCCACAACTAAAGCAGAGTACATAGTTGTGGGCAAAACTGTTGCGTCCAAGTTTTATGGATGAGACATCAGCTGAGAGATTATGATATTGAAGAAAAAGAGATTCCAATTATGTGTGATAACACTAGTGCTATTGCAATTACTCAGATATCACTCTATAAGAGATCATGTTGAAAAGAAAGACATCACTTTGGAATACATCTCAACTAATAAGCGATTAGAATGACACATTCACAAAGCAATTATGTAAATAAAGGTTTGAAGAGCTCAAGAATGAGTTAGGGTTAATTGAGCTGAGTTAGAATGCTCAGAAAACTCAATCAACAGAGATAGAAGATGAGAAAATGGAAAATAAGCAGGTTTCACATTTCAACCAAGTGAAACTTGACCGATCGGAAAGACAACAGACGACGAGTTAGTGACACCGAGTAATGATATGTGAATAGAGAAGCGAGCTAAGTCACTTTGGAAGTAAGTTGAATCATTTATGAGCTAAGTGACAAAAACGCATCATTTTAATTGAGCGGGAATGTTATTAAGGATGACGTCGGCGTAATTATGATCACAATACAAAAGCCGCACAAAGAAACCATATGATTGGATATAAATGCTTTGCTTCATTTAATGTGGGTAATTTAATGCCGTTTTGAAGGCTTAATCTTGACCATTGATTTTGATCAAAATTTTCAAATTCTAAAACCATCCTTTCTTGTCCCATATATACGAAAATTCAATTTCTCTCTCTCACACAAACTTGCTCATCTTCAAAGAAGAAAGTTTTTTCTCTCTCCAAAAAGTTCGAAACCCTAATCTTCCGAGTTTAGTTTTTGCATTTTTATTCGGTTAAAAGTTTTGGAAATGGATGCAAATCATGATTTTGCGTTGCTTTCTCGAGAAAATCAACACTTTGGAGCTTCGTGGATTTCAAGGGCATGATCAAACAGGGCATTGATAAGGCCCTGTGAAGAAGATAGCCGAGAAGTTGGAAAGGTCTGTGCGAAGGACTTTCTATCAATGAACTTCATGCATACATATCTCGGAGGAAGTGGAAATGTTCTATGTGAACACCGAGGTGCACAACGATGAAATCTGTTCATCCGTCCACAACAAGGCCATCAAAATAATCAGTAAAGGACCTTGCTAAGCCTTGATTTCTTACCTGCAGGCGATGAAGGACATCGGCCGAGAAGGATGTCAACTTGGTGCACTTGGAAGGAAGTTGCAAAGCCGAGTATGAAGCTAAAGCTGTGTATACAACTAAGAAATATTTTAGAAGGAAGATCATCATAAGTCAAGGACATCGTGTCCAAGTGCGTGGATATGAAATTTGGGAGTTTCAATCAACTATCTAAGACTAAGCGGTGACGATGGCTGCAATAATGAAAGATAAGAAGGTGAATCAACAGTTTGTCTTGACCGAGTGTGCTGAATGTGATCAACAGTCCTACAAGGAGGATGGGACCTTTGGATGATCGCTGGGTTATGGCCTTGTCATTGGCCACTTGATGGAAGTAAAGGGGATAGCATTGCGCCATGGAAAGCCATTCCATGCGAACAAAAGGATGTTCAAGGAGAACCTCTCTGGTGCGCAGAAGAAGGCCCATGTGAGGAAGGCGGATACTAGTGAGGGGGAATCGGCTGACCCTACTAAAGACACAACTGAGACCTCCCCAACTCTCTCTCCAAAGCCAATCTCCAAGAAGAGAGCTGCGACAGTCAAGCCCGCCCGCCCCAAGACCAAATCGAAGACGACACTGCCCCTGCAACCAAACCCAAAGCCCCTGCCCGAGCAGCCAAAGCCCCTCCCCACAGCGAGACTGAGGAGGAACCCCAAATTCCTTCTCTAGTCGTGAAGAAGAAGAAGCGGTGCGGAGTCTCGAAAGGCACTAATTCTAAGAAAGATTCTATTGAAACACAGGGCTTCACCCTTTAAGAGCCCTCTCTTTGGAGTGGAACCAGAGATTCCGTTGGTTGCCACTAAGAGAAGACGGCTATTTAAGAAGTATGTATCTGAGAAGACAGCTAAGTCCGGTACTCAGCCGGAGAAGACCAAAGTGAGATCACGATGCTCGGGAGGAGCAATCTCAAGAAAAAGTTGATGAGCCCATGAAGATCGGGTGATCTTTCATTGTGAGCCTGTAAGACCCGATTGTGCGGGAGACAATCGTGGGAAACAAAAGGAGCCGAGATAGCCAAGACCATGGAAAAACAGGTTGTCTCACCCCGATCGAGATACAACATAATCCGAGGAGGAGCAAGCTCCATTAGACGCCATTCAAGAGACCGAGAGAGGAAGATGATGATGATGACCTTATTATGTGCTCTCCAAATATCCGAACATTCAAATAAGACACTAAGGGAATGGAAGAAATGGAAGTTTGGATTACTCAAGGCGTGGACGCTCACCCCGAGTTTATTGAAGAAGAGGAAGAACTTAGCTTCCTTGGACATGCAAATCGCCAATTTGCCTTAGATGAAAAATACCGCATGGATACCCTTCGAATCATCAAGGAGGTTGAGAAGGAGAAAGTCTGCTGAGCCTAGCCAAAGCTTTGGAGAAATCCAAGATGTGTTTGCACACAGGAATCATGAATATCTTGTGGAGTCAATCGACAAAATGAAGAGATGGATCCATTTCTCTGTAGTAGAGAAGTCCGAGTCACAAAGAGGCCACTAGAGAATCAAGAGTCATGCACGAGCTAAACCTTCAAGAAAGTCCATAAGAGTCCTCCAAAGTCTCTCCTAGACTAATCCATTGGGAGTGGTGCATGATATTGCAACCGTTATTGCAGCGACCACGTCCTCGTGCACTCTATTGATGGCTCACAGGGAAATGGCGATGAAGCTGGGATTGTGGGCACCCAAGCCAGGTCTAACCCTAAAGAAGGTGTTGAGACACTGCGCATATGCCGGGTACGCCACCGGGGGGAAACTCTCTCCACCACAATAGGGTCAGAGGATGCTGTGGGAGACAAAACAAAGAAGTATAGAGGCGAATGAGAGAATATCACACAGAAGCAGAGTGGAATTGATGAAACTCGGACAATTGAGTCTATCTCACCAAATTTCCTCTCTTGCGGGCCGATGAAGTTCTTTGCTACAACTAAGGCAAAGGATGGAGATGCCCCGAGAGTTGAGACTCGGGCCCGAAAGTGCAATCCAAGGAGTTGAGACTCAAGTATGCCACCGTCGAAGACCCTAAGACAGCTGAGTCTGTCGAAGGGATTGTTGAAGACCCCACAATGGTTGAGACTGCTGGGGGTAAAGAAGGCTTAAGGGAGGTTGAGACTTCCCTAGGTAAGGAACAAGGTCAACATAACATTTCTAAAATCAAAGGAGCTGCTGCAGAAGAGGAGATCAGCGCCCTTCGTGATTCCCAAGAACATATTGACACATCATTTCTGGGATCCGAGGATGAAGCGGAGTCCACTCATCCATAAGATTCTTCGATGGACAAAGTTGAGGATGTTCTTAAATCTCGGAGCTAAGTCGGTGATAAGATAACTCCCATGAGGTTCAATTTTGATGATGAGCCATCCCCTAAGGCCACATCAAATTCCGTTGACGCTGATGATATAGTTGAGGACCAGGTAACTCAAATAGACAAACCTACTGAGACGGAAGAAGTTAAGGCAGTGAGGCTCGATCAAATGAGCAAATACATTCAATCGCTTCAAGAAAAGTGGAGCAGGCTCCCACAAAGCAACAAGAATGACTCAAACAACTCTTTTGCGAGGCTCACACAATCGCGATATCTGCCGATGATCTTTGCCGCAACCGAGGCACATAGAGTTGGTTTATTGCGGAAGCACAAGGAAACCCCAAAGTGGAGCTTCATGGAAACCATTTGTCCTCAATGATGTCTTTGAAGACATGTTCCATTCAAAGTCAATTTGACGACATGAGGAAGAGTATGCGAGGATCAAGAAAAGTATATTTGTGCAAGAAGAGCCCGTCATTCCTACTGATTCGATTGTGCCAATGAACTTTACTTTTGATGCAAAGGTGGCCGAGAAGCTGAGTCGAATCCGACAACCGAGTTCCGTGAACCCTTCTAGAAGATCTTTGAAGAGATTGAGAAGATGGAACGCCCAAGCATCTCTCGGATCTACATCCGGACAATCGGGATGCAACCTCACTCTGGCGATTTGAGAGGGATCGTTGTTCGAATAAGGGAATGGGCTTTACATCGATCGCCTGCGTTCGAGCAGTCCATTACTTCTAGGCCCTATTTGCCAAGATGCTAGTATGGAGTGCAAACACTTTAATCTGAGTTTCTCAAGCATCACCACCAAGCCAAAATTACTCGCTGAGGATAGCATGAATAACAAGTTCATCTTCTAATGGCCGAGATGAAATTGGTGACATCGAGTTGAAGGCTACTCGGTCGAGTTCAAAAGCCCACTCCACAAAGAGATTTAAAGCAAAATTCAACACTCGGCCGACTTGATTTCTTTACGAGTAGTTTATTCCCTGGGGTAACCCTTTCTTTTGGTGATGATGCCAAAAAGGGATTGAAGGAAGAGAAGAGAAGTGATAAGAAGGTGAAGAAAACTGACACAACTGAGGGGGAAGGGAGTTTGATTCCTTTGAAACTCACGTATGCTAAAACCCCACAGTAAGGTGCACTACTTCCATTCTTAGCAAGCTGCCAAGTGACCTGTCCATTGAGAAGAAAGTCGAGATGGCTATGAAAGAATCAAAGAAAGCTAATGAAGTCGCATTTGGGAAGGTAGGCTGAAAGGCAATCTGTGCGTGTTCAATAGATCGAGAAAATAGTATGGTGGTCCAACAAATTTGAAAAGGACTATGTTGCGATTAAACCCTCGAGAGACATTGCTATGCACGATCTTTGAGCCCGAGCGGATCTGCGGAGGAGTTTCAAACTCTAGAAGTAGAAGGTTATTTTCAAGACATGACTCGCCACAAGCACCTGGATTTGTATTCACCGTGTCATTCACCGGAAAGTCAAAGGCTCCAATACGATACTCCCCAGGAGAAAGGGAGGTGAGTCGGGAAGGGAAGACATGGTGGTAGTGGAAGAGGTTCTCAACCACGACCAAGACCAAAGATGTTACATATGTTGATCCACGAAGAAAGGGATCACATACTTTGGCAGATATGACCATCTTGCTAACCTTGAGGTTGAACGCAAGAATGCCAAAAGATTAGAAAGGCAAGATCTTTGAGAATGAGAGAGCTAATCGAGAATGGCTTGTAAGTCATCGAAAGGATGACCTGGCTGTTGCTAGGGGAACTTATGAGAAGAAGAAGCGGTGAAGAAGAGAATAAGAGGAGAAAGTCAAAGGATGATAGGAAGAGAGAAGAAGGAAGCAGCAAAGGCGTTGAAGTGTGCTGCGAATCCCTTCATGTATTTTACTTTGTTGTAAATACATAAATTTAAGTCTTCTGTAATAGCTCTATGTATTTCCCTGTAATGTTCATTCTCTATGTAACTTAGCTGAGATACATGTTGAATAACTGAATTTGTGTATATCTTTGTTATTTGATGTAAACAGCTTTGTAAAGGACAAGAATGTTATGATCAATAAAATAATTATTAGAAAGCATACATTCTTTGTTATTGCACTGCTTGTATTTTTGTTGTTTATTTATGTTGTATGTTTTAAGTTTTGGCATCATTAAAAAGGAGAAAATTGATAAGAAATTTATTTGTTAGATTTTGATGATACCATGTAAAATTTAAACTAGGAAGTTGGCACCCCATTTTTCTTGTAATTCTGTATTGTAATAGATAGGACTGGAAAAGCTGAGTTAATTCAGCTAAGCCAATATTACAAGACATCAACTGCGGAATGGAATTATGACTTTGTTGTGTGTTAGCTGATTATGGCCTAGAAGGAAATCAAGGACTCGACTGAAGGAGAGTCAGCTGAGGAACAACTGTCAGAAGTGCCTGTCAAGTCAACTTAAGAAGCCAAGTCTATCAGTTGAAGTGATAGTTGAGTTAATCTTAGGATTGGAGGAGACTTAAGTCACCTGGGGTAAGGGCAACAGTCAAGTCAAGACAACTGACTTAGATCCATTATAATAAAGTCAAGAATATTACTCGATATAGTAGTATGTCAAGCTACCAAGTCTTAAAGTGTTTGGCCCATAAATATGCAAAAGGAATGAGCCAATGGAAGCACTGCATCTTGTGTCAGAACCTACAAAGCTGAAATGCCATTTAATACGAGGAAAGGTCAACATCACAAGGGCTGCAGTCCAAGAAAAGACAAGCTAACGAACACAAAGTGACATTTGAAACTAGCCAATCTCTTCAACGGACAAATTTCAAATGTGCACTATAAAAGGCTGAGGAAGCATTTGAGAAAGGGTTACTTTGATAACTTGAACTTAGCAAGAGCAAGTATTATTCAAGTAATTAACCTGCAATATTCTCAAAGCATTTCAAGATATTTCTCAAGCCTGAAGAAACTCGATCTAACACAAGCTGTGAAGGAGAGATAACTTCAATTAGTTTAAGAGGAAACTTTTTAAGATAAAAAAGGGGTCTAAAATTTACCCCAGGAGTTGGAGAAGAATGGATTAGAAGAATTACCCCATCTTTGAACCACTATTAAAATACTTGTGTCAATTTACTTTCAGCATTTACATTCCCCGCATTTACTTTATATTTGTTGTTAGTTAATATTTGCTATCCAACTGATAAATAACTAAGTGCTAAAACAAGTGTTAAAAACAAGTTTAAAATTGATCAAAGGGTGTTCAGTCTTGGCTAAAAACTAAATCAACTAAGTTAAGTATTTGGCTTAAGCGGTAAATGAAGCTATACTATCAACAGCTCTATCGAGTTTGTTGAGTTGGTAACTTAGCTGAATAAGCAAACTTTGTTGTCCCCCAAGGACACAACTGATTTGAGTCAACTCTGTTGAACAATCCTAAAAGGACTAAAATCGAAGATTTGGTAAGGTTTATTCAACCCCCATTCTACACCTTACACCACACCCCTTGGGACCTACAGCTGAAGCTGTATTGCCAAAGAGATTTTTGGCTGAAGCAATCAACACAACCTGTTATACTCAGAATATATGTATGATCAATAGGTAATTATCCAAAACCCCTTATGAAATTTGGACAGGAACAAACCAAAATGTGGATATTTTCACATTTTTGGGAGTAAATGTTTTATTCACAACAATGACAAAGATAATCTGAAGACATTTGATGCTAAGGATGATGAAGGAATATTTCTTGGATATTCAACTGAGAGCAAATGTTTAAAGTGTTGATTAAAAGGACAATGTAACAGAAGAATCTATTCATATATGTGGTTTTGATGAACCAAATGCTAATGCAGAAGACATTTATGAGTTAGCTGAAAAGATGAATCAACCAATGATTCAGAAGAGTCCTTATACTGAGATAGCTCCCAGAAGACTTGATCCTTATGAGGATGAGTTAGTTGAATTTAAAAAAGAGCTGAAATATTGCGGTTAAATGAAGATGATCAAGAAGAAGTTGCTCAAGACAACTTAGTTGCAAGAAGGATCACCTAATCGACTTACTCCAACCAGATGTGAGATAGTTGAGAGACCATCCACCTGAATTAGTAATTGGAAATGTCAGAGAAGAAGTAAGAACAAGATCCATGACTCAACATGGAACCATGTTCACTTGTTTTATATCTCAGATTGAACCTAAAGATCTATTAGAAGCATTAGATGACACACATTGGATCGTATATATGAAAGAAGAGCTAATTCAGTTTGAAAGAAGAAAGTTTGGGAATGGGTTCAAATGCCTACTCACCAAACTATCATTGGTACAAAATGGGTATTCATAAACAAGATGAATAAGGAAGGATTTGTTGTAAGAAATAAGGCCAGATTGGTAGCCAAAGGGTATTTTCAAGAAGAAGGCATATAGTTTGATAAAACATTTTCTCAAGTTGACAGATTGGAGGCAATAAGGATGTTTCTTGCCTATGCTACACATAAGAACTTAACAGTTTATCAAATGGATGTAAAAAGTGTATTTCTTAATGTCTTTGTTAGAAGAAGAAATCTATGTAGAATAACCTCCGTGGTTTTGAGCAAAAGACTATTGGAGATAATATTTAAAAGCTCAAGAAAGCACTATATGGATTGAAACAATCACCAAGAGCATAATATGATATATTGTCTTAATTTCTTACGCACAATGGATTTACCAAAAGAATGTTGATAGAATAATTTTGAAATTCAAGATGGAGAGAGCATCTTGCTTGTTCAAACAAAGAGCTATGTGATAAATATTTTCAGAACTGAGATGAGCATGATGGGAGACGAAAGAAGATAAGGACAAGAAGAAATGGGGAGAGAGAAAAAAAGAGATGAGGGTGAAAGGACAAAGACGTGAGAGTTGAAGAGCGAGATAGAGTAGATAGAAGGAAGAGAGAGAAAGAGAGTTGAAGAGCGAGATAGAGTAGATAGAAACGAGAGCGGGAGATGGAGACGGAGAGAGAGAGAGAGAGGTTTTGAGGGATTTGGATGTTTTAATTGATTTGGGGCTTTAACAATGCAGACCTTCTTTTTTACTCAGAAATTACAAATTCACCCTATCAATTTTCCTAATTTTACAAGATAGCCCTTTTGCCCTTAATTTTGACCCGATTCCTATTAAAAGCTCTTCAAACCAAATTCGGTATCTCTTATTCAATTTCGGTCTTCAAATTTCATTTTTATAATTATCCTATTTTTCTATATTATTTTTTAATTATATATATATATTGTCGGAAACAAGGAATTTGATTATATGCATCTTTTAGCTTTGTGTGCACAAGGTATCCGCATTTATTTGAAGTGGTGATATTTCTATTCAAATAATGTTTGTTATTATTAAATGTTTTATATGTGTTTTTCGTGTATGTGCAATGTGGAAAAAGAAAATCATGATAGTTAGGGGTCGTAAGAAGGACTGGGATCAAAAGTATCCTCGGTATGAACCCGCAATGCTATGATTAGTCGGTCATAAGAAGGTTCATGATCAAAAGTATCATCGGGTGTACCCGCAATACTATAAAGGAACTAGCCAATTAGAGTAAAAAGTTAAATTACATGTTGAATGTTTATAATTACGCTTTTCTTTGTATTTATTCTTAACAAACGTGTCCCAATGGGCGATTGAAAGCACACCTCATCTTTGTTAACACTTTTCGGGTTGTGGAGCCCGGCGATAATTTTAGGCGGCGGATGCCAAATCAATAAATTTTAGTTAATTTGACTTTTGGAATTCGTTTTATTATAGTCAATGATTTTGAATTTTTTGTTGAATGCTTGTATTTTATTTTTAGAGAACAAAAGTTGTATGTGGAATTAAAGTGCTTTGTTATTTGATTGCAAATTTGAATTTTTGGATACATAAAAAGCTTTCATTTATCCAATGGCACAATAATTTTTATAATTAAACAATGTTTTCTAAAATTAGAGTAGTTCATCGAAGTGTGATGGATTATTTGGATTTATTAATAAAATGGCTCCGCTTACATTTGAGATGTGTTTTATTCATGCACTTTAAATAAACTTTATTATTAAATTAAGTTACTTATATATTTTGAAAATTGGGGCGTTGCAATTTTCATCACTAGCTGCATGCAAACTCCACTTTACCTTATTGATTGTGGAATTAGGTAGGTAAAGGGCATATAATTGGGGAATCTCGACCATACACAACTAGGAATGGTGTCATGCCTATCAAAGTATGAAAGGTTGTGTTGTACCAATACTCTGCCCATGGTAGAAACTTGACCACGTCTTGGAGCATCCATCACAAAGCTTTTGAGATAACATTCTAAAGTACGATTTACATACTCCATTTGACTGTCCGTTTGAGGGTGGTAGGAACTACTCATAAGAAGGTTAGTACTCACAAAAAGCTTAGCACGATCACTGACAATGGATTTCGGTAAACCATGTACTCGCATAATTTCGCGAATAAATATTTCAGCCAATTTAGTACTGGTAGAATGACTACACAACAAAACGAAGTGAGCATATTTGGATAAATGGTCTTCTTCTAGGGACTTGACATTCTTCAGATTGGCCACATAGTATCCTCTGAAAACTTTAATGTCACGATTGTTTGTCTAATCCGGTTTGATTGGGAACTTCAACTTAAGATTAACAATGGAAGGATGGCTCTAAAGCGATTTAAGCTCGGTCTTCTTAAAATCATGTTATCAGACGACGGGGCATCCACTATGAGGAATTGTTCTAGCTTGGTGGTTTTATGTTGATACTCCACTCCTAAGGTTAAGGGTAGACCTATTTCTCCTGCTGCCTAGATCACCTCACCTGGAAAACCAACTAGGAGCGCTGTCACCGAGATGATCAGATCAGGGTCTAGCTACAGCTTAGCAAGGGCTTTCATGAAGATGCCATTCACTGTACTTATATTGTCGACTAGGACCCTTCAGACACCAAATTTGGCTAGCATGATGGAGATCTCAATAGCTCCATGATGCATCTTTGTTTCTGGGACATAATCATGTAATCTATAGGTGATTGGCATGTTCTTGGATTTGATAAAGTCCAGGGCTCTCCTCTTGGTAGATGTGCCTGCATTGAGTTCCCTATATTCCTTTTTGTGCACTCGAGGACACTCATTGCGTCTCTTCCCTTTGGTATGTGCCTCCTAAAATCATGTTTGATGACTCTAACTATGTTAAAGTTCTTTCTCTCATATGTTCAAGCTCTTTGGGTATGGAGCTTTAACTAGCCCATCCCCTCTTGTTTGGGGTCTTTGCATAGCATACGATATATATACTACTTTTTAGGTGGTGTATCCGAATCGGCCTCTTATCCCTTTTCAAAAAGCAAATTTGATGATATATCCCTTGTCATGATGTAAACGAAAATATTTATTAGATTTCACGCGGTTTGGGTTGTCTTCATCTTTCATGGAGGCTCTATGATCCCATGCGTATGTGCCTCTCACCAAAGACACCTCAACTATGGGTGCATTCAACAGTTGTATCTTGACTTGTTGGCCTCTTCTTCCAAAATTTTTGCTTTCTTCGCTTCTAGGGTTAGTTCATTGAGCCTTCCAGACCGGTTATTCAACCCCCTTCTAAACCTTACACATCACCCCTTGGGACCTATAAGTTGTATCGGAGCGGTTGGTTCATTGAGCCTTCCGCACCGGTTAGTTCTTGAACTAGATCTCATTTTCTTTCAAAGATTCAACACTTGAGCTTTTAAAGATTTTATTCCAAAAGCGAAGTTATTATCATGGAAGCAAATCTAAATCGTATTCCAATGTTTACTTGTGGAAGAGTTTGATGATTGGAAAATTCGTATGCGAGGCTCATCTATCATCGGCCGCATGATGAAATGTGGCTAGTGATTGAAGATGGGCCACTACAAATTCTAATGGTCAACATCTTGCTATGTGAAGAACTCAAGAATGAGCTAGGGTTAATTCAAATGAGTTGACACTCGGAAGACTCAATCACAGAGATAGAAAGATGAGAAAATGAGAAAGAGCAAGTTTCACTCATTAGTCGAGTGAAACAACCTCATCGAGAAGTCAGATGTATCGAGTTAGCTGACAACTGATTTACTTAATAAAAAGAGAGAAGCAGAGTTAAGTCATATTTCATATCAGCTTAGTCATTTATGAACTAAGTGACAAAAAAGCAGTCGTTTTAATGAGCGGAATGTTTTTAAGGATGACGTTAGCGTAATAATGACGGGTACAGTAAAAAGCGGCACGGTAAGCATATGATTGTATATAAATGCTGTCGCATTAAATTCGAGGAATTAAATTTGGTTATAACGTTCTAATCTGAGCCGTTGATCTCGATCAAGATTCAAAATCTGAAGACATGTCCTTTCGTAACACTTATATATACGGTTTTCAGTCTTCTCTCTTCCCTACTGAAACTGTTCATCTTCAAAGAAAAAGGCAAGCAAGTTCTATTCTCTCTCGAAAACCCTAAGTACTCTCAAGCACGTTCTACATTTTTCAATCGGTAAAAATCACTGAATATGGCACCAAAGTTAGATTTTGTTAACCTCTCAAAGCAAATCCACTCAGGATCATCGATTAACTTCGAAGGAATGGTGAAGTAGGGTTCGATGAAACCTCATTCCGAAAAGCGCCAAATTCTAGAAAAGTCGGGTCTCAAGGCTTTTCTAACCATGGAGTATTCCCACACCTACCTAAAGGAGGTCGCGATGTTCTATGTCAACGCGGAAGTGCAGGACGAAGGAATCAAGTCTTCTGTCCAACGTAAGGACATCACAATAAGTGCTAAGGATCTAGTTGAGCCTTGCTTGTTGCCATTGGAAGGCATAAAGGAGATACATGAAGTGATGTAGACTTGGTTCTTTGCATGGAAAGAAGTAGCCAAACATGAGTGTGCTTCTATGGTAGTCTACATAGCCGACAAGAAAGCTGACAAGGACTACTCATCATAAGGCGATGGATGTCATCTCCAAGTGTATAGATATGAAGTTTGACACTTTAACCAGTTGTCAAAGACTAAGTGATCATCATGGTTGTGATCATGCGGGGCAAAAAGGTTAACCGGGTTGAGTTTATCTACAAAGACTAGCACGATTGTGATGAAGAAGACCTTTAAGGAGGATGGATCCTTTCGAGGATCACTTGTATATGGTCTTCTAATTGGCCACTTGATGGAAGTGAAAGGTGTTGCCCTTCTCCATGGCAAACCATTTCACGTCAACAAGAGGATGTTAAAAACCTCTCCGGTGGCGAAGAGAGAGCCCATGCAAAGAAGGCGGACACAAGTGATGGGGAATCAATCGACCCATAAGACACAACAAGCTACCCCTTCCCCTTCGAAGAAGAAAGTTGTCCCAAAGACTAAGACAAAGAAGTCCAAGAAAGCACATGCCCATGTAGTTGAGTCCCCTGCGCCCGAGCAAAAGACTCCTACCCCCTGAGCTAGATCACTTGCCCCAGGCCGAGGGAAGAAGAAACACCATACTCTTTCTCCCGATATTAAAAAGAATAAGCGTCTTGCCAAGACAAGGAAGGCAAAATTGTAAAATTTATCTCTTTCCGGGAACCAAAAACATTGAGGAAGATGTTCCCCTGCTACCCAAAAGGAGACGATCGTCGATCGAATTGGATAAGAAAATTGAACTGCCACTCAATCGGAGAAAGCATTCGAGGCTCACGACACTCGGTAAAGCGAGTCTCTGAAGTAATTGATGAATCGCGGAAGTCTGGCCGAGGACAATCGCGATACGATTGAAGACAAAGTTGTACGAAAAGACAATCGAGGGAAGTAGAGCAATATAGACAAGCTGAACCTACAAGTGAAAAGGTTGTCTCTCCTCCTCGCTATCGATCTTCTTTGAAGGCCAAGATGTAGCAAAGTCTCTTGCCTTCAATTCCGAAAAGGAGTACAAGAAGATGAAGATGATGACGACGATATAATCATGTACTCTCCATCGTATCCGGACATACGAGAGATGCCTACGAGTGGAGAGCGTGGAAACTTGACCACTCAAGGGTACAATTCGCTCACCCCGAGTACATCGTAGAAGAAGAGGAATTGTTGCGATTTCTGGTGTTACCAGCATACTTCTGAGGCCCTTGATGAAGAAAATTGCATGGATATTCTTCACATCATCGAGGAGAAAGAAAAAGAGAAAGCGGCCGAGGAAGCACAAACTCTTGAGAAAGCCAAGATGTGTGAGTTCATTGGTTCTCTCGATCACACTTACACACATCTTGAGCGTTGTCGACAAATGATAAAAATATGGATCCCGTTGATGTAGCAGAGAAGTTAGATATGTAGCAGGCTCTAAGGGAATCCAGGATAATGCAAGAACAACAATTGGTTGAAGGATCAAGAGAGTCGTCTCAATCCCTCCCCGCAAACCGATCCTCCGGAGTGGCTAAGCACATTGCCTCGATCGTCGCCGCAACCACGTCCCCTGTACAATCGGAGGATGGATCCAAGGGCACCGGTGGTGACACCGGGATTTTGGGCACCCAAGTTGAGCCAACCCCGAAGAAGGTGTTTTACCACACCTTGTGGGGCCGAGCACTAAAAAGAAAAGGCCGCGAGTCAGGAGCAGAGTGACCTCACTATCAGTCACTCAGCTGGTGTGCCAGCTGAGGAGGAAGCTCTCTCCACCACAACAGGGTTGCAGGATGCTGTGGAAGACTCCAACTTGCAGAAAGGAGGCGAAGTGGAAACAAAAAAGAACCGCAGACATTGACGAAGCTCGGACAGTTGAGTCTGTCCTAGCTGAAGTATCAACTGCATTGAAGGCTAATAACACTATTCTTACAGTCGAGGCACAGGATGGAGATGCCCTGGGAGTTAACACTTTGGGCAGTGAAAGTGCAATCCAAGGAGTTTAGACTCCTATGGATGCCATGGTTGAAGACCTTAAGCCAACTACGACTGTCCGAAGGGAATGTAGAAGTCCCTAAGACATTGAGACTGTCGAAGGAACATTGAAGGCCTCACGGCAGGTTGAGTCTTGGAGGTATTGAATGCCTAAGGGAGGTTGAGACTTCCCTAGGTAAGGGTAAAGAGATACAAGACATTCCTCCAGTTCACAGCGCTGAAATAGAACAGGAGATAAGCGCACTTCATGACTCCCAAGAGAACCTTGATGTATCATTCTTGGGGTCAGAAGATGAAGCTGAGTCTACTCCGATTGTAAATCCTACGGACCCGGTGAGAATGTTCTCAAAACTAAGAGCCCTAAGTGACAAAGATGCTCGTCAAAAATTTAATTTCGATGATGATCCAAGCCCACAGTCTCATTTGTTAGTCCAAGTTGCTACGATAATCTAGAGGGGGGTGAATAGATTATGCCAATTTTTCGCAAATCGCCATTTTTTTCAAATGATCAATCAAAGACAAGAATTAAAGTGCAGAAATAAAACAACACGCCTCGATTTATAGAGGTTCAACCCACCTAGGGCCTAGTCCTCTACCACCACAGTATCTCCGGGATAGATTTCAAAAAGAAAAAAGATTTTGTTAATAATTACCAAAATTATTACAACATCACCTTTTAAGATTACCACAATCTTCTAACACCACCTCTCTGGAGATTACCACAATCTCCCTTGAAGATTACCACAATCTTCAACGGCACCTTGTGAAGATTACCACAATCTTCAACCTTGAAGAATGCCAAATTCTTCAACACCTCAAAGAGCACCAAACTCTTCAATAAGAAGATTACCACAAATTTCTTGCACCTAACACCTAGATCACCCAAGTGTGTTCTTACCACAAGAACACTCACAAGGATATCTTGTGTTGAATGATGAGCCCAAAAATTCAAGATTACAACTCAATAATGAATAATACAATTTTGAGTGCAAGTGTAATCAAGAATCAAGCCTAGACCTCAAGATGTGAAAGTGAAATACTTAGGTTATAAATACAACAAGAATGTTGACTATGAAAGCTTAGATAAATTTGATTTTCTTGTTGTGCATTTGCTTGTATAGTTCTTGTCTTGTGTGTTCAAATCAACCTCTATTTATAGGAGAGTCTTCACAAACATAGGCTCCTCCTTCTTCACTCTTGTTTACAAAAAGAAGATCACAGGATGTAGAAATAAGGTACAAAATTAAAATGCAAATCTTGCTGATATGGATGTCCAACGGGTACAAATTTCGAACGTTAAAGGAAATTAGTGCGATCTAGGTACCGATTGAGGGGGCTGACCGGTCAAATGGGGTCCGACCGGTCGCCCTAGGGGTCAACCGGTAGGCCCAAGCTTAGATCGGTCGCCCTCCTCAATTTTTAAAGTCGAGAGTTTTGTTCTTATTTTTCGTTCATCATCGTACCCGATCGACCGTTTGCTCGACCGACCACCACCTGGATGAAGTGTTGTCCGATTTTTGTCAAAAATAAACTTCAAGAAATACTCCAAAAAATTAGTAAAAACCTTTTAAATCAATTAGGAGTATTTGGACAACATTTAAAACATTGTTTTGGTATGAAAACTCATTTAAACAAAATCATCAAAATCTTGATAAAAACATTTATCTAACATCATCATCCGATGATGTTGATGATTCAAAGAGAGGACCAGTACTTCATTTAGAAAAATCCACTAAGACCGAGGAAGTGTTAAGAGAGCCGAGGCTCGGTCCAATCGGAAAAAGTAATCCCAAAGCCCCAGTGGCCGAGTCAAGCTAGCCTCCCATAGCCCAAAGCAGCTGCGACTACACAAGCTCCATCATCGCGAGGCACAAACCTCGCAAAACCATCCCATATGTGTGCGATGATGCTTTTCAGAAATGTTGCCTTTCACGCCGATCCTACCAGAGTTAGAAAAAGAGACCGCCACTCAACAACGAACATTCATTGTGAGTGAGGATCCAATTGTTCCCATGACACCATTGTTCTAGCTGAATTCGACTTTGATGTAGAGTGGCTGCACTGAATTAAGCGAGACAAACAAATTCGTGGAGGTCTTCAAGAAAATCGTGAAGTGATTGAGAAGATTAAAAGACATCGAGGCCTCAATCGACTTACGATGGACAACGGGGATGCTACCCTCACGGTGACTTGAGAGGGATAGTAGTACGGATCGAAGCGAACTCAACAAAAAATCGCCATCGATCGGTAGAATGCTCGTCTGGATGGTGACAATGCCGATCTCAAGCAAAGGATGCATGCATATATCGAAAGGCTACACGAGTCTCACAATACTAAAATGGAGTTGCTACAAGAATTCCGAGAAAATAAATTATGCGCCTTGAGGAAACAATGAATGAAAAATTCGGCCTTATCATGGCCGAAATGAAGTTGGTGGTAGACAAGTCCAAGGCAACTCGCTCGAGAATTTCGAATGCTTACGCAGCAGACTCAAAAAGAATTCACTCTAGCGGACTCGACATCATGCTCGCATGCATGTTCCCCGGGGTCCCTCTCTCATTTGATGATGCCCAAAAGGTGGAAGATGAGTCCCTCAGGAAATTGAAAGAAGAAAAAGTAAAGGAATCTGCAACTGAAAAGATTGCAAGAGAAGAAGGAAAAAATAGGCCGAGGGGAACATTCGAAAGATCTTACATTAACGACAATTTGAAACCCCACAACAGGTCAAATTACTACCTCCATCTTGAGTAAACTCCCCAGAACCTTACCCATTGAGCACTCTACATTGCCAATGTCGAAGAAAAGACGAATCATTGAGTAAGGGTTTGAGGAGTTCTCCAAAAAGCGGATGCCCGCGTTGAGGAAGCGCTAAAACAATATGGTGGCATTCCAAATAGGGGGAAGGATCAAAATGTTATACCGACAATGGATCCGAGCCGAGATCAATTGAAGAATTCAAGATGCTCGAATCAAGGCTATTTCAAGGGATGTGACTAGCCCAAGCTTGGGATCATCTTTCGGAGAAAGGTCTTACATTGTGTGAAGAAGGCAAAAACAAAGACTACCAGCGACCACTAAGGTGGTAAGCATAAGACTCCGTGCACTACACACCCGAGAGGAAGAAGAAGTGGTGGTGGAAGAGGTTCTCGACCTCGTCGAAAACCCAAGAATATTGAATATGTAGATCCCGAAAAGAAGGAGAGGATCTACTCAAGGCGGGTTTGATGAAGTGGCAAATCTGGAAGTGGCAAGGAAGAATACAGAGGTCAAGAAAGACAGGAAGAGGAGAATGAAAGGCAAACTTAGCTATGGCTCGAGAGGAAGCGAAGGGATGATGCCTCTAAAAGAGCTTATGAAAAGAAGCAGAGCTATAGAAAAAGAAACAAAAATAAAGAGAGTTGATGACTTGACAGAGTCAAGAAGAAAGAAGGAGGCGGCAAGGCGTTGAAGTGTGGTTGCGAATCTGCGAACCCCTTCATGTATATTACTTATGTAAATACATTTTTGTAAGTCATCCGTAATACTTAGTGATTTTCCCCGTAATTCTTTTCACTTTGTATTTACTCTTGTATCTTAGCATGGATATGTGCTTTGTTTTGATAAAGAATGCCATGATACCATTTGTAAACAACTATGTAAAGGACAAGAATGCTATGATCAATAAATGATCTATTCAAGCATACATTCTTTGTTATCAGTATTGTCTGTATGTATCTTTGTTGTTTAGGAAATTGTTAGGAAAGTTATCTTGTAGTTTTGATAATACCATGTCAAACATAAACTAGAAAGTTGGCACCCCATTTTCCTTGTAATTTGCATTGTAATAGATAGAATGGAAAAGCCGAGTAAAGTCACTATGCCTAGAAATACAAGTTATTGATCAAGATGAAGTGAAGACTCATTGCGAGACAACCGAGTATGGCATGGAAAAAAAGTCAAGAACTCGATTTGGAGAAGTATCGGTTGTGAATCACCAGTGTGAAGAGTCGGTCAAGTCAACTCAAGAAGCAAAGTCTCAAGTTGAAGTGACAGATGAGTCATCTAAGGATTGGAAGCTAACTCAAGTCACAGGGAATAATAGATCGATCAAGTCAAGACAATCAATGAGATCCGTTGATGAAAGTCAATAATGTTACTCTTAATGGTAACATGTTAAAGTTGTCAAAGATAAAATGTTAGTTCGATTGTATGCAAAAGGAACAAACCAATGGTAAGCACTGCACCAAGTTTCAGAAACTCTGCAATGCTTCAAGATATTAAATACGAGGAAATGCCAACATCAACGACTGCAACAAGACAAGCCAACGAACACAAGTGACTTTTGAAATTAGCCTATCTCTTCAAAGGGCAAAATTTCAAAAGTTCACTATAAAAGGCTGGGGAAATTCACTGAGAAAATGTTACCCCGCACACCGAGAAATCAAGCATTATTCAAGTCAGAAACACGAAAATATTCTCAAGCATATTCAATGTATCCTCAAGCCTCGAAATTCGAATGAAATCGATCCAACACAAGATGTGAAGGAAAGACAACTTCAAAATGTTGAAGAGGAAACTTTTGAATAATCAAAAGGGGTCTACTTTCCAAGGAGGATTGTAGGAAGGTTGAAGGTCGAACCAAGATCAAGTTATTGGAGGGCTTCGTGATCAAATCCAAGAGCTTGAGAAAGTGAGTCAAGTAGCAAGCGCACCCATGTGAAGAAGTGAGTCGAGAGAAGAGAAGCTTGATTGTGTGACCAAAGTCAGTCTCTAGGCGTTGACCACTTTGTAAACATATCTATTACATAGTGGATTCCTCCGGAGTTGGAGAAGATAGGATTAGAAGAATTACCCCATCTTCGAACCTCCATAAAAATTAACTTTGTCATTTATTTTTCAAAGACATTTACATTTCTACATACTTACATCATATCTCATTGTTAAATCTCACATTTTCTATCCAACCGATTAATAATCAAGTGCTAAAATCAAGTGTTAAAACAAGCTTAAAACAATTCGAGAAGGTGTTAGGTCTTCCGATAAAACCAACACAACCAAGTTAAAGTTCGGTTAAAAGCCAAGTTATTCTATCAACAGACTATATCGAGTCCGCTTGAGTGGCTAACTTAGTCAATAACCAAGCTTAGTCCCTCCAGGACACATCTATTTGAGTTAACTCGTAATAATTTTAAAAGGACTAACATCGAAAAGTTGGTAAGGTTTATTGAACCCCCTTCTAAACTTTAATCACACCCCTTGGGACCTACGATTCGTCTTTAGCCGAGTGTGCGAGCGTGATCAACCGGTCCCTACAAGATGCAACCGAGTTCAAGAGGAGCAAGCCCCATTAGCCCCCATTCAGAGACCGGAAAGGATGATGATGATCTCATAATGTATTCTCTAGTCTACCCCAGGACATTCAAGCTAACGGAATGGAGGGCATGGAAGTGGATTATTCAAGGCAACATTTTGCTTACCTGAATTTATTGAGGAGGAGGAAGAGTAGCTCGATTCCTTGGACACGCAATAGTCCAATTTGCTCGAATGAAGAGAGTTGTATGGAAACCCTTTGACTCATTAAGGAGGAAGAGAACGAGAAAGAAAAGGAGCAAGCCAAAGCATTAGAAAAATCCAAGATGTGCGTGCACACAGGGACACATGAGCACATCTATGAGTCTACTGATAGTGATGAAGAGATGAATCTAGGCGATGCAATAGAGAAGTCCGAGATGCGAGGCTATCATAGAATCAAGAGCCATGCATGAGATGAATCTCCAAGAAGGACCAGGAGAGTCCTCCAAGGTCTCTCCTAGGGACTGATCCTTCGGGAGTGGCGCAACAGATTGCAACAGTTATTGCAGTGACCACATCCCTCATGCACTCAACTGATGGCTCTCATGGACGTGGCGATGAAATTGGGACATTGGCCCCCAAGCCAAGCCTAACACTCAAGAAGGTGTTAAGACACTTGCCCTTACAAACCGATCACTCAAAGGTAACAACGATCGTGTCTCGGAGAAGAGCGACCCGACGTCATTCACTCACTGGTGCGCCACCGAGAGGAAAACTCTCTCCACCACAAAGCAAGGTCGGAGGATGTTGTGGGAAACCAAACATTGTAGTTTGGAGGCAAAGGAGAGAAGATCACGAGAACAAAGGAGTGATGTTAACGACGCTCGGACGATTGAGTCTGTCTCGGTGAGATGTCGATCGCTATGCGGCGATGAAACTACTCTGCGGCTATGGCAAAGGGTGGAGAGACCACGGGAGTTGAGACTGGGTCATGAAAAGTGCAATCCAAGGAGTTGAGACTCAGAAGGATGCCACGTTGAAGACCCTAAGACAACAAGCGTATGTCGAAGAGATTGTGGAAGACCTTAAGACAACCGAGATCGTTGAAGGGATTGTTGAAGGCCCTACATCGGTTGAGACCGCTGGGGGTAAAGAAGGCCTAAGGGAGGTTGAGACTTCCCTAGGTAAAGTGCAAGGTGAACAGAACATTCCTCAACTTGAAGGTGCTGTTGTAGAAGAGGAGATCAACGCCCTTAATGATTTCCAAGAGAATATATATACATCATTTTTAGGATCAGAGGACGAAGCTGAGTCCACACACCCTGAAGATCTTTCGATGGACAAGGCTGAGGATGTTCTCAAATCTCAGAGCCAACTTTGTGATAAGGCGGCTCGAATGAGATTCAATTTAGATGATGTGCCATTTTCAAAGGCCTCATCATCTTCCGATGACGCTGATGAGTCAAGCTGAGTCCACACACCCTGAAAAAGCTTGTTAAGACAGCTGAGGCTTAGTCAGCTGAGCAAACACAATGAATCGCTCCAAATGTATGTAGTCACCGCACATGCTTCCACAATCAAGCTGCTGCGAAAATAACTTTAATAGCTCCGTCGCAGATTTCCTAGCTGTGGCATCCGCTGCAATGATCTTTGCCGCAGCCGAGGCACAAAGAGCTGGTTCTATGCATCAAGAAAAAGGGAAGGCTCTCCAGGAAGCAGACTCGGAGATTCCATTCATTCGCGTTCGAAGACATGTTTCCATTCACAGTCGAATTGCCAGATTTAGGAGTTGAATCTGCCAGAGATTTAGAGAAATATTCCGTGCGAGAAGAGCCCGTCATTCCCACTGATATGATTGTGCCAATGGACTTTGATTTCAATGCAGAGTGGCCAGCAGCCGAGTCAGCCTCAGCAGCAGAGTTCTGTAAAGCCTTCAAGACTATATGTGAAGAGATTGAGAAGATGGAACACCACCAGACATCTCTGGATCTTAGACTGGACAATCGGGATGCAACCCTTACAACTAACTTGAGAGGGATTGTGGTTAGAATAAGGGAACGGGCTGCACAGCAGACAACCATCAGATCTGAGCAGGTCCATCACTTCAGGCCTTATTTGCAAAGATGTTACTATGGAGTGCGGACACCTCAATGTATTAGAAGAGGATGAAGGAGTACATGGTCAGGATGGAAACCTCACACAAGTCGGATATGGAGCTGCACAAGCATGATCACCAGAGTAAGATTAAACGCCTAGAAAACAACATGAATGACAAGTTCAAGATTCTCATGGCCGAAAGGAAACCGTGACAACAGTCGAAGGCTACTCGTGCGAGTTTCAAAAGCCCACTCAACAATGGACTCAAAGCGAGACTCCACCATCACCGAATCGGATTTTCTCCTGAGTTGATTATTCCTTGGGATACCTCTCTCCATTGATGATGATGCCAAAAAGGGGGAAGATGAGGCCATTGAGGGATAGAAGCAATAGATGAAGAAAGGAGGTGACAAAGCTGAGGGGGAAGGAAGTTCCAAAAATCTTCCTTTGAAATTGATGTATGAAACCCCACAGCTAAGAGAAGTCACAACTTCTATTCTCAGCAAGCTACCCAATAACCTACACATTGAAAGAGCCGAGGTGGCCATGAAAGATAAAAGGCACGCCATCAAAGATGCGTCCGAGGAAGTATCTCGAGAAGCGATCGGCTTCGCATTGAAGAAACCATGAAACAATATGGTGGTCCTCCAGACGGAAAGGACTATGCTGCGATCAAGCCCCCGAAGGACATTACTATGCCTGATGCTGGATCTGAGCCCAGATCTCTAGAGGAATTTCAAACTCTAGAAGCAGAAGGTTACTTTCAAGGGATGACTCTGCCTCAAGACTGGGATTTGTATTGGGAGAAGGGATTGGATTTGTGTCAATCACCGATAAGCGAGACTTCCAACGATCGCTCTACCGAAAGTCAAAGGCTCTTGGTGGTGAGTCGGAAAAAGCGACGACATGGTGGCAGTGGAAAAGGTTCTCAACCACGGCCAAGACCAAAATATGTTATGTATATTGATCCACAGAAGAAAGGGATCACATATTGGGCTGGACATGACCATCTTGCTAATCTTGAGATTGCTCGCAAAACGCCAAGCTCTTAGAAGGCAAGAAGGCGAGAATGGGAAGAGAGGCGGCGAAGGGATGACCTGGCCGCTGGCGAGCATATGAGAAAAATAAGAAAGATGAAGAGGAGAAGAAGAGGAAGAGAGGCGATGATGATAGGAAAAGGGTGAAGATGAAGAGAGAAGAATGAAGCGAGAAAATACGTAGAAGTGTGATATTTTGTGTAAATACATAAATGTAAGTCTTCGTAATAGCTCGATGAATTTCCTGTAAAATTCATTCTCTATGTATCTTACTTAGATATACGTTGTATTGTCATATTTGTATAAAGCTTTGATGCTTATTATAAACAGCTTTGTAAAGGAAAATAATGCTATGATCAATAAAATAATCATTGATAAGCATACATTCTTTGTTCTTGCACCGCTTATATTTTTGATGTTTACTTATGTTGTATGTTTTAAGTTTTGTCATCATGAAGAAGGGGAAATTGTTAGGAAATTTATTTGTTAGATTTTGATGATACCATGTAAAACTTAGAAGTTGGCACCCCATTTTCCTTGTAATTCGTAATGTAATAGATAGTACTAGAAGAGCTAAGTTAAGTCGGCTAAGTCAAGATTACAAGAAGACAATCATGGATGGAATGAAGACTCTGTTGTGTGTCGACTTAGTATGGCCTAGAGTGAAGTCAAGGACTCGATCAAGGAAAGTCACCGAGGAACAACCGTGAAAAGTGTCGATCAAGTCAACTCAACAAGCCAAGTCTATTAGTTAGAGTGATAGTTGAGTCAATCTCATGATTGAAGTGACTCAAGTCACCTGGGGTTAAAGCGGCGATCAAGTCAAGACAAGCGACTTAGTTCCGTTGATTAAAGTCAAGAATATTACTCGATATAGTAGTATGTCAAAGCGCCAGGACTTAAAGTGTTTGGCCCGACTGTGCAAAAGAAATGAGTCAATGGGAAACACCGCACCTTGTGTCGAATCAGTAAAGGCGAATGCCATTTAATACGAGGAAAGGTCAACATGACTAAGGTGCCGCAGACCAAGACAAGACAAGCCATCGAACACAAAGTGACATTTGAAACTAGTATATCTCTTCAACGGGAAAAATTTCAAATGTGCACTATAAAAGGCTGAGGAAGCTATTGAGAAAAGGTTATGAATGACATAAAATGTTTAAGCAATATTCAAGCAATTAACTGCAACTTCTCAAAGCTTATCAAGCAATTCCTCAAGCTTAAAACTCGAAGAAACTTGATCCAACACAAGTTTGTGAAGGGAGATAACTTCAACCAATTGAAGAGGAAACTTTTGAAGAAACAAAAGGGGTCTACTTTCCAAGTTGAAGGGTTGTAGAAAGGTTCAATTTTGTTGGAGGGCTTTTGGATCAAATCCAAGAACTTGAGAAGTGAGTTGTAGTAGCTAGGCAAAATGCCTCGTGAAGAAAGCTGAGTCGCAAGAGAAGCCGATTGTGTGATCAAGGCTCTATCCAGATCGATAACCGCTTTGTAAACGATATGTTACTTAGTGGATTCCTCCAGGAGTTGGAGAAGAGAGGATTAGAAGATGTACCCCATCTTCAAACCTCTATAAAAATACTTGTGTCAATTTACTTTCAGCATTTACTTTCCTGCATATCTATTTTATATCTGATGTTAGTTTATATTTGCTATCCAACTGATAATTAACTAAGTGCTAAAATCAAGTGTTAAAAACAAGCTTTAATCAAATCAAAGGGTGTTAAGTCTTCCCATTGTTAAAAACCAAATCAGCCAAGTTAAGTAATTGGCTTAAGCAACCGAGTTATACTATCAACACTCTATTGAGTCATTGAGTGGGTAACTTAGCTTAATAGCCAACTTAGTTGTCCCTAAGGACACAATCGATTTGAGTCAACTCTGTTGAATCATTTAAAAGGACTAAAATCAAAAATTTGTTAAGGTTTATTCAACCCCTCTTCTAAACCTTACACCACACCCGGGACCTACAAATTCTGCTTCAAGGATCAAGGCAGAAGAACATGTATGTAGTGGATTGGTCAACAGACTACACCAAGCACATGTCTCTGCTAGCAAAGAGTACAATCAATCAAGTTGGATGTGGCATAAGAAGTCACACGAATTTCTAGACAATCAACAAGCCGAGTCACCCGAATTTATGGAGGGATTGCTTGACTCGAGACACAAGAAGGAAAGCATTTTTGATGCATCTTTGGGTGGGAAAGCATATTAAATCATCTTTCAAGGACAAGCCAAGTCCTTCTTCAACCAGGATATTGCATTTATTGCACATGGATTTATTTGGTCTTGTTGAACCAGCTAGTATCAGTGGAAAAAAATACACCTAAGTTGTGGTAGATGATTATTCAAGATACACATGGACAATTTTTTGTGTGAAATAAAGGAAACCTTACAGAGACAGCCTCAGCTGATGAGAAGAGTTCAAAATGAGAAGAGTCAAACCATTATAAAGATAAGGTCTGACAGGGGAACTGAGTTTGTCAATGGGATTATAACTCAGTATTGTGTTGAAAATGGTATTGCTCATGAGTTGTCAGCTGGAAGAACTCCACATCAGAATGGAGTAGCTAAAAGAAGTAACCAAACTCCCAAAGAAGCTGCAAGGACCATGTTAGATGAAGCTGGTTTGCCTAAGAGATTTTGGGCTAAAGCCATTACCACTATTTGCTACACTCAAAATAGGTGTATGATTAACAGGTAATTGTCAAAAACTCCCTATTAAGATAGATGAAGATGAGATAGATGAATCTCGGATCGTGATGAAGATGAGATAGATGAATCTCGAGACACAAATCGGAAGGTGTGCAAATCGAATGATGATGAAGAAGCTGTTCAAGAAAACTTAGGCATGAGACGATCAATCCAACACTTACTCCAACAAGATGTGAGATGGCCGAGAGACCTTCCTCCAGAGCTTAATATTGGAAATGTTAGAGATGGAGTAAGAAACAGATCCAGAGCCCAACATGAAGCTATGTTTACTTGTTTCATCTCCCAAATAGAGCATAAAGATGTATCTCAAGGATTGGACGACACACATTGGATTCAAGTTATGTAGGAAGAGTCTGAATCGGTTTGAAAGGAAAAAATTTGGGAATTGGTTCAAAGGCCTACCCACCGAAATGTAATTGGTACTAAGTGGGTATTTAGAAATAAGATGAATGAGGAGGGATCTGTTGTAAGGAACAAAGCAAGATTGGTAGCCAAAGGGTATTGCCAAGAGGATGGTATATGTAGGTCAAGGGGTGTGGTGCAAGGTTTAGGGGGGGTTGAATAAACCTTACCAAAATTTCACTTTTAGTCCTTTTAAAAATTTCAACAGAGTTGACTCAAATCAGCTAAGTCCTTGAGGGACAACTAGGTTGGCTTACATCAGCAAAGTTACCCACTCAACAGACTCGACTGAGCTGTTGTTAGTATAACTTAGTTGCGTCAACTAACACTTAACTTTTCAATTGATTTGGTATTATACAGCGGAAGACTTAATACCCTTTGTAAATTTTAAGCATGTTTTTAACACTTGTTTTAGCACTTGTTATTATCAGTAGGATTGCTATTTAACTAATCAACAGATATAAATATATGCAGGAAAGTAATGTGCTGAAAGTGAATGACACATGCTAATTTTATAGTGGTTCGAGGATGGGGTAATTCCTCTAATCCACTCTTCTCCAACTCCTAGAGGAATCCACTAAGTAACATATCAGGTTACAAAGTAGTTCTCAATCTAGAGACAGCCTTGATCACACAAATGCCATGTGACTCGGCTTCTTCACAAGACAATCGCCTTGCTACTTGACTCCCCTTCAAACCCTTGGAATTGATCACACAGCCCTTCCAACGAGCTTGAAGCTTCGGTTCGATCTTGAACCTCACTACAGCTCCTTCAAACATGGAGAGTAGACCCCTTTTTGTTCTTTAAAACTTTTCCTCTTCAACTCAGTTGAAGTATTCTTTCCTTCACAACGTGTGTTGGATCGAGTTCCTTCGAGTTTTAGGCTTGAGGAATTTCTTGATAAGCTTTGAGAATGTTTGCAGGTTTTGCTTGCTTGTAAGATTCATTTGTTCGTATATTTTATATGTTTATAGGAATTTCTCGTGTGTCATTCGTACTTCTCTCTCTTGCTTCCTCAGCCTTTTATAGTGCTCATTTGAAAATTTTCCCGTTGAAGAGATAGGATATTTTCAATTGACACTTTCTTGTTCGTTGGCTTGTCTTTTCTTGTCTGCAGCATTGTGATGTTGACCCTTTCTCATATTAAATGACTCTACCGCTTTACAGGGCCTGACACATGCTTCAGTGTTTCCCATTGGTTTATTCCTTTTGCATATTTCTAGGCCAAACACTTTAAGATTGGGCAGCTTGGACTTATTACTATATCGAGTAATATCCTTGACTTTCTTTCAACGGATCAATGTCAGTCGACTTGACTTGATCACGCTTTACCCCTTTGACTTGAGTTTGCTTCTTCCTTTAAGGAAAGACTCAACTGTCAGTTCAACTGTTAGACAAGGTCCTTTACTGACTTGACTACCACATTCTTGACACAACTGTTCCTCAGCTAGATCTCCTTCAGTCGAGTATGTGCCTTCCATCTTGTCCACACTCAGCTGACACTTAGTTGGGTCTTCACTCTAGTCTTGAGTTGACTTCTTGCGATATTCGACATAGCTGACTTCACCCAGCTCATGCAGTTCTATCTATTACAAAGTAGGAATACAAGAAAAATGGGGTGCCAACTTGCTATTCTAAGTTTTACATGGTATCATCAAAATCTTAACAATAAATTTCCTAAAAATTTTCCCATTTTTTATGATGCCAAAACTTAAATAAAAATTACAACAAACACAAGCAGTGCAATAACAAAGAATGTATGCTTCGAATATGTCAATTTTATTGATCATAGCACTCTTGTCCTTTACAAAGTTGTTTACAGAATTTATCAAAGCTTATACATATATTGAATTACAACATGTATCAGAGCTAAGTTACAAAGGTATCAGAGCATTATTACAGAGTACTTACAGATGTGTATTTACAATAAATTAAAATACATGAAGGGGTTACAGTCGTCTTCAACGCCTTGGCTGCTTCATTCTTCTCTCTTCATCTTGACTTTCCTTTCGTCTTCATCTTCTCTTCTCCTTTTCCTTTCTTTTTTTTTCCTTCTTCTTCTTCTCGTAGGCACGCTTTGCGGTCATCCCCTACGCCGCTTTTCTTCACATCCTCGCATCACCCTCTCATTCCCGACTTCTTGCCTCCTCCACGGCAGCGTTCTTTGCGCTGAACTTCCAAATTCGCAAGATGATCGTATCCAGCCCAGTAAGTGATCCCTTTCTTCTGTGGATCAATGTATTGTATATCTTTTGGTCTTGGATGCGGTTGAGTGCTTCTGCCTCTTCCACTGCCACCAGATCTTTCCCTTCCTGACTCAGCTCCTCCTCCTGCTAGAGTGTCTTCAGATCTTGGTGCTTTTCCACTGAGGATGATGGAACTCTCTTTGCTTATCACCGATTTGCACAATCGAGACCCTTCTCCCAGTACAAGTCCCAGGCTTGCGGTAGAGTCAAATTCTTGAAATAGCTTTATGCATCTAGAGTTTGAAATTCCTCTAGTGATCTAGGCTCAAATCCAGCATCGGGCATAACAATTTCTCTCGGGGTTTCATCACGAGAATACTTTAATAATCTGTTGGGGGACCATCATATTGTGTCCTTATATTCTTGATACGTGCAAGAGGATGTCAATAAACAAAGCTTTACTTTGGAGAGGTGGCTGGTGAGTATTGTGATGATGAAATTTCACAAAATAAAAATCTATTAAAGAGGTTTATTATTTAAATTTCACCTTTCAAATTTGACTTTAGAAATTGAAGGCCAAAAAGATTGTCTTTTATACAACATATTTAGGCAACAATGAAGCATCTTAAAATACAAAATAGATTGAATATAAGTAAGAATTAAAGGTAATACGACAAGACAAATATGGGATAATTACAAAAACACCCTTGGGGTTCCGGCTAATTACAAAACAAATCGGGATTTTTAAAATTACAAAAAAAAACCCTTGGGGTTTGATCATCTTACATTTTTCCCTTCATAAGCAAAAATATTTCAAAAATCCCCAACATTTATGGACATATTATAGTTACCCCTAAATTTAAAATCGAATCAAATCTCAAGGGGTTTTTTGTAATTAGCCCAAACCTCGGTGTTTTTGTAATTATCCCTACAAATAATTAAGACTGTTGAAACCACAGTAAAATACACAATATAGACAATGGTAGACAACAATTCACTGACTTACTAGCAATGAAGGCATTGAGTTGGTTAACCACAATGATGGATCAACGCTCCTAACATCTCGAGGTTGGAGTCCTATAAAAGATATTTCGAGAGAAAACAATTCATTAGATTACAAGAGCACCAAAATATTCAAGAGAAAATAAGGAAGAGAAGATAGAAGTGGGTATATATTCTTTGAATAACATATTTTAGTGAAAATTCTTGCCAGCTTCAACTAAGAATTTAATAGATGTTGAATAGCATATATAGGAAACCGAAAAAAATAATCAACTGATTTTTTGTCCATAAGAGTTGCGAGAACACATGTAGTCCGAGATTGTATGTTAATCCCACATTACGTTGATCTTTTCCAAAACATGAAAAATTAAGTGAACCATTCTACTCACCACTCAATTTTAACAAATGTCTCCAATTAATTTTACTATCAAGAACCATAATCGATATTAATACCGAGATCATGAAAGCATATACACAATTAACAACAAAATCATACACAAGCAAAGACACTAGCCAATATAACAAAGCAACATAGCTTCGGAAGCACAATCAGAAATGCCAAAGAAATATTCTCGTCTAAGGACCCCCTTCAAGATAGTCCAAAGATCTAAGAAGATAATGCGCTCTAAAAGCCTACATAAATAAATCCCAATTACCAAATTATAATACAAACAAGCTCCAATATCATGTCAAAAATAAATTTTTTAAATTTTTCCTCCAAGAATAGTCACCAAAGTTTGACAAAAAATCGACAACAAATAATTTGACATTCCAACCGAAACGCAATGATGCAAAATTCATGAATGAAAAGGCTAGAAATGATATTGTATTTCTTTCATGGTGAAATGAATGTCCACTTGGTTAGTACTAGCGAAATGAACATTGCAATCAAGATGAATAGCCTATATCTATACCCCGTGACACATTCTAATAGTTACATTTCCAAATAGAGGTAATGAAGTTGGATGCCCCTGCAAGGCAAGGTATCAACCTTTTATCAGTTCGGAGTTCCTTAAGCTTGATGGTAAAAAATTTTGCGCAAAGACAAGATATTAAGGCTTTTGTAAAAGACTTCAAATTCAAGTGTCTAAACTCTATAAACGCCATAGCAACAAGATCAAGCGAGTTTCTAATATGTTTGTAAGTATACTTTTAGGTTCAACAACCAAAGTAGTTGAAGCAGTTCGATTTGTGCCAAGCTAGTTTCTTCTTTATGAAATTAAGCAAAACATTAGATAGGTACAATCATAACAAACATTAATTTTATTTTGATACTCATACATTCACATAGGTATCCCATCCGGGGAAGTTTACACAAAACAATTTCTTAGATACTAGCGGGGGGAGGGCAACATGGAGTATATATGTTCAAATATTTAACTCTATGTTAATGTTCAAATAATATTCTCAGATGCATACCTTTAAACATATTTCTGGTAAACCCGTATGTTCATAGAACCTTTTTTGAACATAAATAAGCACTAACTTTAATCAAATAACCTTGAGAAAAATCAAATCTAAAAATTCAAAAAGCACAATATTACCCTCAAACGAAGCAACCACAATTATATTATCACAAAATCTAAAGACCTTGAAATTAGGTACAATCGAACTTCACCATAGTAACCTTCAAATTAAGCAATCACAAACTTCAAGCGAACCTTCATTATACTTCACTCACAAATCGACCACAAGACTAACTAAAGATTCTCGAACAATGCCATTATCTCTCTCGCAAAAACAAAAAAAATAATTTGGGTAAACCCTCGCCTTAACTTAATAGACACAAAAACATAAGATTAGAGAAAAGGTAAGTTTGACCAATGGGCAAAATACCAAATTTCCAGATATATTCTAAACTTAGTAAACACAAAAACATAAGATTAGAGAATCTCATAAGTCTCACAAGCAAACTCGATTGTAAGGACAATGTTAGGCGATTTGGATTGCCTAAGAGATTTTGGGATGAAGCCATAAACACAAAGATGCTATACTCGGAATATATACATGATAAACGGGCAGTTAAACAAGACTCCCTATGAGATTTGGACAGGGAAAAAGCTAAATATTGGATATTTCAAGATTTTTGGATGTAAATGCTTCATCCACAATAATGGCAAGGATAATTTGAAGGCTTTTTATGCTAAAGCGATGAAGGTATCTTTTGGGATACTCGGTTGAGAGTAAAGCCTATAGAGTGCTAAACAAGAGGACTATGAGCACAAAAGAGTCTACCCATGTGGTGTTTGATGAGCCAAATGTAAATGGAGAAGACATTGATGAGTTAGGCGAGAAGCGGGGATCAACCAACTATGCAAAAGAGAACTCAAAGATAGTGGAAGGTCTCGCGGCTAAATGATGATGAAGAAGATGTTCAAGACAACTTAGTTGCAAAGACGACTAAATCCAAAAGAGACTTACTCCAACCGGATGTGAGATGGGTGAGAGACCATCCACCGAATTAATCTTTGTAGATGTCACGATGGCATAAGAACCCGATCCGTAGCACAACATGAAGCAATGTTCACTTGTTTTATTTCCCAAATTATGCCTAAAGATGTGTCTCAAGCTTTGGAAGACAAAAAATGGATTCAGGCTAGGCAAGAAGAGCTGAATCAGTTTGAGAGAAACAAAGTATGAGAATTAGTTCATAGGCCAACCCACCAAAATATTAATGGTACTAAGTGGGTATTCAGAACAAGATGAATGAGGAAGAATCAGAGTAAGAAATCAAGATTGGTAGCCTAAGGGTATTGCAAACAGAAAGGTATAGATTTTGATGAAACCTTTGCTCCTATTGCCAGATTGGAAGCAATAAGGATGTTTCTTGCTTATATTGAACATAAGAACTTCACTGTATATCAAATGGATGTGAAGAGTGCATTTACGAATAGACACAGAGGAAGAAGTCTATGTTGAACAACCTCCAGGTTTTGAGCAGAAAACTATTGGAGATAAGGTCTACAATCTCAAGAAGGCATTGTATGGATTGAAACAAGCACCAAGAGCATGGTATGACACATTGTGTCAGTTTCTAATTGACAATAGATTCACCAGAGGCAAAGTTGATAGAACACTCTTCATAATTCAAGATGGAGAGAGTATATTGCTTGTTCTAATATATGTGGATGACATTATATTTGGATCCACAAACAAAGAGTCAGTGACAAGTTCTCAAACCACATGCAAGGGAAGTTTGAAATGAGTATGATGGGAGAGTGACTTTCTTCTTGGGACTTTTCGATTCAAGCAATTGAAGGATGAAACCTTTATAATTCTAACATGAACACATCACCAAGATGGATATGGATGTAGATGGCAAAGTTGTTGATCAAACTAGATATAGAGCCCTCATTGGATCATTGCTCTATTTAACAAAGAAATGGCCGGACATCACATTTGATGTAGGTGTATGTGCTAGATTTCAATCTTCACCAAAAGAGAGTCACATGATTGTAGCTAAGGGAATCCTTACGTGTTGGAAGGGATGCCAAGAAGTTGGCTTATGGTATCAAAAAGAAAGAGGATTCAAGCTAGTAGGATACTCGGACTCGATTATGCTTAATGTAAAGTAGGAAGGAAGAGTACATCGGTACATGTCAAATGCTTGAAATAGATTGGTTTCTTGGTTCAAAGAAGAAACAAAATTCAATAGATACATCCATAGCTGAAGCAGAGTACATAGCTGCGGGTAGCTGTTGTGCCCAAGTTCTATGGATGAGACAACAGCTGAGAGACTATGATATAGATGAAAAAGAGATTCCAATTATGTATAATAACACTAGTGCTATTGCAATCACTCAAAATCCAGTGTTGCACTCAAGAACAAAGCACATTTATGTCAGATATCATTTTATAAGAGATCATGTTGAAAAGAAAGACATCACCTTGGAATACATCTCAACTGATAAGCAGTTAGTTGACATATTCACTAAGCCTCTATGTGAATTGAGATTTGAAGAGCTTACGAATGAGCTAGGGTTAATTGAGCTGAGTTAGGATACTCACAAGACTCAATCAGCAAAGACAAAGAAGAGAGAATGAAAAGTAAACAAGTTTCATATTTTAACCAAGTGAAATACCTAAGACGGCAAATCAGTTGTATCGAGATCGCTGACAACTGAGTGATCTTATGAGAAAAGAGAAGCAGAGTTAAGTCACTTTGGATGATAGTTGAGTTATTTATGAGCTAAGTGACAAAAAGCGGTCATTTTCTGCGAACTGGAATGTTTTTAAGGATTACGTCAACGTAATTATTGATGTCATAACAAAAGTTGCACTTTTAGCCTATGATTGGATATAAATGCTGATGCATTTAATGCGGGGAAATTAATTCGGTTTCAAAGGATAATTCATGACTGTCGATTTTGATCTAATTTTTTCGAATTCCAGAAACCATCCTATCAAGTCCAATATAAGCCAAAACATATTTTCTCTCTCCTCACAAAAACTCTCTCGTCTGCATCAAGCGAGGATTTTCTCTCTGTGAAAGTTCAAAAACCCTACTTTTCTAAATCAAGATTCTTCACTTTTTTCACTGGTTTATTTTCTACGAAAATGGAATCTACATATGACTTTGTCAAGATGTCTGAGAAGATCTACTCTGGATCGACAGTAGAGTTCAAGGGGATTCTGAAACAGGGTATTGATGAAGCCTTGGTGAAGAAGATTGCTGAGAAACTCGAGAAATCCGGTCTGAAGGATTTTCTCCTATGGACTTTTCTCACATGTATCTGGAAGAAGTTTCTATGTTTTATATCAACACTAAAGTTCACGATGATGAGATTCTCTCATCAGTACAAATCAAGGAGATCAAGATCACTGTTGCTGACCTTGTCGAACATTGTAAGCTACCTACTGAAGGGATAAAGAGCTGGAGGAGATTGCCGAGAAGGATGTCAACTTAGCTACGGCTTGGAAGGAAATTTCCAGCCTGAGTCACCATGATGGTGTCTATACAGCCAAGAAGGATTTGATCAAGAATGATTACCACAAGTTGATGGACATTGTGTCCAAGTGCGTGGATATGAAGTTCGACAGCTTTAACCACCGGTTGTGTCGAACTAAACCGGTGGTGATGGTCGATTATGGAATAGAAGAAGATCAACCGAGCCGAGTTTGTCTTGGTTTGTGGTTGCCGAATGTGATCAAAAAGACCATGAAGGAGGATGGGACGTTTTGAGGCTCACTGGATATGGCCTGGTGATTGGCCAAATCATGGAAGCTAAGGGGATTGCCTTGAGACATGGATAGCCATTTCATGTTAACAAAAAGATGTTCAAGGCCAATTTGTCTAGTGCTCGAAGAAAGCTCATGCAAGGAAAGGTGACCTAGCGAGGGTGAGTAAGCTACCCCTGCTCGCAGAAAGACACAACAAGAATCGCCCCCTCTCTCTCCCAAGACGATCCGAGAAGAAGAGAGTTGATGCAATAAACCAACACTTGCCCCTACAAACCAAGTTGAAGAAGGCTCCACCCTGCAGCCTAGCCAAAAGCACCGCCCCAAAGAATCAATCCAAAGCACTCCGCCCAAAAATCAGATCAAGAATGATACATCCAAATCTTCTCCGATCATGAAGAAGAAGCCCACAATTGTGCCTAGCAAGCCATCTGCTGCTAAACAGATTAAGATAGTGGAGCCAGAAGCCACCACAGAAGAAGCTGAGAAGGATGTAGTTCCTCTTGTTCCTACCAAGAGAAGAAGAATGGTCAGAAGGTCCGAACATGAGAAAGCTGAGTCGGCCACTCAGCCAGAGAAGCCAGAGAAGGAGACTGCTGAGACTCAAGAATAGCAGTCTAAAGAGAAGGATGGTGGAGATGCAGCCACCATGGATGCCAATGAGACTGCTGATGTCGATCGCAGATTGTAGAAGACACAACTGCTCGAGAGACAGTTGTGGAAATGCAAGGAGCTGAGATAGCCAAGTCTACTGAAGAAAGAGATGTCCAATCCCCTCAGACTTATGCCAATGAACCTGAGGAAGAGCATGCTCCACTTGCTACCAATCAAGAGGAAGGAGACGATGATGATGTCATTATGATATCTCCTATATATCTTGATATTCAATAGAGATTGAGGGATTAGAGAAATTGGAAGCTGGATTGCTCTCGACGACAATTTGAGAACCCCTAGTACATTGAATAAGAAGAGGAGCTCTTAAGCTTCCTGAGGAACATCTCTATCCGCTCTGCCTTAATGAAGATTTTTGTATAATTGTCCTTCGTGACATCAAGGAAGATGAAAAGGAAAAGGCTTTGGTGAAGGCCAAGGCCATTGAAAAGTCAAAGATGTGTATGTTCACTGGTGGTCCTAAGCATGAAATGGAATCGACTGTTAGCAGCGACGTAGAGGATATCGACCGTACTGTAGCAACAGAGAATCAAAAGCTATGCACGAACAACAACTTCAAGAGGGTCCAGGAGAGTATTCTCAACTCTCTCCTTGTACTAACCTGTTGGATGTGGCGCGGAAGATAGTTGTCAATATTGCAGCCAACATATCTCCCGTGCACTCAGAACATGGCTCTCAGAAGTTTGGCGATGAAGCTAGGGAAGGAGATGAAGACAGCACCCTAGCCAAGCCAACTCCTGCAAAAGGTGTTGAGACACCTTCCCCCATGGTTGATCACTCAGAGGCAAAAACAGTCGAGTCTCAGGTGCAGAACAACCCCAATTCTCTTAACTCAGCTAGTGCGCCAATTGAGGGGGAAGCTCCCACCACCACAGTCAGGTCGGAGGATGCTCTGGGAGACTAACAAATGAAGTAAGGAGGGAAAGGTGAGAAACCAACGGAACAGCAGAGCGAAGTTGACAAAGCTCGGACGGTTGAGACTGTCTCAGCTGAAACTTCATCTGCACTGAAGGCCGATGATGCTGCTGATGCAGCTAATGCAAATGATGGAATAGAGACCATGGAAGTTGAGACTCCTTGTCCCCGAAAGTGTAATCCTAGGAGTTGAGACTCCGATGGATGCCATCAAGACCCTAAGGCGAGATGAGTCTTGCAGGGGAAATCGCTTAAGACCCCGCTGCTTGAGACGCACACAGAGGGATGAAGAAGGCCCTCCGGTTGAGATGGCGAGAGGTGTAGAAGGGCACAAGGAGGTAGACTTCCTTGGGTAAAGAAGCTGCAAATGAGCAAATTCCTCACGCCAAGACGGCTGATGATGAAGAAAGAGAAACAATCAGCGCTCTTAGCTATTCACATGAACACGTTGACACAGAATTCACGAATCGACAATGAAGCCGAGTCCACTCCCATTGATGAATCTATTGAGGACAAAGTCCGAGGATGCTCAAGACTCTCAAGTAAAGCTAGTGACAAAACTCGCTCCGATGAGATTCGTGTTTGTTGATGAGCCAACCCCAATGGCTCCATCACACTCCAATGACGCCGATAAATTAGTTGAGGACAAGACAACTCATAAGGAAGGCCCAATCAAACCGAGGAAGTTGTTAAGACAATCGAGGGTCGGGCCACCGAGCAGCAGCTAACACAACTGCTCAAGCTGAAATGCAATCAGCTCAGCAGGCTAACACAACTGCTCCCAATACCAATGAAGCTGGTTCAACTAAGGCAAGTCGAGCTGACTCAATTCGAAAAGAGAAGGGAAAGGCTCCATAAGTTTGGACCTATGAATCCCAATTTATCCGGATGATCTGCTTGAGAACATTTTCCCATTTGAAGCCCAATTACCACCCGTGGATGCTGAGTCTGCTAGGGAACAAGCCAAGTACACGGTCCAAGTCCCACCCGAAGAACGTAGAAATCCAGCTAATTCAATAATGGTGCATATTGGTTTTGACTTTGATGCAGTATGGCCTGAGGATGAGTCAGCTTTGACAGCCGACTTCCGGAAGGTGTTTAAAGCCATTTGTGCTGAGATCGAGAAAATGGAGCACCTGTTTTGCATCATTAGACCAAAGGCTGGACAATCATGATGCCAACATCACCGAAGATATTTGCGGAGTTGTTCTACGAATCGAGAATGGGTTGCACAAACAACGGCCGTGAGAATAGAGAAAGTCCACTACTTCAAGTTACTTTTTGCGAGTTAGTGGTCCGGGTGCGGATAACGCCCGGAAAGGCGGAGGGATTACATAGTGAGAATAGAGGAATCACACAAGTCGAATCTGAGTTACTCAAGTCAGCACAAGAATGAAATCGCAAGATTGGTGACCAACATGAGTCAGCAGCTCAATGTTCTCCAAACAGAAATGACGCTAATGGCAGCGGAGTGAAAGGTTATGCGGTCAGAATTCCGAGCAGCCTACTCCAAGTCAAATAATAAACATGATGAAACCAACAGTCGACTTGATTTCATATTAAGTGGGATGTTCCCTGGCCTGTCCCTACCTTTTGGTGATGATGCCAAAGAAGGGGAAGATGAGGCTATGAGGGAATTGAAAGAAGGGCAAGGGAGTCATAAGGAAGAGAAGATAAGAGAAACAGCTAAGGGGAAGGAAGTTCTGCGAAAAAAACCCTCTAAAGATTATGTTTGCCAAAACTCCTCAAAGAATGAGAAGTAATGTGACCTCACTCCTCAAAGAACAAACTACAAAAGAGCTTTCAAAGTGGAACAGAAAAGCTAAGTTGGTCATTGCAAAGAATCAAGAAAAACCATCGAAGCCTTGTCTTACGGGGTGGAAAGTACTTTGCTAAAAATTTCCGCTCAATTAAGTCCAATTAACGGTCGATGGTGTTAATGAAGAAAGTCATCCATTAGCCTTGTCGCGTATTGAGAATGCAAAAAGACGACATCTAATAGCTTCTTCAGATACACCATTCAGCTTAATCACATCACAAATCTCCAAACATTGCGCCAGATGCGCATTCGGATCCTCAATTGCTCTCCCCTCGAACTGATTTTGTTCTATCATTTAAATTAGTGTTGTCTTCAATTCAAAGTTGTTCGCATTAATGGGTTGTCGAGCTACTCCACCATATCGAAGATTTACTTCGGGGTGGAAATAATCTCTAACAACACGTCTCAGTAGCATTGTTTGCTTCCAAGTTTTGCCCACTGACATTTACCAGCGGTATGATTGGATGGTCCTAGTTATTCCCATTATTTCCACGAATCACTTCCTCTGCCATTGCTTCTAATTATCTGCACTCAATAGAACGAAATCAACACCCAATAAGTTAGATAAAATCAAAAATAAAATAAAGCAAATAAGTGTTCCAATTAAGATCAAAACTATTTATCATCGTATTTATATTGATTAATTCACACCCCGACTATAGCGCCAAAAACTTGATCGCTAAAATCTTTTAAGCTCAACCGCAAGAGTACGTCGTATTTAATAGATAGTGGCAAACAAGGTTGTATTCCACAGGATTAAAACATAAACTATGACAATTATAAAAGTTCTAGTTTTATTGAAACATCTGAATAAGATAATGATTGAATTATCTAATAATTAAAACTAAGTAAAATAGTAAAATCAAATAAACTATGAACACACGCGCAAGATTTAACCAACAAAGAAAGGGGATCCTAGGACTATGATTTCGACATGTTTCATCGCTTTATACTTTATTTGTGTTTTGCAAGATCCGATTGCACCTTATCTATGGACTTAATTCCTATCCTAGTTCAATCCCTCTCCCCAAGTGAGCAAACCGTAGATCAATCTTGAAATGCTAACATCCCTACTCAAAAACAATATCAACTCCCAAAAGTATAATGAATCAAATATTTTACCCCATAAACATTATAAGCCTCCCAAATCTACAATTATTTATGTTGTGACTTCTTTAAGCTATTGTTAGAACTCATCTCCCGAATTATGAACCAACATATTAAGCATGTGAATCATTGATTAGGTAATTCACAAGAATTAAGAACAAAAAACCACAAATAGATAGGTGAAACCAATTCATACGAAATAAACTAAATCAAATATAAATTATCCACAGTCTACATCAAGTCCTAGAATCAAAAGATTTAGTCTAACATAAAACAAAAACTCTAGACTATGATGATGAAACCCTTTTGAGTAGATGGATCCATCTTCACAATCTTGAATTTTCGTGTTTTCATAGTAGGTAGAAGTCTCGTCTTGTTCTTTGTTATAGTTGTATTCTTTTCTCTTTAAGGTGTTCTATTTTCTCATAAGTGTGTAATTTTATCTCCTGGATGAATCGTCTCAGCTGCTAGATCTAATTTTTCCTTTTATAGTTGCCTTTCGAGATCCCTTTTAGAGTCCTCGCAAAATAAGGAAACAAAATCCGCACAAAAGAAACAAAATATGATGTGCGTGACATTTCACATGAACGTGTGAATTTCAAACTAGCATATCGTGACTGGTCCTAAGTCTCAGAAATCGCATAATAAAATTCACACGGTGGTGTGGTTTTCACACAGTTGTGTGAATTTCACACTTGCAGGTCGTGTGAATTCACATGCTCGTGTGAATGGCCATAGTTGTTAATTAGCTCTTAGGGTCTTCATGAAAGTTGTAGCCCTTTCTCTTAACTTTTCATAGCATCTTGAATCAGCTTAATATCAATTTTGGTAGAGAATGTTACTGCTAAAATACTAAACCATGCTAGTCTTTGAAAAACTGTTGATGCATTTGGACATTTTCAAAACAAATTATCTATTGTTCGATCGTATATGCCTATTTCCTTCGTGTCTTTGTTCTTCTTTTGGATCTTAACATTCCGATGCAGGTTGTTCTACGATATCCTTCAAATATAGCTCGTTTCCTACAAAAGTACACAAAGATACGCAGTGTTACGCCCAACAAGAGAAACTAACCTAAACATATTTAATATCCATGCAAATTTATCAATTATGCACCAAAATATACCTCTAAATGCATGCATATTTACCACTTATCACTTATGAGTTCGGTTTCAATCTAAGCTTCTCAACCCACCCTTTTTACATTATATTTCCATGGCCTTTTCTTTTGCCTTTTCAAGCACGTGTTTTTTCCCTTCTACTCTTCATGAGTATGCAATTTTTTTCATACTACCTTCATTTCTTTTATTTTTGTTTCTCTTCCCAATAATAAATTTTCTTTTCTAATTTAACCACATCCCCCATCAACTCACTTACTTCTATAAGCTCAAGTTTTAGGATAAAAGGTATATCATGTTAAGGCTCATAATGTGACTAACAATAAATTAAGGCTCGTGCTCAAATTGGCTAGCTAGGGATAAAAGGTATATCATGTTAAGGCTCGGGCTCGGGCTTTAGGCTAAAAGGCTAAGAAAAAATGGCCTTAAATCATCTTCATACATTGCACACAACACGTGATTTTAACAAAGATACCAAAGAAATTTCTAAAGTTCTAGCAACATGAATGACACACTCAACAAAATAAGGATGCATATGATAAAATCAGTAAAAGGCACAAAATCTCACATGCTTATTCCTCCATCAATGTGTCCACATTGGACTCCAAACTTTCAATTATAGCATCTAAGTCCTCCGTGGACCAACCCTGACGATATGATGACTCTGATCTAGCGGTTGCGACCGGTGGCTCATCCACTTCTTCGTCTGTCGAAGCCTCCAAAGCTAATGTCTACCTCATAAGCTAATTTGCATCATTGCCAATTGCAGCACTTCGCAGTTGGGGAGTCTAAATCGAGTATCGTCCCCATGCTGCAGCCAATAGTCTCTTTCATCAAATTTAAGCATTTTTATCGCAATTAGGACATTTATGTGAATCCTTGACTCCAACGACATTTGTGTAAATTATATAATCCACCTTAAAGTACTCAGCGGTCGGGGTAATCAACCCGCCAACACAAATCTCTTATTAACTTTGATTGCACACCCTCTCTAATTGTTTTGCCACAAACCCCACTGCATTGGCCTAACCTCCATGCCAAATAGCATATACCACATCACAAATAATTCATCAATCCCAGGCACCCCCTTACTATCCCCACGGGCAAACGTTGTATCGGCCAAAGTCCTTTGGACATACCAAAACACCATATTTCTAATAAAAAAAAAATTTGAAACCCCTCCCAGATAGATACGAGATCGGTAATCTCCTTCAAAAAGTCATAAAAGTCAAAATCCTCATGCGCATCCACTCCATGGACTAACGTTTGATATATTTCATTTAATTGTTCAATTGTATGCTCCCTTAGTTCATTTACTATCCTAAAATGAATACCTAACAAATTCCTCTTTCTCCTCTCTTTAATCAATTCCCACGTGCTCAAGAATTCAAGCGTCAACATCTCATAGGACTTCCAATTCCTAGTCAAAAACTCATCCTAATCGACCATACCACGCATCACATGAAAATCGCTCTAGGAACCCCAACGTAGTAAGACAATGTGTTATCGAGGTACCTTGTGGTGATTTGTTCGTGGAGATATAGATACTACCATCGAGCTCGTTGCACTTCTTTTGAAAACTCAAGATTTTCGGGCATGCTCTGGTTAATGTCCGGGGATGGCTGGCTCCCTTCTCCTCCTTTTGTTTCTTCCAGCTCTTGAAGACGTAATTCCGATGAAATTTCGCAAGCAAACATGAAAATTACCAACAATTCAAAATTTACCCCCACCCTTGAAGATTAGGAATGGAATATTGTGAAATTCAAAGTGTATGTGGTGAAATTCTTGATTTGCGGTGTGAAGATATAAACCCTTGCTTATGACTTGAAGAAGGTTTTAAGAAAAAATGGAGGTTAAGAGAGGTATTAAAGAGAGGAAATTCGTTTATAGAGTTAGGATGAAAATTGAGGATAAATTTGGGGTGTTTGGAAAGAAAACCGTAGATAGGACATGCACACACGACCCGTGCGGGGAGCACGAATATCCCATGCAAATTCCTCCTTGTCTCTGTTCTTTGGTTCACACTCCCATGCGCAAGGGCACACGACCGTGTGTAGGGAACAACCAGGTCGTGTGCTTGTGGTCAACTCTCTTTTTTTTCGTATGACATGGGCACATGATCGTGTGCACGGGTATGACCTGGTCTTGTGCTTTTGCACATTTTTTTAGGCAGTCCGGAGTTTGTCGTGATGCCTCCTACACAACAACTCACAACAAAAACAAACAAAACTAAAATATTAAAGTTAGTGATAAAAAATCTAATGAACAAGGTGACTAAAAATTGGGTTGGCTCCGAGAAGTAGTACCTTTTTAATCACAAATGGACTCGACCAATGTGATTTGAGCTTACCCGGAAAAAGTTTTAGACAAGAATTGTATAACAACATTACTTGTCCGGGTAAACACTCCATTCCTAAGATCTTTTTCGTCTATCTTTTAAATGCGATCCTTGTAGATTTGGGCATTTTTATATGCATCTTCACGAAATTTTTCCAATTCATTGATTTGCAATTTTCTCTTTTCTCGCATAACGGTCATATCAAAATCTAGCTTTTCCACCGCTAATACAGTTTATGTTCCAATTCCACTGAAAAGTGGCATGCCTTTCCAAAGACTAACCGATATGGCGACATTCCCAAAGGTGTTTTGTACGTTGTATGGCAAGCCCACAAAGTGTCATCGAGATTCAATGTCCAATCCTTTCGATTCGCAATGACCGTCTTCTCAAGTATCTGCTTAATTTCGATGTTCAAAACTTTAGCTTGGATGTAGGTCCCAAGGGGTGTGAGTGTTAAGTCTATAAGGGGGATGAATAGACTTAACCAATTTTTTGATTTTGATCTTAAATCAGAGTTTTTACACAAGCAACCAACTTAGTCCTTAAAGACAACTTAGTTCAACCTCAACAGGAGAGTCAACCACTCAACAGACTCGACTGAGTTGTTGATAGAGTAATTAAGTTGAGTGAAGTGAGCTCTTTTAAAAATACAGCTTGGTTTTTAAAGCGGAAGTCTTACACCCTTTTTATGAAATGGTTTTACAACACTTGTTTTAATATCAGTTATTATCAGTTGAGTTAAGCAAATATAATCAGCAGAGTAAAATATGCAGAATTTAATGTGCAGAAAATAAAAAGACACAAGGCAATTCTATAGTGGTTCGAGGATGGGGTAATTCCTCTACTCTACTCTTCTCCAACTCCTGGAGGTAATCCACTAATGCAACAACAGTTACAAAATGGATACAACAGTCCAAGTAAGCCTTGATCACACAGCTATCTCTACTACTGGGACTCAGCCTCTTCCTAAGACGATTGTCTCACTACTTCAGCACCTTCAAACCCTTCGGACTTGAGCACCTAGCCCTCCGATGGATTCAAAGCAAGTTCTAACTTGAACCTCGCTGCACTTGCTTCACTTCATGGATGTGCAGACCCCTTTGTTGTTGAAACAAATTTTCCTATTCAACAGGTCAAAGTTTTTATTCCTTCACTAAGTGTGTGGGATAGATTCACTTCGAATGTAGGCATTGAAGATTAGAATGAATAGCTTGAGAGTGTTTTTGCTTGCTTTCTTTTGCTGAGAATTTCACTTGTGTTATTCATACTCTATCACAATTATTCGTCATCCATTTATAGTGAAAATTCGAAAAAGTGTCAATTGAAGAGATAGACATTTTTCAAAATTCACTTCTTGGCCATTGGTTTGCCTTGTTGTGAAGCATTTGATGTTGACCCTTCTTTAATTTAATGTTCTGCAGGCTGCCTGAAACTCTGCGGGTTTCTGCAAACATCTCATTGGTTTCGAGCTACTTGCACTCTTTCAGTAAGATAACTTTAAGGTTGCAGGTCTGTCTCTTACCATTTTAGGTAAGTCTTTGACTTTTCATTCCAACGGACTTCATTAGCTTTCTTCGAGTCCTTTAGCTGCTTTACCCCTTTATTAAGTCTTCTCCATTAATATGGGATGACTCAAATTGTTTAGTCTACCGAAACACATCTTCTTCACTTGACTTGTGCTTTACTTGGATACTCACTTGCAACTCGCTTGATTCTTCACCGCATCATTCAAGAAACTTCTACGATCTTCAACTTGGTTGCTTCTTTACTCGTTCATCCCAAGGGGTGATGTGTAAAGTTTAGAGGGGTTGAATAAACTTTACCAACTTTTCAGTTTTAGTCCTTCAAAGTTAACTCAAGTCAGCTAAGTTATCCACTCAACAAACTCGGCTAAGCTGTTGATAGTATAACTTAGTTGTTTTCAGCTAACACTTAGAATTGTAGTTGACTTGGTTTTATGAGCGAAAGACTTTTCACCCTTAGAGGTTTAAGTACATTTTTCAACACTTGTTTTAGCAATGTTATTATCAAATGAGACTTAAGCAATTTTAACTTATCAACATATATGAAAATAAAGCAAGGAATAATGTATGCTGAAAAGTAAAATAGACACAAGCAATTTTTATAGTGGTTCGAGGATGGGATAATTCCTCTAGTAAACTCTTCTCTAATTCCTGGAGGAATCCACTAGGTAACTTGGCTTGGTTACAAAGTAGTTAACAGTCTGAGTCAGCTTTGATCACACAGCCTGCTGCTCCTGGGAGTCAGCTTCTTCGTAAGATAACTGTCCTGTTGCATCAGCTTCCTTCAAAATCTTGGACTTGATCACGTAGCCCTCCAATAGTTTCAAAGTATCGGTTCAATCTAGAACCTCACAACTTCTCCTTCAACCTTAGAGAGTAGACCCCTTTGTTCTTGAAGACAGTTTTTCCTCTTCAACTGATGAAGTTGTCTTTCCTTCACTAAATATGTTGGATCAATTTCCTTCGAGTTTAGGCTTGATGATTTCTTTGTAAGCTTGAGAGATATTTTTAGGTAATTGCTTGATTGCTTGTATGATTTTTCGTAGATTGGGTTACCTTCTCTCACTTGATTTCTCATTTAGAGTGCACGTTTGAAAATATGTCCGTTGAAGAGATAGACATATTTTTCAAATTGCACTCGTAGGTTGTTGGCATGTCCTGTCTTGCATCATTGATGGAGACCGTACCTTGAACTTAATGCTCTGTAGCCTTTCCTTAAACTCTGCAGAAGTCAGGTGCTTCCATTTGGTCCCTTGCTTTTTGCACTATTTCAACAAAATAACTTTATTGCTGGCAGCCTGACACATGCCTATTTCCAGCAAAACCTTGACTTGTCTTGACAACAGATCTCTTTCAGCTTTCTTTGAGTCTTGTCTGCTGCATACCCCTTTGACATTCAATTCCAATCATTTTGGAATGACTTTGCTGTCAGTCAGCTGACTAAGACAACTTTTCTGTCACTTGATTGATTCTTCACTTCACTTCACTCAGCTGCCACACAGTTGGGTCTTCACTTCAATCTTGATCGAGTCTTGTAATCAACTTGGCTACTTCAACTTAGCTCATACAAACCCTATCTATTACAAGTTGAATTACATTTGAAATGGGGTGTCAACTTCCTAATCTAAGTTTTACAAAGCATCATCAAAATCTATACATAAATTTTCCCAACAATTTTCCATTTTTTGATGATGCCAAAACGTAAATAAACATCAAAGCAAATAGTGCAGAAAATAAAGAATGATTGTATAATATGTCATTTTATTAAACATATCATTCTTTGCACTTTACAACGTTTTACAATGTATAAACCTATACAAGGTTTCTGAGCTATATACACATATGTATCCAAACATTACATGTATCAGACCAACCACAATTTGTATCAGAGCATTTTTGTGTAGCAAGTTATACACATAGTACTTACAAGTATGTTTATTTATAGATAAGTAAAATACAACATGAAGGGTTTCATTCATCTTCGATGCCTCGGTTGCTTCCTTCTTCTCTCAGCATCCTCTTTAGCTCTTTTGCGATCCTCTTCAGCTCTTCTTCTCTTTCTGTCATTTTCTTTCCTTTTCTTCTTTTCGTAGGCTCTTTTTGCAAGAGGTTCCTCCCTCTGATGTCTTTCTCTCCATTCACGATCAAGCCTAGCATTCTCTTCTTCTTGTCTCCTCCTTCCCTCTTCATTCTTCCTAACCAATTCTCTGTTAGCCAGTTCATCCAGCCTAGCCCAATAGTTTATCCCTTTCTTCTGAGGATCTACATACCGAACACCTTTAGGCCTTGGGCCGTGATGCGATTTCACCTCTTCCACCACTACCATGCCTTCCCCTTCCCCTTCCTGATTCAGCTCCTCCTCTTGGAGTGTACTGTACGGGTGCCTTAGTAGTCTACTGACTACTTGAACTTTGCTGCATCTCAGCTGATTTGCACAATTCTAATCCTTTCTCCCAGTACAGATCCCACTCCTGAGGTAGAGTCATATTCTTGAAAAATACTTCTGATGCTAGAGTTTGAAATTCCTCTAGGGATCTTGACCTAGATCCTGCTTCAGGTACAACTAACTCACGAGGGGGCTTTACAGCTGGGGAATCCTTCAGTAGTCCAGCTAGGGGGCCATCAAATTTCACTTTTATGTTGTATATTATGTCTTGCTGCCTTTCAACTACTTTCTAAAACTCAGCTTCAATGGCTTCTCGAGGTTTCTTGAAAGCCAAAGCAGCTTTCTCTTCAACAGATATTTCTTGCGACAGCGGACTCAGGATAGAGGCAGTGACATTTCATTGCTGAGGGGTTTGGGCAAGCATAATTTTCAAGGGTGGCTTCTTCATCTCACTTCCTTCCCCCTTGTTGCTTGCTTCCCCTTGTTACACTTTTACTTCCATCTTCCTCCTTTTTGGCATCATCACCAAGGGGTAGAGTCGACTGAGAAGATACTCCACCCAGCATTAGATCAAGCTTTTGGTTGGTCATGCCCTAAAATTCAACATGCCCTAAAAATGATCTCACCTCATTCACTGATTTTTGTACTGGTAGATTAGCAATTAACTCAACTTTGGATTTGTCTACCTCAATCCCTTTTACTGAAATAATGTGTCCAAGAACAATACCAGTTGTTACCATAAAATGACATTTTTCCCAATTAAGCACAAGGTACTTTTGTTCACACATGATCAACACTTTTTCTAAATTCAATAAACAATCTTCAAATCATTCACAAAAAAACTGAAAAATCGTCCATAAAGACTTCAAGAAAATGTTCAGCCATGTCACTGAAAATACTAAGCATGCATCGTTGGAATGTAGTTGGTGCACTACATAATCCAAAAGGCATCCTTCTATATGCAAATGTACCAAAAGGACATGTAAAAGTTATTATCTCTTGATCTTCAAGTGATATTTCAATTTGATTATGCCTTAATATCCATCTAAAAACAATAGAATTTATGACATGATCTTTCTAAAAATTGATCCATAAAGGGTAATGGAAAGTGATCTTTTCGAGTAACCGAGTTAAGTTTTCTATAGTCAACGCACACACGCCAACCAGTAAACACTGCTAGTTGGAATTATCTCATTATTTCCATTTTTAACTACAGTAACTCCAAACTTCTTATTTACAACATGAATAGGACTTACCCATTTACTGTTAGAAATAGGATAGATGATTTCAATATCTAAGAGTTTAACGATTTCATTTCTCACTACTTCTTTCATATAAGAATTTAGTCATTGTTGTATTTCTCTAGAGGGTTTTGCATTTTCTCTAAATAAATGTTATGTGTGCTAATCAGAAAACTAGTATTTTCTATGTCAGCAATGGTCCACCCTAAGGCATTTTTATGCATTTTCATTTTCTCGATTAACTTACTTTCTTGAGATGAATTAAGCTTGGAAGAAATTATTACAGGAAAAGTCTCATTCTCATCCAAAAAAGAGTATTTCAAATCAGATGGTAAAGGTTTAAAATCGAATTTTGGAATTTTCATGCTTGAAAGAACATGTTGCACTTTTTATGATGACAACTCTTCAAATTTTGGTTTCCAAAATGATTTTCAGTGCTTCTAAAAATTTAGTGGGGACATTAAAATATTTCTTATCACAAATACTTTCACTTTAAAAACATGTTTCAGCAAATTTAAAAGAATTATTTATAGTGAAATTTTCATGAACAAGTTCTTCAATTGAATCCACTTCATGTAGTTCAGTATCATCAGCAGTTTGTTTCATACATTAAACACATTTAATTCTAAAGTCATATTCCGAAAAAATAACTTCAAAATACCATTCCTACAGTTAAGCAATGCATTTTAAGTTGCAAGAAATTGACGACCTAAAATGACAGGAATTTGTGTCTTTGTATCTATAATCGGCTGAGTATCCAAAATAATGAAATCAACAGGAAAATAATACTTGTCAATTTGTACCAAGACATCTTATATTCCTTTTGGAACTTTAATCTACCGATCAGCTAGTTGGAGTACAATTGGTGTTTCTTTAAGTTCACTCAAACCTAGTTGTTCATAGACTAAAGAAGGTAGAAGATTTACACTAGCACCGAGATCAAGCAAAGCACGTTCTATTCTAGTATCTCCTATGATGCATGAATTTGTTGGACAACCTGGATCTTTGTACTTAGGTGTAGCAAATTGTTAGATATTTGAACTTACACTTTCCGTTAAAAATGCTCTTTTCTTCACATGACGTTTTCTTTTAATTGTTAGCATAAGGTGGAACTTGTTTGATTGCATCCAACAAAGGAATATTAATTTTTGACTTTTTTAAAAAGTTCAAAAAATTCAGAATTTGAGTTCAATTTAAGAGTTGGTTGCAATCTTTTAGGAAAAGGGGCAGGAGGTGAATATGTTTCATAATTTTCAAACTTGCCACCATTCAACTTACCTTCTTCATCATCACTATTTCCATCCTTCATTTCTGAAGATGAATTAAGAACTTTCTTGAGATGAATTGTTTTATCAACAATGTTTCCACTTTGAAGTGCTGTGACTGATATAACCTCATTGACTGGATTTTCACCTGAAGTAGAAACACAACACTTTATGGAAGGATTAGGTTGAGATTGAGCAAGAAACTTACCCTTTTCCTGAGTCCGCAAAGAAGCTGTGAGTGTTGAAAATGAGTTCTTGATCTCATTGATGGCCTGAGAAGTTTTATTGTTGATGTTTGTTTGTTCATATTTAAATGATTGCAAAGTCTCTTCAAGGGATTTTACATGTGGGGCTGGATATGAAGGAAAATTTGGTGGCTTTTGTGAATTTATTGGTTGAGCGTGATTATTATCACGCCAACTGAAATTAGGATGATTTATCCATTGTGGATTAAAGTTTTAGAATATGGAGATTAAAAGGGTTTTCTGAATCCATTCACGACATTTGCTTCAACAGGAATGTGAGGACAATCATTAATGGAGTATTCTTAATGTCCACAAATTTCACAAACTTTTTTTTATCTTCCACAGATTTGACTTATTTTACTTTCTTAACTTCCATGTCATCGATTCTTTTAGCCAAAAGTACAAGCCTAGCACTTAAACTATCCTTTTGATTAAGGTGGAGTTTTCCTTTATTATCATCAACACTATGCAAGATTGAGAATTTTCTGCCAAATAGTCAAGATATTATAGCGCTTCATCAGGTTCATTGTCAAGAAACTGACCGTTACACATTGATTCAATAAATTACTCTGTTTCAGGAGTTAAACTTTCATAAAAAAACTGATTATACGCCAATTTTCAAAACCACAATGTGGGCAGAAATTCAATAACTCTTTAAACTTTTCCCAACATTCAAAGAAAACTTCTTTAGGATTTTGAGAAAAATTCTGAAATTGTCTTTTCAAAGCATTAGTTTTATGAGTTGGAAAGAATTTTTCAGAAATTCAGTTTGCATTTCTTGCCATGTACCAATTGATCTATGTTTTAAGAGCTAAGCCAAGTTTTTCCATTATTTTTTAAAGAAAAAGGAAACAATTTGAGCTTAACAATTTCATTCGTGCAATTTTGATCATCAAATGTGGCACATACTTCTTCAAACTCTTTTAAATGTAAATATGAGATTTCAGAATCCATGAAGCAAATAAATCATCCCTAGCTCAAATTAAAAGTTGTTTGCATTTAGTGGAACAATAAAATACAAAGGAGTAGAATTTTGAGGAGGTGGCAAATAATAATGCAAGTTACGCACTTCTTGATTTTCCACTCGATCCATCTCATTTTGAACAGTTTCATATTCAGCCAAAGTTGGTGTGTGTGGAGGTGAATCAAAATTTTCTATCAATTTTTCTGAATTATTTCTAACTAAACGATTATAATTTGGGCGACGACGCCATGTAACCATACAAACACACAATATTTACAGTGATATATATATATATATTTATATTTACAAACCTGGAAACCCACCTTGCCTTTCCTCGGCAACGGCGCCAAAAACTTGCTACAACTTTAAGGTTGAAAAACCCAAGTGCAGGTTGTCTCAAGTAATAAATTTCTCGTGAGTCTGAGGTCGATCCATAGGGAAAATTATGTAAGTTTACAGAGAATATTTTCTTTGATGAAGAAATAGATGTAAATTAAACTAGTAAGAAATATTTTTTTTGTGTGTTACAATAAATTTGAATAATAAAATTGTTGATGATAGGGATTCACTATTTATTTTGGATAATGGAATGATTGTATTTTCATACCTCTTAAATTTCCACTATTGGAGTCCATACACAACGAAGATTCCAATAGAAAGATATTATAAATATAAATCATGCAATAAGGTGAACATGTTGTATTCAGGGCCGGCCTTGACTTTTTTGGGGCCCTTGGCGCTAAGAGAAAAAGGGGCCCCTATAAAAAAATACAATAAAAAACTCCGAGCTCTAACAATAAACATCTTTTTCATCATCTAGAATATTCAATGAGTGCAAAAAAAAGTATAAAATAGTCATTGAAAAAAAATGGATCTTCTAGCATTTTGAGAAGCAAAAATCATCAATAAGATCATCAAAATCATGATTTTCCAACACCTTATTTTCAATACCTAAAATTGTTAACTCATTTAATATTTCTTGAGACATAGTTGAACGCAAGCGTGATTTTATCAATTTTAGTTTTGAAAAACTTCTCTTTGTTGATGCTACAGTAACTGGTATAGTTAATAAAATTCTATAAGCAACGGAAGTAATTGGAAAATAATTCAACGCTTTTACAATTTCATGTGTTGCTGAAGAATATTCAGTCTCACTCCTAGTTTTGGCATCTTCACTGACCTTTGATAATTCAAATAAAGCTTCTCTTATCTCATTGGATTGAGTTATTATAGTTGTGATATTGTTAACATGTTTTTCTCATCTTGTTATTGATAATGGATTTAATGTCAAGTGATGAACATTATCTTTTAAAAAAAGGGTTATTTGGTATTTTATAATTTCTGACATTTGGTATTTTTTAATTGTTTGGGGTCCTTATAAATACTTTTTTTAATAAAACATGTATACCTATATAAAGGCCTATGTAATATCGGGGCCCCTTAAAACTGGGGGCCCTAGGAGGTCGCCCTCGGTGACTACCTCAGGGCCGGCCCTGGCTGTATTACCAATTATAATTTATCTTATAACGTCAATTATTCATGTATTCTCTTGCCTACAATAAATCAAGGTATCCACATTAGTAGTCTGAGAAAAAAAACCAGATATTTATCTAAATGGAACCAAGAACTTGTTGTGCCAATAGAATGCATAAATCAAGAAACACCACTAAACAATAAGGGTATAATATAAATATAATTGATGATAAAAACAATAAATTTTAATGTAAATCTACAAGCATTCCTTTTCCTCCATCAAAGGTTTCACCATATTTACTCAACTAAATAAACTTAGAAAGACACGAAGAAAGTAGAGAAAACAAATGATTGGATGAAAACTAAAGAAAACATTTTATAAAATAATAGAAAACCTACTATAATATAGGAAAAACAACAATGAAACTTTCATTTGATCCTAAAACTCATAACTTTCTATACACAAACATGTTTATGCAAATGTTTATGACCTCTATTTATAGGCAACACAAAAATCCTTTTGGAATTATTTTATTCTTTATTTTCAAGACAATTGAGAAAATGCTGAAAATTTCAAACCAAGTCCATCACCTTATTTGGCTGGTCATTTTGTCAAGGATTTTTGCTGAATCATCTTGATTTTCTTTAACAAATCTATTCTTACATGTATTAGTTGCATTCTGCAACTTGTTTGAATGAATTCCATCATGATTTTCTTTAACAAATCTATTCTTACATGTATTTTCAATCATCATGGATGCTATCAAGAATAAATATAATTTTTATATAATTGTTTTTTTAGAGAAGATATATTGTCAAAGCACACCCCCAATAGAATGCACTCTTCACATCCATTTGATAAATTGTGAAGTTTTTATGTGCAACATAGGCAAGAAACATCCTTATTGCTTCGAATCTGGCAACATGTGCAAATGTTTCATCAAAATCTATACCTTCTTCTTGGCAATACCCTTTGACTACCAGTCTTGCCTTATTTCTTACAATAGATCCTTCCACATTTATCTTGTTTCTGAATACCCACTTTGTTCCAATGACAGTTTGATGAGTAGGACATTGAACCAATTCCCAAACTTTGTTCCTTTCAAACTGATTTAGCTTTTCTTTCATAGCTAGGATCCAATATGTGTCATCCAATGCCTCTGACACATATTTTGGTTCAATCTAAGATATAAAAAAAGTGAAATAATTTTGGTTCAATCACTAACTCAGGAGGATGGTCTCTCAGCCATCTCACATCCGTTGAGTATGGTCGTCAACATCGGGTTGATTCTTCTTGCAGCTAAGTTGTCTTGAACAACTTTTCATGACAATCTTCATTCAACTACAATGTTTCAAGCTTTTTTTGAGATTGAAATAACTCATCCTCACCAGGATCAAGTTTTCTAGGTGTTGTCTCAGTACAAGGACTCTTCTGAATAGTTGGCTGATTTAACTCATCAATGTCTTCTCCATTAACAGTTGGTTCATCAAAAACCACATGAATATATTATTCTGTAACCATTGTCCTTTTATTAAAACTCTAAATGCTTTGCTCACTTGAATATCCAAGAAATATATGCCTTCAGATTATCTTTACCACTATTATGAATAAAATTTTTACTTCCAAAATTGTGAAAAATATCTCACATTTGATTGTCTTCTTGTCCAAATCTTATAAGGGGTCTTCAACAATTGCCTATTGATCATACATCTGTTCTAAGTATAACAAGTTGTGTTAATTGCTTCAGCCCAAAATATCTTTGGCAATGAAGCTTTAACTAACATGGTTTCTTGCATCTTCTTTAGGAATTATATTTCTCTTTTCAGCCACTCTATTTTGTTATGGAGTTCTTACAGCTGATAATTCATGAGGAATTCCGTTTTCCATACAATACTGAGCTATAATCCCATTGACAAACTCAGTTCCTCTGTCAGATCTTATCTTGATAATAGATCGACTCTTCTCATTTGGAACTCTCTTTATCAGTTGAGGAAGCTTTTGCAAAGTTTCCTTTTTTCACACATAAAGATGGTCCATGTGTATATAGAAGAATCATCAACTACCACAAGGGTGTATTTCTTTCCACTTATGCTAGCTGGTTCTACTGGTCCAATAAATACATATGCAATAGATGTAAAATCCTTATTGAGGAAGGACTTGGCTTTTCCTTGAAAGATGATTTGATTTGTTTTCCCTCCAAACATGCATCACATATACTTTTCTTTTTTTACACTTAGTTTGGTAAACCTTTAACCAAATGACTTCTTGCAAGCTTGTTAGTAGTGTTGAAATTCAGATGAATCAGCTTCTTGTACCAACTAACTTGCTTCACCGGTGTGCTTTTGCCAATAAACATGTGCTTTGTGTAGCAGTAGACCAATCCACTACATACATATTTTTCTTTCTCATTCTTGAAAGCAAAATTTAATCTGTTTCAGCATCTTTATTCCGGCAAACACCCTTATTGAATCCAACATTGCATCCCTTATCACAAAGTTGACTGATAATTAGCAAACTGAAATTCGGCCCTTCAACATAGGCAATATATGTGATCTCTAGTCCATTTTTCTTGATGGATCCAATGCCTTTAATCTCCCATAGAGCTTTATTTCCTCCAAATATGACTTTGGCTTCTCTTGATTCCTTTAAGTTTGATAAATGATTTTTATTCCTTGTCATATGTCTGGAACTACCACTATCCATGTACCACTTTCCTTGTCACTCTGTTATTCCTCAAACTTGCAATCAAGAAAATCAGGCTGTAGGTACTCATATCTATTTGGGTCCTGAGGGGTTAGCACTATAAGGTGTTCCAACCAAACATAGTCGACAATCTAACTCTAATGGGTAGCCCAGCAAATTGCTTTAGTGCTTTTGGTACATACAACTATCTCTTTTGTTTGTATTTCTATGTATACATTTGTGTGTTTGCTTTTATGTGTAAATATGGAAACTATTGTGCATGATATGCGTTGTGTTTAGGTGTATATGTGTACTGATTTCTCTACCTTGGGAATTACCTATAATGAGTTTGAGGTCTATGCCACTTGGGCTCGTTTCACTTAGGACTCTGTTGATATTTCATTGGAGGATTCAAATCAGCTTGAGTTAGATAATTTCTACCATTCCCTTCATATGATTTATTATGTTGAAACTTTTGGATCTTTCGTAGTTCTGTTTGGACTTCACCTAATATCTCCTATTTAGACTTTACTAATGAACTTTTCTGAATTTTGTTTCAGCTCTTCTTTCAGCATACTCAGTTGGCTTCTTTCTTTTGCCTTTATAACCAAGGCCAATATGTGTGTGCTTGTGATTATATGTGGGTGCAACATATGGTGTTTTAGATTTTTGGACTCCCTCATTGCTTGAGGATTCTTTTTTCTAAAATTATTCTTCGAGTTTGAGCATTTACAAAGGAGTTTGAGCATTTACAAAGGAATTGAATCATAAGCCTGCTTTATCCCCAATTTCCTTCTGAATCATCATCAACTCATCCAATGTTTTAGATGATTTGCTGAGTGATGCAATCACAATTTTGAGTTCTTGTTCCCTCTTTTCGTTTGCAGCAAGGTTTACTTTAACCTTTGATATCTCAACCTTTAACACTTTGTGCTCATCAGCTATGTAACTTAGAGTACTCAGCTCTTCTGTTAACTATGCGTTTTGGCATTTGAGTTGGTTGTTTTCCGCATTTAAGAGTGTGTGTGGATTTAATGTGCTCAAAATCTTTCATCATTTTGCCTAATGAATCATAAAGATCAATAAGTGATGATGTGTGTGTGTGTCATGATCATTATCATCAGAATTTGAATCTGATGAGTTAAAGATTACCTCATCTTCTTGTTCTTTGGTCATGAGACAAATAATAGCCCATTCTTCTGTATTAGATGAGTAGTCAGCTTCACTGCTCTATGACTCAACTGTCTCCTTGCACTTGGCTATCTGAGATTTTGCAGCCATCGTTGATTACTTTCCTGTCTTCTTTCCCTGAAGACATTCTTTACTTCGTCATTTTTGTACTTGTTGACTGGTGGATAGGGATAGTCAACTGCAAAGTGACCTGGCTATCTGCAATTCCAACACATATCTTCAGCTTTCTTCTCAGCTCTTTTGGGGGTTCTCTCCTATTTTTCTTTAGAGGGAGCTGAGTGCCGTTTGGAGGATTCTTCTTTGTTCATACTATAGTTCTTATTGAAGAACTTGTTTAACCTTTTGACCATCAAAGCAATCTTCTCTTTGTCAATGATGTTCTTGGAGTCAGTTGACTTGGATTCTCCAACTATCAGTACAACTGTCTTCGGTGAAGCTATCTCATCTTGTTCTTTTCTCTTGAGCTCAAATTCATAGGCCTTCTATCAGAGAATAGCTCATGGTTTGAAATCTTGGCCAAATCCATGGAATGTCTTATAGCAATCATTTTCATTTCCCACTCAGTTGGGAGTGCTGTCAGAATCTTCATACACATTTCCTTACGTGTACATTCCTTGCCTAAAGCAGACAATTCATTGGTGATTTCTGTAAACCTTGCATCAAGTAGGTCCAGTGATTCTCCAGTATTCATTTTGAAATTCTTGAACTTTTGAACAACAACAGTCAGCTTGTTCTCTATTATCTGCTCTGAGCCTTCCCAGATAAGAGCTAGCTTCTGCTAAATTTCTTTGGTTGTCCTGCAAGATTTAACTTTAATAAACATAGATTTATCTAAAGTTTTATATAATATATCTTTGGCCACATTATCCAGATTGTATATCCTTCTATCCTCGTTCATCCATTCACTTCTAGTTTTGTCAACATTAGCAGCTCATTCAACATTATCTCATGTTGCTCTCGCAATTGTATTCACCTTAGTGATTCTAATGGGTCCATATTAACTGACAAACCACATTTCGTTTTGAAGTATAGAGAGATGTGCCTACATGCGAATTTTCCAGTCATCAAATTCTTCAATGGTAAGCGTAGAAGTATGGGATAGATTTGCTTCCACGATAATAACTTTGAAAAACTTTTGAAAATTCAAATGAGATCTAGTTTAGTGACCAGTGCAGAAGGTTCTTTGAACCAACCACTTTGATACCACTTGTAGGTCCCAAGGGTGTGAGAAAAGTTTAGAAGGGTGGGGGTGAATCGACTTTCAACTTTTCGATTCTAACAAAATTGAGTTTTACAAGAAAACAACTAAGTCTTTGGAAAGATAGTTATGTTAAGTTTCAGTAGAAGAGTTAACAACTCGACAGACTCTGAGAGAGCTGTTTATAGAGTAACCCAGCTGAATGAAGTTTAACTTTTACAAAATCAGTTTTCTTTATTTTTACAGTGGAAGTCTTACACCTTTTTTAAACTTGGTTTATGAACACTTATATTTTAGGTTGGTTATTATCAATTGGATAGCAAATATAACAAGTAAATAAATTTGCAGAAATTAAATACAGAATTTAAATAACACATATTTATAGTGGTTCGATGATGGGGTAACTCCTCTACTCTACTTTTCTCCTACTCCATTAGGAATCCACTAATTTAACTATAACTTTGTTACAAATTTATAATAGTCTAAGTTAGCTTTGATCACACAACCAGTTACACTCTAGGACTCAGCTATTCGCAAGAGAGCTGCCTTACTATTTCAGCTCTTCAAATCTTCAGGAATTGATCACACAGCCTTCCCTTAGATCTGAATTTGGTTCACCCTTGAACCTCACTATATTCCCTTCACTTATTGGAAATATAGACACCTTTGCTTGTGACAAATGTTTTCGTCTTCAATTTGAAGAACAAATTTATCTTCCACGTGAATGTGTTGGATAAAGTGTCTTTTGATGTAGGCTTGAGAATGTATGAATTTTTGCTTGAGAGAGAGTATTTGCAGATATTGCTTGAATGCTTGTAAGTTTTGTGTTGCTTCGAATAATTGCTCGCTTCTGTGTATTCTTCTCTGAAAATTTCTCAGCTTTTTATAGTAGGAGTTCAAGTTTTGTCCATTGAAGAGAGAGACAAAATTCAAACTCTTACTTTTTGTTCGTTGCCTTGTCTTGTTTTTGTAGTATTAATGTTGACCCAATCTTTGAAATTTAGTACATGCCGGCTCCGAAAATGATTTAGAGTTCTGCAAGCTTCTCATTGGCTCAAGCTTCTTGCACTCTTTCAGCAGGAACGATTTAAGGTTGCAGGTCTGCCACAATTACCAAAACAGGTAAGTTCTTGACTTTTAACACAACACTTTTGTAGTTGTCTTTAAGTCTTTCAGCTGCTTTACCTCTTAAGTTGAGTCATCTCCATCATTTCTTGGTTAACTTTGCTATAAGTCTTCTGAGAGACTTAGCGGATGTACATGACTGAAGCTCTTCTGGTCCACTCAGTTGCGACTTAGCTTATTCTTCTCTTCATTCTTTAGCAAGTCTTCTGCATATCCTACTTAGATGCTATTTGACTCACCTAGTATATCTAACTATTACAAAGTAGAGTTTACATACATAATCTGGGTGCCAACATTCTACAAAATTTTCTTAGCATCATCAAAATTTATACAATAAATTTCCTAACAAAGTCTCATGTTGTTCACTTAGATCTCTCCTTAGCCATGTTTTTCTTCTAATGTGTTATATCCGCCTTTAAGTTTAATTCTCCTTTTTATAGTTTCCTTCCGAGATCCACTTTTAGTCCTCGTATTTATGGAAACAAAATCCACAAAATATCACATTTTGCACGGGGCGTGCGCATGGACACAACCGCATCATGTGAAATGGCTTCAGAATCTGTCGTAGTTGTTACACGGTCATGCACACAAACATTACTCACCCGTGTGAAATGCTCCCTGTAGGTCCCAAGGGGTGTGGTGTAAGTTTTAGAAGGGGACGGGGGGTTGAATAAACCTTACCAACTTTTGCAATTTAGTCCTTTTAAAATATTTCAACAGAGTTGACTCAAATCAGCTAAGTCCTTAGAAACAACTAGTTTGGCTTACTTCAGCTATTGATAGTATAACTTAGCTGCTTCAACTAACACTTAACTTTTTAGTTGATTTGGTTTTTTATACAACGAAAGACTTAACACCCTTGTTAATTTTAAACTTGTTTTTAATACTTGTTCTGAGCAATGTTATTATCAGTTGGGTTACCAATTTAACTTAACCATCAAGTATGAATATGAGCAGGAAATTAAAATTCACTCTTCTCCAACTCCTAGAGGAATCAACTAAGTAACAGATCAGGTTATAAAGTAGTTCTCACCAAATGCGCTTGATCACACAAATTGGCTTCTCCTCGCTACTCAGCTTCGTCACATGACAACTGCCTTGCTACTTCACTTCCCTTCAAACCCTTGGAATTGAACACACAGCCTTCCAACGAGCTCGAATCTTCTGGTTTGACCTTGAACCTTGCTACAGCTCCTTCAATCTTGGAGAGTAGACCCCTTTAGTTCTTAAAACCTTTTCCTGTTCAACGGGTTGAAGTATTCTTTCCTTCACAGAGTGTGTTGGTTCGAGTTCCTTCAATTTTTTGGCTTGAGGAATTTCTTAGTAAGCTTGAGAGAATGTTTGGAGGTATTGCTTGCTTTGAATTGCTTCGTATGCTTGGTCTCTCGTACCTCTCTCTCTTGCTTCCTCAGCCTATTATAGTGTTCATTTGAAAATTTGCCCGTTGAAGAGATAGGCTATTTTCAAATGACACTTCGTATTCATTGGCTTGTATTTTCTTGATTTGCAGCATGTGATGGTGATATTTCCTCGTATTAAATGACTCTGCAGCTGTTCAGGTCCTGACACAAGCTTCAGTGCTTCCCATTGGTTTATTCCTTTTGCACACTTCTGGGATGAGCACTTTAAGACATGGCAGCATGGACGTATTACTATTTTAAGTAATATCCTTGACTTCCGTGCAACGGATTAATATCAGTCGACTTCACTTGACAGCTGCCTTTACCAATTTGACTTGAGTCTGCTCCAACCATTTAGGAATGACTCAATTGTCAATTCAACTGGTAGACTCGCTCTTCACTGACTTAACTGTCACTTTTTTAATCTTTACTCAGTTGTTCATCACCGATCTCCTTCATCAAGTCATGGTTTTTCATCTTGACTACACTCAATTGACACACAACTGGGTCTTCACTTCAGTCTTCAGTTGACTTCTTTCATTCTTCAACATAGTTGACTTCACTCAACTCATGCAACCCTATCTATTACAAAATAGAAATACAAGGAAAATGGGGTGCCAACTTTCTATTCTAAGTTTTACATGGTATCATCAAAATCTAATAATTAATTTCCTAACAATTTCCCCCTTTTTTATGATGCCAAAATTTAAATAAACATTACAGCAAACACAAGTAGTGCAGTAACAAACAATGTATGAGTTGAATATGTTAATTTTATTGATCATAACATTCTTGTCCTTTACAAACTGTTTACAAAATATACTCTATACATTGTATCGGAGTTTATACATACATTTGGATTACAAGATGTATCAGAGCAAAGTTACAAATTTACAACCAGTATCAGAGCTTTATTATAGAATACTTACAGCTGTGTATTTACAATTTAGTAAAATACATGAAGGGGTTACAGCCATCTTTAACGTTTTGGCTGCTTCCTTATTCTCTCTTCATCTTCAGCTCTCCTTTTGTCATCCTCTTCTTCTCTTCTTCTTCTCATAAGCGCACTTAGCAGCAGGGTCATCCCTACGCTGCCTTTCCTCCCATTCACGCGTAACTCTTTCATTTTCTGCTTCTTGCCTCCTCATTCTTGCGCTTAACTTCAAGGTTGGCAAGATGATCAAACCACCAAAGAGTTGATCCCATTCTTATGTGGATCAATGTACCTTATGTCTTGTGGTCATAGTTGTGGTGGAGTCCTCTGCCTCTTCCACTACTTCCAGACCTTCCCCTCCCTCTAGCTGACTCAGCTCCTCCTCTAGAAGTGTATTGTACTGGTGCTTTTCCAGCTGAGTGACTGCTGGGACTCTGCTGGCTATCAGCTGATTTACACAAATCAAGGCCCTTATCCTAGTACAAGTCCCACGCCTGTGGTAGAGTCAAGTTCTTGAAATATCCTTCTGCATTTAGAGTTTGAAATTCCTCTAGTGATCTGGGCTCAGATCCTGCATCGGGAAATATGATTTCTCATGGAGGTTTGATAGCTGAGAAATCCTTCAATAGTCCTGCTGGGGGACCATCCTACATTGTTCTAATATCTATAATACTCTCGGAATGCTTCTCAGCTACCTTCTCAAACTCAGCTTAGATGGTTTTTCTTGATTCCTTGACTGCCAACTCAACTTTTTCTTCCAGTGTTAGCTCTCTAGGTAGTCTGCTAAGAAGTAAGGCTGTGACTTCTCCTTGTTGAGGGGATTTGGCAAACATGATTTTCAGAGGGGGATTCTTCACTGAGCTTCCTTCCCCCTTACTTGCTTCCCCTTGTTCTCCTTACTTATCACTCCCAAGCCCTTGCTTCAGTTCCCTCATGGCTTTCTCTTCCCCCTTTTTGGCATCATCACCAAAAGGTAGAGTTAGGCCAGGGACATACCACTTATGATAAAATCGAGTCTACTGTTCATTGAATCATGCTTATCGTGTGACTTGCGAAGTTTGTTCGAACTCGGACGCATAGTCAGCGTCGACTCAGGTGCCATCAGCTTCATTTCTGTTTGGAGAACCTGAATCTGTTGACTCATGTTGGTCTCCAATCTTGCAATTTCATTCTTATGCTGCAACTTAAGCAACTCCATGTCCGATTTATGAGGCTTGTTTATCCTGAAAATGTGGTCTCGAAGCCTCTGCTGGAACTTGAGGTTGTTAGAGCTCCAGATCACCATCTTGGCAAATAATGACTTGAAATATGTGACCTGCTCTCTCCTCATAGCTTTCACTTGTCCCACCCATTTCCGGATTCTCAAAACGGTATCTCTGATGTCTCCTGTGATCGTAGCATCCAAGTTGTCTAGACTTTGGTCCAAAGATGCAAACCCATGCTCTATCTTCCCGATCTCTTCGCAGATGGCTTTAAATGCTTTTTTGAAGTCAGATGTCTCACCAGACAGATCTTCTGGTCAAACTGCATCAAAATCAAACCCTGTAGGCATAATAGCAGATTCACCTGGAGCTCGGAGTTCTTCTGGGGGTACTTGGACATTATAACGTGCTTGTTTCCGAGCAGATTCGGCTTGAAATGGAATGTTGGCTTCAAAAGGAAAGTACTCCGCGAATAGGTCATCTAGAAAAATAGGAATACCCACTCCCCGTGTCTGTGGTACCTTTCCTTTTTCCTTTAAAATATTTTCAGCTCTATATGCCTCAGTTGTTTCAGCTTCATCGGCATCTTGAGAAGTTGTGTTAGCCTGTCATGAGTCCGATCGATCCTCAAGAATCTTAACCACTTCCTCGGTATTAGTTTTGCTTCATTTTGAGTAGTCTGGTCCTCAGCTGACTCATCAGCGTCATCGGAGAGTGATGGAACCATTGGGGTTGGCTCATCAATGAATACAAATCTCAACGGAGCAGCTTTGTCACTAGCTTCACTCCGAGAGGCTTGAGCAACCTCAGTTGTGTCCTTATCAGATTCATCAATGGGGATGGACTCAGCTTCATCTTCAAATTCCAGGAATTTTGTGTCAACAAGTTCCTGCGAATCGCGAAGGGTGCTGATTTCTTCTTCTTCATCAGCAACCTCTACCTGAGGAGTTGGCTCATTAACAACTTCTTTACCCAAGGAAGTCTCAACCTCCTTTGGGCCTTCTTTACCCTCAGCAATCTCAATCGTTGGAGGGGCTTGGGCATCCCTGTTTGCAGTCTCAATTGCAGCAGGGTCTTGGGCAGATCTCCCTTCAGCAGACTCAACTGTCTTAGGGTCTTCAGTGGCATCCGTCAGAGTCTCAACTCCTGGATTGCACTTTCAGGGCCAGGAGTCTCAACTTCCATGGCGTCATTTCCATCCATTGCCTTAGCTGCATCAGCAGCGTCATCGGCCTTCAGTCCCGATGAGGTTTCAACTGAGAGAGTCTCAACCGTATGAGCTTCATCAACTTCACTTTGTTGTTCATTTTGTTTCTCACCTTCGCCTCCAAAGTGCATAGATTGGTCTCCCACAGCATCCTCCGACCTAATTGTGGTGGTGAGAGCTTCCCCCTCAACTGGCGCACTAGCCGAGTCAAGAGTAATGGGGTTACTCTGCACCTGAGACTCGGATGTTTTTCCCTTTGAGTGATCAGCCGTGGGTCAGGTGTCTCAACACCTTCTGCAGGAGTTAGCTTGGCTAACGTGACCACTTCGTCACCATCCTTAGCTTCATTGCCAATGGTCCTGGTGCCATCTTCTGAGTGCACGGGGGATGTGGTGGCATCAATATTGATAGCTATGTTATGCACCACATCCATAAAGTCAGGGACTAAGGAGAGTAAAAAAGATTCTCCTGGACCCTCTTGCATTTGTTGCTCGTGCATCGCTTTTGATTCTTTTATGGCTTGCTGGAATTCAACTTTCTCTGCTGCCGCAACAGGATCGATTTCTTCTATGTCACTGCCACTGCTCTCAATTGATTTAAGGGCATGTTCAGGCGCATCAGTAAAGAAATAAGTGGGGGGCTTTTTTGACTCCTCAATAGCCTTGGCCTACTCCAAGGCTCTTTGCTTTTCTTCCTCCTTCTTCTCACAGAAGACATTCATGCAAAATTCCGTATTAAGGGCGGAGCGAAGAGATACATTGCCCAGGAAGCTTAAGAGATACTCTTCTTCTTTAATAAATTATGGGTGCTCAAATTGCTGTCGAGAGTAACTCAGCTTCCAACATCTCCATTCCCTCAATCTCTCCTGAATGTCAGGAGAGACAGGAGATAGCATCAAAACATCATCATCATCTCCTTCCTCCTGAATGGTAGCCATTGGAGCATGTTCCTCCTCACGTTCATTGGCATTCGTCTGAGGGGACTGGACAGCTATTACTTCATGTTGCTCAGTTGTCTCAGCTCCGTGTTCCTCAATAGTTGTCTCTCAAACAGCTGAGTCTTCGGCTATCTGCTGATCGACATTACCAGTCTTCTGTTTTTCCGTGGTGACTACATCACCACCATCAGTTTCTTTTGATTGCTCTTCTTAGATTGTAGCAGTCTCTTTCTCGGGCTGAGTGGCAGGCTCAACTTTCTTCAATTCAGACTTGCGAACAAGTCTTCTTCTCTTAATTTTCACAAGAGTAACTTCTTCCTCCTCACCGCTTTGGTGGCTTCGCTCCATCATCTTTATCTTCTTTGTTGCATGGCTTGGCTTGGGGGTATAGCTGAGCGTTTCTTCTTCATGACTGGAGAAGGTTTTGATGTTTTCTTCTCAGTCTCGGCTGTCGGGGCAGGGGCTTCTGGTTCTGCTGTTGGGGCAGGTGCTTTTGGCTCGGCTGCAGGGGCAGGAGCCTTCTTTGACTTGGCTGCTGGGGCAGGTGCTGGCTTAGCTGCAGCAACTCTCTTCTTTTAAATCGGCTTCGGAGAGAGATGTGGGGCAGTTGCAGCTGTTTCTTTTGGAGTGTGATCATTTGGTTCACCTTCGCTGGTGTCAGCTCTCCTTGCATGCGCTTGCCTCTAAGCGCCAGAAAAATTTGCTTTGAACATCTTTTTGTTGATAGGGAATGGCTTTCCATGTCTCAGGGCAATCCCCTTCACCTCCATGAGGTGGCCAATCACCAGACCATATCCCAGTGATCCTCCAAACAGTCCATCCTTCTTGATAGTTTTGTTGATCACATTCTGGCATATACGACTGAAGACAAAGTCAGCCAATTTACTTTCTTCTCTTCCATAATAGCAGCCATCACCACCAGCTTAGCTCGAGATAGCTGATTAAAGTTGCCGAACTTCATGTCAACACACTTGGACACGATGTCCATCAGTTTGTGGTAATCTTCCTTGATTAAAGCCTTCTTGGCTATATAGACAGCCTTCGCAGCTGACTCAGGCTTGGCAATTTCCTTCCAAGCAGCAGCAAGGTCCACATCCTTCTCAGCGATCGCCTTTAACCCTTCAGTGGGAGGTTTGCAGTGCTCAGCATGGTCGCAACAATGATCTTGATCTCCTTGCTGTGGACGGATGATCGAATCTCATTGTCATGAACTTCTGCGTTGACATAAAACATGGAAACTTCTTCCAAGTATATATGAGAGTACTCCATCGTGAGAAAATCCTTCAGACCGGATTTCTCAAGATTTTATGCAATTTTCTTCACCAGGACCTTGTCAGCACCCTGTTTCAGCATTCCTTCAACCTTGACGAAATCGTACGAGGCTTCCATTTTCTTAGAGAATAATCGAGAAATGAAACAAAAAATCATGTCTTTTGGAACTAGGGTTTCACAACTTTCACAGAGAGAAAACTTTGCCTTTCTTGCTAAAGATGAGGGTTTGTGAGGAGATTCAAAAAAGTTGATCAAAATCAACGGTCAGGAATCAACCTTTGAAACCGCATTAATTTCCCCGCATTAAATGTAGCAGCATTTATATCCAATCATAGGCTAAACGTGCAGCTATTGTTCTGACATCATAATTACGCTTACGTAATCCTTAAAAACATTCCCGCTAGCAGAAAACAACTGCATTTTGTCACTTAGCTCATAAATAACTCAGCTATCTTCCAAAAGTGACTTAACTCTGCTTCTCTCTTCACATTAGACCACTCAGATGTCGGCTATCTCGATACAGCTGAATTTTCATCTTGGCTATTTCACTTGGCTGGAAAATGAAACTTGCCTATTTTTATTTCTCTCTTCTTTGTCTCTGCTGATTAGGTCTTCTGAGTCTCCTAACTCAGCTCAATTAATCCTAGCTCATTCTTAATCTCTTCAAATCTTAATTCACATAAAGGCTTAGTGAATATGTCAGCTAACTGCTTATCAGTTGAGATATATTCCAAAGTAATGTCTTTCTTTTCAACATGATCCCTTCCTTATGAAATGATATCTGGCATCAATGTGCTTTGTTATTGAGTGCAATACTGGATTCTGAGTAATTGCAATAGCACTTGTATTATCACACATAATTAGAATTTCATTTTCTTCAATACCATAGTCTCTCAGTTGTTGTGTCATCGAGAGAACTTGGGCACAACAGTTGCCCACAGCTAGGTACTCTGCTTCAGCGATGGATGTAGCCATTGAATTTTGTTCTTGTTGAACCAAGAAACCAATCTATTTCCAAGCATTTGACAAGTACCTGATGTACTATTCCTGTCCACTCTCCGTCAAGCATAGTCTGAGTCTGAGTAGCCTACCAGCTTGAATCATCCATCCTTTGGATACCATAAGCCTATTTCTTGGCATCCATTCAAATACCTTAGGATTCTCTTAGCCGCAGTCCTCTCTTTTGGTGCAGATTGAAATCTAGCACATACACCTGCAGCAAATGTGATGTCTGGTCTGCTTGTTGTTAAATAGAGCAATGATCCAATGTGGGTTCTATACCTAGTTTAATCAACAGCTTTTCCATCTGCACTCATATCCATCTTGATTGAAATGTTCATAGGGATCTTTACTGATGACTTTTCTTCCATACCAAATTTTTTCATTAAATCTCTGTATACTTGATTTGAATTATAAAGGTTCCATCATTCATTTGCTTGACTTGAAGTCCTAAGAAGAAAGTCAACTCTCCCATCATGCTCATTTCAAACTTCCCTTGCACGAGGTTTGAGAACTTATCACATAGCTCTTTGTTTGTGGATCCAAAGATGATATCATCCACACATATTTGAACAAGCAGTATACTCTCTCCATCTTGAATTCTGAAGAGTCTTCTGTCAACCTTTCCTTCGGTAAATCCATTGTCAATTAGAAATTGTGACAAGGTGTCATACCATGCTCTTGGGGCTTGTTTCAATCCATACATTGCCTTCTTGAGCTTGTATACTTTGTCTCAAATAGTCTTTTGCTCAAAACCTGGAGGTTGTTCCACATAGACTTCTTCTTCCAAAAGTCCATTTAGAAATGCACTCTTCACACTCATTTGATATACAATGAAGTTCTTATGTGCAGCATAAGCAAGAAACATCCTTATTGCTTCCAATCTAGCAACAGGGGCAAAGGTTTCATCATAATCTATACCTTCCTCTTGGCAATACCCTTTGGCTACTAATCTTGCTTTATTTCTAACAACAGATCCTTCCTCATTCATCTTGTTTATGAATACCCACTTAGTACCAATGGCATTTTAGTGAGTAGGCCCTTGAATATTTCCCATACTTTGTTTCTTTCAAACTGATTATGCTCTTCTTGCATAGCCTAAATCCAATGTGTGTCATCCAATGCTTGAGACATATCTTTATGCTTTATCTGGGACATAAAATAAGTGAACATAGCTTCATGTTGAACTCTGGATCTGGTTCTTATGCCATCTCTGACATCTCCAATAATTAACTCAAGTGGATGGTCTCTCAGCCATCTCACATCTGGTTGGAGTAAGTCTGCTGGATTCAAATCTTGCCTTGCACTAAGTTGTCTTGAAAAACTTCTTCATTATCATTCAATTTGGAGACTTCCAAATTGTCTTTGAGATTCAGCTATCTCATCATCTTTAGGATTGAGTGCTCTCACATCCGCATCAACATAAGGACTCTTCGCATAGTTGGTTGATTTTGCTTTTCACTAACTCATCAATGTCTTCTCCATTTACAATCGCTCATCAAATACCACATGGATAGACTCTTATGTGACCATAGTCCTCTTGTTTAGCACTCTATAAGCTTTATCATTAGTCAAGGGTACCCCAAAAAGATACATTCATCACTTTTGCATCAAAACCCTTCAAGTTGTCTTAGCCATTGTTGTGGATGAAGCACTTGCATCCAAATATCTTGAAATATCCAAGATTTGGCTTTCTCCCCCGTCCATATCTCATTGGGAGTATTGGTTAATTGACTATTGATCATGCATCTATTCTCGAGTATAGCATGTTGTATTTATGGCTTGACCCAAAATCTCTTAGGCAATCCCGACCAATTGTCCTAGATCTTCCTTGAGAGTTGTTTCTTCTTTCATCTACTCATTTCTAAATACAAGTGATATTACAAGTTAAATACACAACTAAGTCCTTGGGGACAACTAAGTTAGTTAATCAATAGAGTTAGCCGCTCAACGCACTTTGTTGATAGAATAACTCATATTTAGACTAAACCTTAACTTGTTGTGATGAGATTTCCAAAGGAAGACTTAACACCCTTTTAATTTGATTTAAGTTTGTTTTAACACTTGATTTTAGCACTTTGTTAATTATCGCTTGGATAGCAAATTATCAATGAGATATAAAGTGATGTGCGTAAATAAAATGTTGAAATGTAAATGACACGATAATTTTTATGGAGGTTCAAGATGGGGTAATTCTTCTAATCCTCTCTTCTCCAACTCTTGGAGGAATCCACTAAGTATTGATCGTAGTACAAAGTGGTTATCGGTCCGGATACAAGTCTTGATCACACAACCGACTTGTTCCTTTGGGACTCGATCTGAGATGCCTTGATCACGCACGCTTCTCGCTCGACTCAAACTTCTTCACGAGGCAATGCCTTTGCTACTCCAGAAAACTTTCTCAAGCTACTTGGATTTGATCACGAAGCCCTCCAATAACTTGAGATTGGTTCGACCTTGAATCTTTCTACAATCCTCCTTGGAAAGTAGACCCTTTTGCTTCTTCAAAAGTTTCCTCTTCAACGGTTGAAGTTGTCTTTCCTTCACAACTTGGTGTTGGATCGATTTCCTTCGAGATTTAGGCTTGAGGATTTGCTTGAATAACTTGAGAATATATTGCAGTTACTTTGAATAATTGCTTGATTGTTCGCGGTTCGTGTCTTCTACTCTCAATGAGATTCTTGACCTTTTATAGTGAACTTTCAAAAATCGCCCGTTGAAGAGATAAGTCGATTTTTTGAAAATCACTTGTGTTCGCTGGCTTGTCTTGTTGCGATCCTTGATGTTGACATTTCCTCGTATTAAATGAACGTTCACTTTTCGAATCCGACACGAGGTGCAATGGATTCCCATTGGTTTATTCCTTTTGCACGCTTCGGGGCGAGCACTTTAAGACATGGCAGTATGGAAGTATTACTTATTTAAGTAACTTCCTTGACTTATGTGCAACGGATTCTTTTCAATCATCTTGACTTGGCTGCAGTACTTTATTCCCCAGGTGACTTCGAGTTAGCTTCCAATCAATGGATGATTCATCTGTCACTTCAACTTTGAGACTTGGCTTCTTGAGTTGACTTGATTGAATCTTCATATAGTTGTGTCCCAGCTGGTACTCCTTCAGTCGAGTCCTTAACATCTCTTCCTTGCCACACTCAGCTGCTTCATAGCGGAGTCTTTATCCTAGTCTTCAGTTGACTTCTTGTATATCCAGGCATAGCTGACTTGACTTAGCTCATACAGCCCGATATATTACAATATAAATTACAAGGAAAATGGGGTGCCAACTTTCTAGTCTAAGTTTTACAAGGCATTCATCAAAATCTAAACAATAAATTTCCCAACAAACATGTTAAAGAAGAACTTTGACATGAAAGATATGAGACTATCTGATATTATTTTAGGGATTAAAATCTCTAGAACTTCATATAGAATTGTCTTGTCACAATCCCATTATGTCGAAAGCAGACTTAGAAAGTTTAATGCTTTTCATAGTCCTGTGGATAAGACACCTATAGATATGAGTCTACACTTAGCCAAGAATAGAGGAGAACCACTTTCTCAGTTGGAATATGCAAGGATAATTGGCGGTCTGATGTACTTAATGAATTGTACACGTCCAGACATTGTATATTCAAAGAGTAAGCTAAGTAGGTTCACAAGTAACCGCAGTAAGGATCACCGAAAGCCTCGACAAGGGTACTTAGATACTTAAAGTATACCATGAACTATGAAATACTTTATACGATATATCCAACATTGTTGGAAGGATACTGTGATGCAAAATGGATATCAGACACAAACGACTCCAAGTCCACAAGTGGTTATGTATTCATAATAGGTGGAAAAGCGGTGTCATGGAAATCTTCTAAGCAAACTTGTATAGCTCGATACACTATGGAATCCGAGTTTATTACTTTAGATAAAGCTAGAGAAGAAGTTGAATGGCTTAGAAATTTCATAGAAGATATTCCTTGTTTGAATAAATATGTGTCTGCTTTATTGATACATTGTGATAGTCATCAGCAGTCGAAAAGGCACGAAGTAGTATATATAATGTAAGTCTAGACATATTCGTCGAAGACATAATACCATTAGACAACTGATCTCGAATAGAGTTATTTCGGTTGACTATATGAAATCAAAGGAAAACCAAGAGGATCCGCTAACTAAAGGTATAAATCGAGATCAAATGTACAAGTTGTTAAGGGGAATGGGTTTAAAATCCACAAAATAAGAATGTTCATAGTGGTAACCCAATCTTGTAAATTGGAGATCCTAAGACCTTGGTTCAATGGGAAACGAAGTTATGAATGTTCAGCTGAACACTTGGAAATTGTTTCAGCTCATTCCCAGAACGTCCAAGTGAAAAACCCTGCATAGTGTGGTGAGGTTAAGTTTATCTTTTAATGATTCATATACCTAAAAGGTGGAGTATGGCAGGATACTCTTTATAGGAGATCACCTATGTAAGTGAGAATTAATGGCCGCTTCTACTTATAACACTTATGAATCTAAGATATGGTCTAGGGCCAAACTGGACAAAACGTGAAAATAAAATGTTTTAGAATTGTTATTGCGTAAGTATTGTTGTCTTGGTTTACACAAACGGCCGAATAGGTCAAGACATCGTGTCACTAAGCAACTAGTAAATCCGATAGTACTATACTAAGGAAGGTTCAAAGTCATAAGCTACCTATCCCGATGCAATAATGGTTCATCGGAACTTTCGAATGAGTCTGCATACATGCATGCATTAATGTTCATTCATATGGGGGATTGTTGAAAATTGGTTTTGTAAAATGGGTTTTGACCCGATTTTGACCAATCATTTAGGTGAGATCATTTATTAGTTTTGGAAAATAAAGTATATAATCGTAATCTACACCACGGGTAGATGAGTTTAGCATTTTGAATTTCTTAAAATCAATTTCGGGTGAATGGAAAATTAATACATAAAGTAAACCACTTAAATGTCTTTTATATAAGGAATATAAAAGGGCGGGAATATGGAAGCCATATCCCACATAGAAAACATATTAAATGCTTGACTAGTTTATATACAACTTCACCACAAATAAGGAGTAATCATGTGGTGCTCCTTATGGTACACCCTAGTGGACCAAGTCAGTCTTGACTAGCTTTTGGCTAGCTCAAATAGCACCAAGGATTGTGCGGAGCACCGTTCGAGCTAGAGCCGGAGCCGGAGATGGAGACGGGGTTGGGCCTGCGCAAGTCACACGTAGTCGCATTGGGCACTTTAGAGGCGCACTTTGCACTTTGCACATATGCATCGTCAGGAGGAGCTTTGAGGAGCCTAAAGTTTTGAAAAATCGAACCAGGGTTCGGTCTAGTGGCTCATCGATGTGGCAAGGAAACTCGTGGTAGTGACTTGGTAAAGTCGTTCGGATGGTGACACGTGGAACACGGTGGCACCGACCGAAGCACTTTTGTTCTTTGACAGTACCATGACCGACACGACTATTCAAAGGTGCGGTGGGTGCATGCTAAGGGTTGTGTACTTTCGGTTGGATGTAATCTGGACCATAAGAGCACAATTATTTATCACAGGGCACGATCTGACAGTCCTGATCGATCTAAACCAGGGGTTGCATCCAATCTGAAGGGGAACCCGATGTTCTATAAATATCAGTCCCCAAAACTTCATTTTACACTACAAAAATCGGCATCTTACAGCATATTATTTCTGTCTATCCTTTCTGCACTTTCGAAAGTTCTAAAACACTGTTTTGTTCACTGTAAATTTATGTTTTGCAAGTGTTGTTAACTTAAACTTGGAAGTAGTTGTATCATAGAGACGATTGCACTCAAACTGCTAGCACTTTTGTGCGGGGCAATTTCGTCTTTGCATGAGATAGTATTTAATTCTAGCCTCGACTTCAAATTTTGTCTTATTATTTTGTCCATTTTTCTCGAAAATCAAACACTGCAAACAACAGTTTTTACTCATTATTGACATCATGAAGCCTAGAGCTGTCAAAATGAGCTAGCTCGACCCGCTCTACAAAAGATGGGATGGAATTAGATTTTTCTGCCAGAAGGCGGGCCTAAATGGGCCAGGCTCATTTAGGTCGCGAGTTATGATAGGGCGGGGCAGGCTCGGATTAGCCCACCATAATTAAAAAAAATCTCAAAAACAAAAACGTGGAAAAGGAACCTAAAATTGAAAATTAGACTAATACAATTCAACTTTTTTATTTTTACTCTTCGTCTTAAGTCTCCGTGAGTAGAGGCCTTCTCGTTCCACAGGTGGTCGGAGTGGTAATGTAGGTGATGTTCATTGCATGGATTATTTTTAATCTTATAAGTATAATCTAATTTAATGAGTGATTTGTAATTTACAAATTAACTTGAGCTATGAAAACACTCTGTTTGGGTCATAAGTTAGTTGACAACTTGAAGTTCTCCTGTTAATTGTAGGATATTAATTTTATCTCAATATTTCTTTTGCTGCAAAAAACATATTTCTAATCTTCAGTCGCCTTATCCTTCTCATTGCATTTCTTGCCACTACATATTTTGTACTGTGTAGAAAAGAGAAAATAGGATAATATGAGGTGATCGGTTCTAATGGAGCAGTTGGGTAGAAACGCCTACCTTGTTGATCCGTTTTGACGGGTATAATAAAGCCGCATAAAGATTGACCTGACTATCTCCAATAATTGTTGATATTTTTTCTCAAATATGTCAAGTCTCATTTTAATAGTCTTAGCTTGACTTCTCTGGTACCACCAAACAGAAATGGTATCCAGACGCCACCATTCGTAAAGAAAATGAACGAAACTAGGAATTTGATTCTGGGGGCCCAACTATCATTAGTATAGAAATGAAATACAATACACCAACTCTAAACATAAAACTATAAATAAGTACCAATTAATATTCAAAATAAAATAATAAAATACAGTCACCAATATCCCATCTCACATTAATTAGCTTGGGTAGTGAACTCTTGATGAGATTCATTGGTAAAATTGCTCTTTCCACCATGGTAATGGCAACTAGTAACATAATAACTACTTAACCATATGATTCAACGCCTGGATGAAGAACCCTAAATCGCAAAAGAAACAAAAAGAGGCACAAGAGAATAATGTCAAGATTCAAGCAAGTTAGCCAAAAAAAAAAAAGCACAAAACATTATTAAAGACTCAAAACTTTTTCAAGATTCACAAATGGGAAGGGGAAAAAGAGAATCATGGAATTGAAGACTTTGTTTATATATTATAAAGTGTTCAATAATAGTCTTTTTTTCCTATTTTTTGTAATTTTTTCATTTTTTAGATTATATGGTAAAATTGCCAAAATACCCTTAGATTTTTCAAAATTCCAAGGGGGGCCAGTGACCCCCTTGGCCCCAATATGCCTTCATCCCTTTGTAAAGGTATATATTGACCGGGGTTCGAACCTCGTATCTTTCAATTTAGTTTGAAATTTAGCTCCCCTTCCAACCAGTATTCCCTACTTATTAAAAAGGGATAATTAAAAAAAGTACCCCTGAGGTTTGACCTAATTACAAAAAAACCCAGCTAACTTTAAAACTTACAAAAAGCACCCCTGAGGTTTGATTTAGTGTTAAAATTAAGGGGTAATCTGCAATGATTTTACAAAATATGAAGGGTAATTTTGAAATATATTTCAAACCTCCAGGGTACTTTTTGTAAATTTTAAAGTTAGCTGGGTTTTTTTGTAATTAGGTCAAACCTCAGGGGTACTTTTTGTAATTATCCCTATTAAAAAAAAACCTTGACTTCTCTAGTTTTCTGTTATGGAGGAATATCTCTTGAACCGTGATAAACTATTTGTCCATGCCAATGAGATGATGAATGCTTGGTTGAGTCCGCATCTATTCAATGTTTCGTTCGTAGTGAAATGTGTTGGAGATTCAACCATGATATAACTAGAAGGGTTTTGTTTTGTGAATTCAGGTCCTGCAACTCGTCCAAGATTCTGATTAGACGTGTTCGAATATTTTTCTTCTTGTTGTTTATTCTGGAATGTCTTGGTTTGGACATGGTCTTGAGGATGTTCCCTCTCAGCAGTTATCCTTTGGCCATTATTTGAAGTGTTTTGGTCTGTTGCGCATTCTGTTACATGAGGTTATTCTTGTAGCATTGTTCTGACCTCAACATTTGGCAATATAATTTACATTGTGTAGGTGTCATCGAGATACATTAAACCTAAAAAATGTGTCCCAATTGGATAACTTTGCACAAAGTTATGCCCTTCGAAATTTCACCACCAATCCGACGCACTTTGTTGTCAGAAGCCTGAGGAGGGCCCCCAAACTCCCCTAACGATGCAGAGAACTCTATCATAAATATCAAAAGGAGTGGTCATAATTCATAAAGGTGGTCTAAGCACAAAGTTATCGCTTTCTGAAGGTGGTGAGCTTTGCAGCATGTTTGAACAAATTTCTAAGAAAACTGAAAATTAAGGATCAAAGTCCTATTATATTTATATTATTCTGTGCAATAATTTTCAGAAAAGATCATCCCAAGCTTACTAACCTTCAAATGTTTGCCAAGAATTCGTATTGCTTAGTCTTGTATAATATCCCTTCAGATTTCAAAATGATTTTCTTTTGTTTTCTTTCATATTGTTTTTTCCTATTTTTGATATGACGAAGCGGCATAAAGATTGGCTTGACCATATCAAGTAATTGTTGCTAATAATTTTCTCAAGTGTATTGAGTCTCATTTCTATATCTTTATCTTGAATAAACTTACGCCTTAATCGCTCACCCAACAAAATAGTCCTAATGGGTGTTCAATTCATACTTCTTCTAGTGCATTCATAGTTGTTGGAATTTGGTTGTGTGAAATGGTTGTTGACCTGATTTAATTTTGACAAAATATTTAAGTGGTTTCCATTAGTGAAAAATGGAATTAAATTATTTGTAAAAATTCTACTAAGTGAGTAGATGAGAATAGCATTTGGAATTTCTCAAAACCAATTTCGGGTGAATGAGAAATTAATGCTAGAAGTTAGCCACTTAAATCTATAAAATTGTATGCAAAATGAAAAATGTGGGGAAGGAGAAATGCTCCATCCCACATAGAATAGATAGCCAAAATATGCTCAATTAATAAATCCCAAGTTGCACAGGTACCAAAGTTTTTAAAGAGGTAAGGAGCTACATACTTGTATATTTGATTTAAAACACACGCGCGTGCTGCCGGCCGGCGAGCCAAGGGCCTGGGCTTGGGCCCTTATATTTTTTGGACCTAATTTATTTAAAAACCCCTTTAAAATTAATTAATTATTTTTAATTAAATAATTAATTTTTCCAACTTGAGGTGCACGGGCGCGCACCAATGCACGGAGCGCTTTCTTGTACTTTTAAAGCTAGCCGCACACCAATGCAGACAATGCACATAATTGTTCGAGCAACACCCGCTCGAGCAACCAGGTGCGTTTTTTGGCTGTAGACATGTCCTTTCCATCAGGTACCTTGATGCCTTTATATACGATCCCCCTTCAGATTAAATAAGATACGAATAATCAGCTTAATAATCGAGTCATTGCTTGAAAGCCTTAAACACTTTACGTTCGTTGTATTTTCGTCTTTTCAAAGTGCTGCTATATCAAAACAGATAAAAGTCTATATATCTTAGGGACGAGCGTCGGAACCGTAAGCACTTCGAATACGGAGTGTTTTCGTCTTGAGGAGACTGTATATTATACAGGCCTAGACTTAGCCTAAATACTCAGCCATTTCTCGAAAACAATAAACCACCCTACCAACAATCGTAAGATGAAAAAAAATTGTTTCTATTTTCAAGACGATGGCGTCCATTTCATTCACTCCGATGGATGATGCACCTGCTCACGGCGAAAAGCCGGCCAAGTTTTTCGGCATTGACTTCAAACGCTGGCAACAGAAGATGCTTTTTTTACCTCACTACGTTGGGTCTATCCCGTTTCTTGAAGGGAGACCCCCCACCATTGGCCATGAAGAATCCAACAACCAACGGAGAATCCCTGTGGATGCTTGGCATAACAACAATTTCCTATGTCGGAAATGTTTTGAATGGGTTAGAAGACACCCTCTATAACGTCTATAGTTCGTTCAAAATATCCAAAGAGTTGTAGGAGTCTTTGGAGAAGAAATACAAAACAGAAGATGCCGACACAAAGAAATTTGTTATCGGCAAATTTCTGGAGTTCAAGATGGTTGACACCAAGATGGTGATCATCCAAGTCCAAGAGATTCAAATCATACTTAACGGACTTAGTGTCTGAAGGGATGATTTTGAACGAGTCTTTCCAAGTGGTTGCAATAATCGAAAAATTATCGCCATTGTGGAAGAATTTCAAGAACTACCTCAAACATAAGCGCAAAGAAATGGGGCTTGAGAATCGATTGTTCGACTTTCTGGATTGAGAAAGACAAATCGAAAATCCAAAGTGAAGTCTAGTAAGTCTGGAATGGAGGCCAAGGCCAATCTTGCTAAATCGAGCACTAGCAAGAAACGCAAGCATTCCGGAAAAGACCAGGGAAAGGCCAAGAAATTCAAGAAAAATTGCTACAACTGTGTCAAACCGAACCACATGGCCAAGGATTGTCGATACCCGAAAAAGGGTAATCAAAGTGGCAACCAACAAGGCAATGTAACAGAGGGCAATTCTGTTCCAATAGACATGTCGGAGCTCGATCTCACTGTCGTTGTGTTTGAAGCCAATATGGTGGATAACCCAAGGGAGTGGTGGATAGATACAAGGGCTACTTGTCACATTTGTGCTAACAATGAGATGTTCTCCTCCTACACTCTGATAAATGGAAGGAAGTTTTATATGGGAAACTCTTCGACTTCCAACATCGTGGGGCTTGGGAAGGTTGTGCTCAAGATGACTTCTGGAAAGGAGCTTAGGTTTGTGGATGTGCTGCATGTCCCGGATATCCGCAAGAATTTAGTTTCTGGTCCTTTATTTAGTAAGGCTGGGTTTAGACTAGTGTTTGAGTCGGACAAGTTTGTAATGACCAAGAATGGTCAGTTTCTTTGTAAGGGCTACCTTAATAAAAGGCTCTTTAAGATGCTTGTAATGTCTGTATTCCGCCAAGAAGTGAAGAATAAAATTATTACTTTTGTTTTCTTGTTGGATTGTTCTAATTTATGGCATGATAGATTAGGATACGTAAACTTCAACACAATTAAAAGGTTAGTGAATATGAAATTAATACCTACATTTAAAATCGATTCACAAGACAAATACGAAATTTGTGTTGAAGCAAAATTGGCCAAAGCACCGTTTCATTTGGTAACGAGAAATACTCACTCAAGTTAATTCATACAGATGTGTGTGATTTAAAACTTGTGCAAACTCGAGGTAGGAAAAAGTACTTCATAACGTTTATTAACGACGCACAAGATATTGCTATGTATATCTTTTGAAAAGTAAAGATGAAGCTTTAGTAGCTTTTAAAACTTATTATAATGAAGTTGAAAATCAGCTTAATTTGAAAATTAAGATGATTCGAAGTGATAGAGGCGGAGAGTATATTGCTCCGTTTGAAGAATTCTGCTCAGAGTGGGTATAATTCATCAAACGACAGCTCCCTACTCACCTAAATCAAATGGTATAGAAGAACGCAAAAATCGTACTCTTAAGGAGATGATGAATGCGATGCTGATAAGCTCTGGTTTACCCCAAAACTTGTAGGAGGAAATCATACTTTCTGCAAACTACATTCTTAATAAGATCCCACATAAAGGTAAAAACAAAACTCCATATGAGTTATACAATGGACGTAAACCATCATACAAATACCTTAAAGTGTGGGGGTGTTTGTGTAAGTCCAAGCGGCTACGATAATCTAGAGGGGGTGAATAGATTATCTCCATCTTTTCGATTTCGCCCTCTTTTTCGAACAAAACAAGCCAAGACACTAATAAAGGTGCGGGAAGTAAACAACACGCGTCGATTTATAGAGGTTCAATCCACCTAGGGCCTAATCCTCTACCACCCCAGTATATCCGGGATGGATTTCAAAAAGAAAAAAAGATTTTATTAATTACCAAAATTAATACAACACCTTACAACATCACCTTGAAGAGCACCATACTCTTCTATAACACCACCTTTGAGATTACCACAATCTCTCTTGAAGATTACCACAATCTCTCTTGAAGATTATCACAATCTCTAGCGGCACCTTGTGAAGATCACCACAATCTTCAACCTTGAAGAATACCAAATTCTTCAACACCTTAATAAGAAGATCACCACAATCTTCTTGCACCTATCACCTATCATCCAAGTGTGTTCTTACCACAAGAACACTCACAATGATATCTTGTGTTGAATGATAGCCCAAAATCAAGATTACAACTAGATAACGAATATTACAATTATGAGTGCAAGTGTAATCAAGAAATAAGCCTAGACCTCAAGATGTGAAAGTGAAAGACCTTAGGCTATTACAACAAGAATAATAACAATGAAGAACAAATATGTTTGCTTGAGTGTATCTTGTTGTGTTGTATTATTCTCTCTTTTAGTTGTGCTTCAAATCTTCCTCTATTTATAGGAGATGATTGATCATAGATAGGCTCCTCTTCGGGACTTGAAATCTGTAAAAAATTGCAAGACAAATGAAGAATATAGTCATAGAAATCAACCCCATGATTTAAGGAAAATTGTCTCGCAATCTCAACGGTTTGAATTTTGTCAAAACAATAGGCGACCGTCGCGTTAAGACAAAAATAAATTATACAAAGAAAAACCATCGGAGACCGGTCCAGGGGTGCTCGACCGCCGCCCAGGGGTGCGACCGGTTGCCCCCATGGTGGACCTGGTCACCCTCACAAAATTGCAATACAAAGAGATTTGTTATGATTTCTCTCATTCAGTAATGGCCGACGTGACGCTACGACCTTCTTAAAAAAACTTTCGTCTCTTTTTATTGTTTCAAAACACAACTCTAGGTACGGGTTGCCCTATAGGGCGACCGGTTGGCCCCAAAACAAAAGTGTTGTCCAATTTTATATCGCAAAATAAACTTCAAGAAATACTCCTGAAAATAGTAAAAATATTTTAGACCGAATTTTAGGAGTATTAGGACAACATTTATTAACATTATTTTGGTGTAAAAACAAAATCATCAAAAGTGTTGTCCAATATTTTTGTCTAAAATAAACTTGAAGAAATACTTCGAAAAATTAGTAAAAAACAATTTAAATCATTTAGGAGTATTTGGACAACATTTAAAAATATTGTTTTGGTGTAAAAACAAAATCATCAAAATCAAGATAAAACCATTTATCAAACAATCTCTCCCTTTTTGATGATTACAAACCAAAACAATTTACCAAAGTTGATTTTGAAAACAAAACAATTTTACCGGTTAAAAATGAACTATCCGTTGTGAGTGACAGCATTCCACGCAACATAATCATAATGATGGGAGTATAGAACAAGAAAACGCTCCCCCTATCAACATGCACAACAAGAATAATGTAGAAGCAATCAACTAAAAGCTAAAAGCTTCGCTTTTACAACTTGAGCTTAAGTATCAAGAGCTTATAAGCTCCCCCTGTCAACAAAACATCATTAGACATGAATATGAGTCCATACTACAACAAATGGACTAAGTATAATCCACAACTTATGACTTTTAATAGCCACGGCTTATAGTTTCTTTCTCGAGCTTATATTAGCTTCTATGAGCTAATGAGCTTATAACCTATTTCTCCCCCTTTCGAATCATCAAAAAGAATGTTAGCACGATAAAAACATCATATATTCATATCAAAGTGCGCAACTAAACCGATGTATCGAGCTATATGCACATTGAAGCTTATAAACCAAATAAGAGGGAAAAGTCGATCATACGACTTGTAGAAGCTTATGAAAACTCATTTGATTTGCAAAACATGATCTCTATAAATATATAAGACTTTTGAAATAGAGAGAATCATGTAGGTGATAAATTTTTCATTGAAACATTTTATCGAACACTTGGCGGGCGTCAAAAATTGAAGAAGATATATAAAGCCCTTGTAAATATAATCAAGCCAAGTTTTTCATCACCAAAATCATTTTTACAAATATAATCCAACAACAATCATCATTCACAACACAATTATATACGAATTCCATCAATATATCAAGTAGAATCATTTTCTCAAGGGTTCAACCCAATTGAGATAAAAGGAGTAGAATTCTTACCATTTAATCGGTGAGGATGAGTAACAATGATGATAAACGAACTAGATAACCCCCAAAATATGTAATTTATGCAACAAAACTCATTTGAAGTGAATTGTGTGTGAAAATTGTAAAGGGGACGAAATATAGAAGAAAACCTGTGAAAATGAGAATATTGAGGACAAAACAAATTTTAACCAAAAATCTCATCAGGCCGACCGGTCAGCAGTGGGGTCGACCGATCAAGGTTGAGGTCGACCGGTCGACCTCACTGTATCAGACCACTGTTTCAGTCTATTCTGTCATTTTGCGAAATTTGATCGAAAAATCCGATTTTTCGCCCCTAAGTTTTAAAAACGTGCGAAATGCAAATATAGACCTCATTCAATATACATTATGTCATAATCAAGCTCGAAATGAGGTAAAAGACTCGGCGGTAAATGGTCGAAAATAAATGTCCGCGAGTTATCCTTGAGACGGAATTAAACACATCTCAAATTTTCGTTTTTAGAAACGCAATCCCTTAGAAAAGATATGGAATCTCAATAAATTTGGTTCGATTATGACGAACCTTATTTTGATAAATTGTAATCACTGGACTTGTTATCCCGAAATATATGAACATTTTAAAATTTTGGATATACAAGCCATAAGAAGAAGTGCCTTTCAAATATTTTGAAAAATTCTTTTAACGGCACTTTAATGAGATTCGTTGGGATAATTTTGAAGTTGAGCATATAGACATAAGGCGTAGAAAATATCGAGTCTAAAAGAATAATAAACGAAGATAAACATACCTCGAATGTGTTTGTCACCCGATATGCCTTCCTCAATCTTTGTCAATCTTTACATTGGTAGCCATAGAAGTTGAGATGATTCTTCCTTCTTCAGTGCCTAACTTCTTCAAAGGTACTTATGTATACTTTGATTGTGAAATATAACCATCTTCTTGGCATTGTTTAACTAGAAGTCCAAGGAAGAAATTGAACTCCCCCATCATGATCTTCTTAATTTCACCTAGCATCAACTTAGAACAATATCTTGCACAAAAATTCATTAGTGGCACCAAATCAACTCAAATATGTACTAATAAGCAATCTTGTCCTTTTTCAAAAACAAAGAGAGTAGTATCAACTTTACCTCTTATAAAATCATTTTGCAAAGAAATAGCTAAGTTTATCAAAAGTGCTTGTTTTAAACATACAAGGCCTCTTATAAAAATCACTTGGCCAAAAACATTTTAAAACCCCGGTTTGTTTTCATAGACTCTTTTTGAATAAAACCATTTAGATAAGTGGATTTAACATCCATATGGTAAAGTTTGAAATTTTCTTAAAACAAGAATGGGCAAGTAAAATGTGAATAGCTTCTAAATGTGCTACGGATGCAAATGTAACATCAAAATCAATACCTCCTTCTTGACGATACCATTGAGCTACTAACCTTGCCTTGGTCATCAAACTTGTTCCAAAATATCAAAAAAATTCTGCAAAATCTCAACAAGATATCTTTGCACAAGAACATAGTAATATCGAATGATAGAGATACAAAAACAAGTAGCACGTACTATGCTTTCAAACATATCATCAAGAATTTCATAAAACATGTAAGTTCAAATAAGCTTATAGCAGGCTATATAAGGTCTCTTTTGAAATATGAAAATCCAAGAGCATATAGTTGAGAAACATTTGAACAAGAGTTTTTGCAATAATGAATATGTGCAATCAAATGCATAATTTTGAGAAGAGGATCAAATGTTTTATTAAAACAAATCTCGAATAAAACAAGCTTGATAGAATAGTGCCTTTCAAAAATCGAAAAAATCCTCTTAATGGTACTTATGTGAAATGCTTTGAAATAACTTGAAAAATAAGCACATAGGCATATGACAAAAAATATATCGAGTCTATAATATGAATACATTGATGAGCGTACCTCGATAGTTTAAGCATCTCTTGAAGAAGATGAGGAAATATATATATATATATATATATATATATATATCCTACACACATCTTAAATAATTCTAGCACAAAGCAACATGATATAAGTATAGGATAAAAACAATATATGTCACAAGTAAGCTTATGCTAAGAACATCCATAGGAGATTATAAAACACATTAGTTAAAGCAAATGCACAAGAGTTTTAAAAACATCATACAAGGTCTTGTTTTTCAAGGAATTTTAAAAACATAAATATGTAGAAGACCTCTTTAAAATATTTTGAAAAATCATTTTGACACTTAAGGCACAAATAAGAACATGCATAATAACACAATAAAATGCATATTTAAATGGGGAGATACGATTTACCAATTTCGTCATTTCCATGGGTTGTGTCGTTCCTATTGTTGATGCTATATTCCCTTTTGAAAATCGTCTTGTTGATGATGGCTTCTCCGATTGTTCCATTTCCAAAGATTATGTCCTTCCAATTGTTGATAATGTCTTTCTCTTGGAAATTTATTGTGGTGGTGTCTTCTCCTTTGATCAAATGAGACGGTCATTTGATGTCTTCTTGGCGGTATGAATTTTTCTCGATTATTATTCCGTCGGGTACCTAATACGACATGGTTTTGAGTTACCCTCAAGTGTTTGGGTCCTTTGGGATTAGCTTTGAGATTTTTAGGTCTCCAAAAATAATTAGAGCTATTTCTAGCCCGACAAGTATTAACCGTGTGACCCTTTTTACCACAATAAAAACAAGTAGTAATTCTAGGAGCATAATGACCAACATGCATAGAGACTTGATCCTTTTTAATATGATTGACAACATTAAGCCTATGATCAAGTTCTAGTTTCAAATTATCACAATTATCAACAATCTTGGTCATTTTATTGGTACTCAAGTTGGATTTTGATAAATCATTTTTCATGCAATTTATATTCTCAACAAGAGCACTATTTTCTTTTTCAAGGTTTCTAACCTTATCAAGAGTGGTGGTGTGAGCACATGATAGTGATTCATAGGAAGTAAATAACCTATCCTTTTCATTTTTCAAAACATTGAATTATTTTTTCAAATTTTTGTATTTGACAAGCAAGCTTTGGAATTCATTTTGAAGTTCATCATAATCATTAAGCAAATCACTATAATCATTTTGTATTTCATTATCATAAGAAGTAGAGGGTTTAGAACTTACCTCGTTTTCTTCGAAGACCATGAGACAACGTTCATTTTCATCGTCGTCGGAAGTTATAGGAAGCTCATCCCATGTTGTTGGATTTGATGTTGTATCCATTTGAGAAGTAGATGCTTTTGAGTGACTCCTTTCATTTGCATATACTTCTTCTAATTTTCTCCATACTTCATGAGCCGATTTAATTCCTACAAGATGATCATATTCCAAAATGGTAAGTGAACAATACAAAATATTAAGAGCTTTACCATTTAAGGAGATGATTTTCTTCTCTTCATCATTGAGCTTTTTGAGGCCTTTGGACGTGTGTGGTGTGTCTATCATCTGAATGGATTCTTCATTTACGACCGTGTTCCAAATATCGAACCAACAACCTTGTAGATAGCATTCCATTCTTTCTTTCCAAAATGTATAATTTTTGGAATCAAATAGTGGTAGTTTGGTGGTGGAGGCGCCGATAAGGTAGACTTCATTCGTAGCCAAGGATCGTTCCTCTTTACTCGCGATGTGGAACGAGCTTGCCAAAGAGTTTGACTCTGATACCACTTGTAAGTCCAAGCGGCTACGATAATCTAGAGGGGGGTGAATAGATTATCTCCATCTTTTCAATTTCGCCCTCTTTTTCAAACAAAACAAGCCAAGACACTAATAAAGGTGCGGGAAGTAAACAACATGCGTCGAGTTATAGAGGTTCAACCCACCTAGGGCCTAATCCTCTACCACCCCAGTATATCTGGGATGGATTTCAAAAAGAAAAAAAGATTTTATTATTTACCAAAATTAATACAACACCTTACAACATCACCTTGAAGAGCACCACACTCTCCTATAACACCACCTTTGAGATTACCACAATCTCTCTTGAAGATTACCACAATCTCCAACGGCACCTTGTGAAGATCACCACAATCTTCAACCTTGAAGAATACCAAATTCTTCAACACCTTAATAAGAAGATCACTACAATCTTTTTGCACCTATCACCTAGATCATCCAAGTGTGTTCTTACCACAAGAACACTAACAAGGATATCTTGTGTTGAATGATAACCCAAAATCAAGATTACAACTCGATAATGAATATTACAATTATGAGTGCAAGTGTAATCAAGAAATAAGCCTAGACCTCAAGATGTGAAAGTGAAAGACCTTAGGCTATTACAACATGAATAATAACAATGAAGAACAAATATGTTTGCTTGAGTGTATCTTGTTGTGTTGTAGTATTCTCTCTTTTAGTTGTGCTTCAAAACTTCCTCTATTTATAGGAGATGATTGATCATAGATAGGCTCCTCTTGGGAAGTTGAAATCTGTAAAAAATTGCAAGACAAATGAAGAATATAGTTGTTAGAAATCAACCCCATGATTTAAGGAAAGTTGTCTGCAATCTCAATGGCCGAGAATTTTGTCAAAACAATAGGTTGACCGGTCGCGCGTTAAGACAGAAAAGAAATTACACAGCAAAAACCATCAGGGTGACCGGTCCAGGGGGTTCTCGGCCGGTCGCCCAGGGGTGCGACCGGTTGGCCCCCATGGTGGACCGGTCACCCCTCACAAAATTGCAATACAGAGAGAGTTGTTGTGATTTCTCTCATTCAGGTACCGATCGACGGTACGGTCGACCTTCTTAAAAAAACTTCCGTCTCTTTTTATTGTTTCAAAACACAACTCCAGGTACGGGTTGCCCTATAGGGCGACCGGTTGGCCTCAAAACAAAAGTGTTGTCCAATTTTATATCGAAAATAAACTTCAAGAAATACTACGAAAAATAGTAAAAACATTTTAGACCGATCGGGAGTATTAGGACAACATTTATAAACATTATTTTGGTGTAAAAACAAAATCATCAAAAGTGTTGTCCAATATTTTTGTCTAAAATAAACTTGAAGAAATACTTCGAAAAATTAGTAAAAAATAATTTAAATCATTTAGGAGTATTTGGACAACATTTAAAAATATTGTTTTGGTGTAAAAACAAAATCATCAAAATCAAGATAAAACCATTTATCAAACAGTTTGGCTAAAGTTGAAGTACCTAAGCCTAAACAAGTTAGAATCAAATCCGAAGACGATCGTTTTTTAGTGCACAAGTAATCTATTCCTGATATAAATGAAGGTATGATCATTGAATCAAGGAATGATGTATTCTTCGAGAATATCGTTTCGAATAGAGATAGGAAAGAAGAAAGTTCGAGTAAACAAACTTATGAAACTGCAAAGTTACCTCAAAGTGATGATGAAGAGTATCCAAGACGCAGTAAAAGGACAAAAGTAGCTAAGCCTTTTGGTCCTGATTTTCTAACTTATATATTAGAAAACGAACCAAGAACTATTTAATAAGTTTTGTCTAGTCCAGAAGCTCTTCTATGGAAAGAAACTATCAATAATGAAAAAGATTTCATCATGCAAAATAACACTTGGGAGTTGGTTGATCTCCCATCGGGTTGCAAATCTTTGGGATGCAAACCTTTGGGATGCAAGTAGATCCTTAAAAAAAGTATAAAGCAGATGACTCTATAGATAAGTACAAAGCCCATTTGGTAGCTAAAGGGTATAGACAAAAGGAGGGATATGACTTTTTCGATACATATTCTCCTGTTAGGAGGATCACGTCTATTCATGTTCTTATTGCTATTGTAGCTTTGCATAACCTTGAGATATATCAAATGGACGTGAAGACTGGTTTCTTGAATGGTGAGCTTGAAGAGGAGATCTATATGGAACAATCCGAGGGCTTGTTTGCACCCGGTTAAGAGCGAAAAGTGTGTAAACTTGTTAAGTCACTTTATGGACTAAAACAAGCACCTATGCAATGGCATGAAAAGTTTAACTCGACTATATAGTCAAAGAGTTTCAAGATCAACGAATGTGACAAGCGTGTCTACATTAAAGGTACTGCAAATTATTACATCATAGTATGCCTTTATGTAGATGATATGTTGGGTAGTAGTCATGATTTAATCATGAATACTAAGAACATGTTAAAGAAGAACTTTAACATGAAAGATATGGGATTTTCTGATGTTACATTAGGGATTAAAATCTCTAGAACTTCGATGGAATTGTATTATCACAATCACATTATGTCGAAAGCTTACTTAGAAAGTTTAATGCTTTTGATAGTCCTCTGGCTAAGACACATGTAGATCTAAGTCTACACTTGAACAAGAATAGAGGAGAACCAATTTCTCAGCTGGAATATGCAAGGATAATTGGCAGTCTGATGTACTTAACGAATTGTACACGTCCATACATTGCATATTCAGTGAGTAAGCTAAGTAGGTTCACAAGTAACCCAAGTAAGGATCACTAGAAAGCCGTGACAAGGGTAATTAGATACTTAAAGTATACCATGAACTATGGAATACTTTATAGGAGATATCCAACAGTATTAGAAGGATACTGTAATGCCAATTGGATATCAGACACAAAAGACTCCAAGTCCACAAGTGGATATGTTTTCACAATAGGTGGAGGAGCGGTGTCGTGGAAGTCTTCTAAGCAGACGTGCGTAGCTCGATCCACTATGGAATCCGAGTTCATCGCTTTAGATAAAGTTGGAGAAGAAGGAGAATGACATAGAAACTTCTTAGAGGATATTTCTTATTGAAATAAGTTGGTGCTTGTTGTTTTGATACATTGTGATAGTCAATCAGCAATTGGAAGGGCACAAAGTAGTATGTATAATGGTAAGTTTAGACATATTCGTCGAAGACACAATACCATTAGACAATTAATTTCGAATGGGATTAGTTCGGTTGACTACGTGAAGTCAAAGGAAAACCTTACGGATCCGCTTACTAAAGGCATAAATCGAGATCAGTTGTATAAACTGTTAAGGGGAATGGGTTTAAAATCCACAAAATAAAGAATGTTTTATAGCGGTAACCCAACCTTGTGAATTGGAGATCCCAAGACCTTGGTTCAATGGGACAACTAAGTTATGAATGTTCAGCTGAACACTTAAAAAATGTGTTAGCTCATTCCCGAAACTTCCAAGTGAAATAGAAACCTGTTGAATGTAGTGAGGTTTAATTTAAGACTTTTAATGATTCCTAAACCGAAAGGTGGAGTATGACATGATACTCTTCAATAGGAAATCACCTATATAAGTGAGAAGTAATGGCCGCTTCAAGGAAACATTTATGAATCTAAGATATGGTTCAAGGAAACATTTATTAAAATTAATTAATTATTTTTAATTAAATAATTAATTTTTCCAACTTGAGGTGCGCGACCGCGCAGGAGTGCATTGGCACGCACCTTTGCCTGGAGCGCACTGCACGCTGCAAGGCCGCGTGCGCGCATGCGCACTAGTCGGTGCCGCGCACCGGAGAAAATGGGCATAATTGTTCGCGCGCAGGTGTGCACGGACGCGCACGTTGCACTTGTTCGAGCAACTAGGTGCATTTTTTGGCTGTAGACATAACTTTTCGAGCCAAAAGACATGTCATTTCCATCAGACACCTTGATGTCTATATATACGAACCCCCTGCCGATGCAATAAGATACGAATAAGCAGCCTAGTAATCGAGTCATTTCATCTGCATATTGACATCCTTCCCGTTCAAAGCTTGAAAGCCTTAAACACTTTACTTTTGTTGTAGTCTCGATTTTTGCAAGTACTGCTAAGTCGAAATAGATAAAAGTCGTTGTATCTTAGGGACGAGCGCTGAAACCATAAGCACTTTGAATACGAGGTGTTTTCGTCTTGCGAAAACTGTATATTATACATGTCTCGACTTATCCTAAACACTCAGCCTTTTCTCGAAAACAGTAAACCACCCTAACAACAATAGTCAGGTCATCATAAGTAACATCCAAAGTCCAAAAACTAGACCAAAGTTCATCGTGATTGAAACCTAAGCACTAGACACAAATTCTTTTGGAGCTAACATGTCATGACATGTGATGTTTGTAAAATTATGATGTCCATGTCATGTAAAAACCTTTCTATGAAATGTAAATTCATGTACTTGATATAAATATGTCATAAATTAACAATTGTATAATCATCAGTATGTATCATGATGAGAGCAGATATGCTTCTTGCCAACAAGATTATGTCTCACACCTTGAACAGATGCACAAAATTATGTCGAAAAATAATAGTCCCAGAGTCGTCGGTAAAGACTCGGCCTTGTCCGTTCATTACACGTTGAATATATATACTATACATCGTTTGTGAAATTAATAGTAAGCATTTAGGATTAAAATCCTCTTTTGAAACATAGCTTTATATGTCATATGTTCATCATGAAATACTGCATAACATGGGAGACAAAGTCTCTTTCATAAAATTATATGTATAACACGACTTGAGATCGTAGAATATTTGAATTTTTTATTTGCAATCATAGTCCTGGAATGCAAAGTCGTGGGGCTTAATATAGCATGCCGGCCTTAGGACGTAACTTTTCTAAAAAAATCACTCTTTAGAAATGTTCTTGTTATTAAAGGCCTTGGTAACCAAAATCTCGTTTTGTACTTTGAATTATTAATTCCCATAAAGTTTTGGACTCATGTGATATCTAGAATATAAAACCTCATATAACGTTCAAACCTATTACATAAAAAATGTTTTAACTCGCACGACTCTAGAAAAGAGCGAACTTCATTTTTTAAATGTTTTATAGAAAGGTATTGATCTTAAATTTTCTAAATAAAAGAACTTGTTTCGCACCTAAAGTTATTCTTAAGAAAAAGTTGACTCAAGAAGATTTTTGGACAGAGTAAGTGATTTTTAAGAAAAATAAGCCAACTCGGTTAAAAAAAAAAATGAGGAATTTAAACTAAACCCTCGTTAGAATTCGCGTTTTTACACTTTACCATATAAATTATATAAATTTTTGTACTTCACCCTATATGGACATTTTTACCCTAAAATGTTATTTATCTTAAAATAATAAAAGTAATTCATTACGATCATATCCAATCCATCATACTTCCGTATAAAATAATAATAATCTCTTAAATTCATATATTGATTGACTAGAATGTAGAGATGTCAAAATGCTCGGGTTGGGCGTTCCGTTGGACTAATAGTAAAAATCGGTTCGGGTCGGACCGAGCCAAACAGTGGTCTGGTCGCTAATTTTGGAGTCAAACCCACAAAAATTATACTATAAAATTCGAGCCAACTGGGCCGATTTTTTGGGCCTAATGGCCCGAGCCAAATAGGCTTGGTGTTTTTCGGGCCTAAAAAATAAACAATAAAATTTTGGTCAATTAGCGATGGAAATATTCGTCACTAACCAGAAATATTCAACTACATTCTAGTAGAGCTGTCAATTCTGGCCGGCGGGCCAACTCGACCAGCATGATCTTTTTACCAGGCTAGGCTGCGATTTTTTAGGCCAGAAAAAACATAGGGTCTATTTGTCCCTGCCTATTAGGCCCGAATTTCATAGTGTAATTTTGTGGGTTGGGCTCCAAAATTAGCAGCTCGACTACTGTAGGACCGGCTTGGCTCGTCCCGACCTGATTTTCACTATTGGTTGACGGACTAGGCCAGGTTGGCCCGGCCCGGGCATTTTGACAGTTCTACATTCTAGTCAAACAATATATGAATTTAAGAGATTATTGATTTTTGATATGGAAGCATGATGGGTTGAATATGATCGTAATGAACTATTTTTATTGTTATAATAAAAATAAAATTTTAGGTGTAAAAATGTCCATATATGGCAAAGTGCAAAAATTTACATAGCTCATATGGTAAAGTGTAACGAAAAATAATTTATATGGTAAAGTGTAACGAAAAATAGTTTATATGGTAAAGTGTAAAAACACCAATAGTACAGGAAATTTAGTGTAATTTCTTCATAAAAAATTGACTCTAAAATTTTGGAACAAATGACCCCATTTTGTGTTCTAAACCAATTAGTAAATCACAAAATTTAAAGGCCGTCCTCTGATACCATTATTCTATAATGTCTCGATTTGCAAAAATATCCAAAAGCTACTTTTGAAACATTACTATTTTGGAAAATTTTACTACTAGTTTGTGATCATAGTTAGTTTTCCGACAAAAGGTAAAAATAGGTTTAATCAAAACGACATTCAATACTCCTTTCAGGCCTCAAGATCAATAATAATTTACCCAAACCCATGCTCATTGTCCAGTTGATAAATTGATCGCCACTTTGTTCACTTTGAAGAATCAACACTTAGATTTAATTCATAAATTTGGGCAAACTTTTAGATGTAAATAGATGAGTATGGATGAAATAATGAATGATGCAAACTCACCCAAACATTTGACCACGAACAGTTCCTCATGATTCAAGAGATCTTGTCCTCTATAACAGAAAACCAGAGCAGTCAAGCTAAGACCATCGAAATAAGACATAATATACTTGAAGAAAATTAACAACATATATTGGAGATTATCAAGTCAATCTTTATGCAGCTCCGTGATTTAAAAAATGAGAAAAAGCAATATGAATAAAAAAAATCTTTACATTTCAGGAGATATTATGCAAGACTGCGAAATAAAAATATAGACGTTTAAAAGTTAGTAGACTTGGGGGATCTTCCCAGAAGTGGAGGATCTTACAAAAATAGCTCTTCATCTAATCCGCATAAAAGAAACTTGGATTGATATGTGACTCGTAGAAAGAATGACAAGGATGCAAAACACCCTTCGAAGAAAGATGAGTTGGAAATGGAGTCCCTGCTCAATTATCAAAGTTAGCAGAACTGCAAAGTTGAAGGAAAAACAGAGTTGAATGGAAAAGCCATTTTCATTGGTAGAAGAACTTTCCCCGAGTTTTCGTATAGTTGACTAAAAATATACTTTTAAATTTTTTTTAATTTAATCTATAAATAAAATTATCCAATTGTATAAGAAATATCTGGTTTGTATCTAAAGATATGTCATTGTCAAAGGAAAAATTTGTTAGAAACATATTGCATAGGTTTTGATGATGACAAAGTATTAATGTCACATGAAACTTATCCCCAATTTTTAATTTTGTTGGGACTTTGTTCGGACGCATGAAAAACTTGCCCCACCTTAGGAAGGTAATAAATATGTGTTTACACCACTATTTACGCATTATGCCCACTCGTTTTGAGGTATATGAAATTTATCCTTAGGAAACCTAGGGCCTCATACTTGAATAAAGATCCGCGGTTCGATTCTACGGTCGTTATTAGTAGATTGGGGGTTGAACATAATTGTTCTCTTTACCCTTAGGAGGATCTGGTTATTGTACGTCAGACCCGCGTCGGAACACTCTGGCCAACGTCTTGCGTCACATCCCGCTTGTTTTCCTTTGCGGCAAGAAGAATGAGGCCTAAGCTGAGTTATCAAAAAAAAAAAAAAAAAAAAAAAAAAAACCTAGGGGCCCTCTCATCGATTCCAACAACAAAGTACACTACGCACATGGTGAAACTTTAGAAGGGCATAACTTCACGTAGAAATGTCCATTTTGGATGCATTTATTTATATTGGATATTACATCCATATCTTTTAGATAAGGAAAGATATTGGGGATCTTAATTAATTAACATGCATCTTGGGATTGCATCTAATATGGAAAGATTCAATTATAATAGGGATTGAGATATATCGTTTTATATTCTCTTCCTATATTATTAGTACTAGAGACATTAGACGTCTCCTACGGAATATCAGAAATCTCTCTCCTAAAATTTCTCTCTACGGTTTTTTTCTTGGAGCATCACCAATGTTCTCCGAGGGTTTAAGGTGTGCACATCAAAATAAATAATTCTAGTAATTATTTACACCAACGAGAAATGCGGTTCGTGATCTTGTTCGTGGTTCAACCAATCTATGGGGTTTGTTCGTTGCTCGTGATTCAATCAAGAGGAGGCTTGTAGATGGCTTAATCATGGATCAAACGGAGGCTTGTAGACGGCCTTAATCCTGACTATGTGGATCGACAGTTCCGCTGCAAATAGGTATACTCAATCCACCTTATATGTGCAAATATGTGATTTAGATATAACCCATATTTGCTAATAGTGGTATCAGAGCTATTAGGGCTCGTTCTCGCCTATTGGATGTGCTTGAGTTTGATAACACGTGAGATTTGTTTTTTATTTAAAAAAACATCGAATCTGATTTTTTTGTTTTTATATATGCAATATTGGTGTCAAATTATAGATCTCGGAAAGACGATTAATTTGATATATTATGCATTAAAAACGGATTTCAAACGAAGAAGTTACGAAGATTCAAAGTTTTGGGATGAAATTCAAAATTCGCATTGGATTGCGGGCCCAAATTGCTGGATTAAATTCGCTGATTTTGTTACTGTTTTCGGTGCAATTTTTTTAAGCGGCACTGCGCATATGAGTGCGTGTTTTGCGTGCAAATTTTCGTGTTTCAGCCTTTTTCTTTAATAAAAACAAGATATCCACATGTGTCACTGACGTGGCGTAATGTGTATGCCACACGAGCGATGATATGGCGCTGAGTATTGCCTAAGTGGTGTATTCTTTTGATTAAAAAGAAATATAGGTATTGGTCCAAATTTGAACTTTAGACCTTTTGATATAACTTTATGCATGGTCACCACTAGGTCAAGATGATTTCTTAGTATTATCCCTGCTTGTTTTCTATTTATGTAGAAACTGGATAGAAATTATTATTTGCATGTTGGGACACTTGCAAAATTATTTTTGTGCATTATTTATTTGTTATAATATTAATGCATGTAAAAATATTTTGCGCAATTTAGTGCTTGCAAAATTTATTTTTGCGCATGAGAATGCTTGCAAAATTATTATTGTGCAATATGATGCATGAATAATTGTTTATTGCAATATGTAGCAATGATATTTTTTTTCTTTCGCATTAGTTGCATGAAAGAAAAATTATTTTTTGCGCATTAAGATGTTTGCAACAAGTATTTTTTGTGCATTGTGATGCATGGGAAAATTATTTTTTTCGCATGAGGTGCGTAAAAAAAATTAATTATATTTTTTGCGCATTGAGGTGAAGCAAAAATCTTCTATGTGATTTTTAATTTATAAGTTGCATGCTTTATTAATTGCTTATGTGTATGCAATTTTTTTTTTTTGCAATTAATTTTGTTGGAACTTATGGACATTGACATATGGGTGTTCATGTATGTGAATGTTTACTGTTTTATATTAATATTTTTTGTGGGAGTTAATTTTTGACAATGGTGGTAATTCCATATCCTCATTTACGTTTTTTTTACTTTTTCCTAGATTGATGTAATATGCCTTGAAAATATGTTTTTTTTTTCGAGGCATGTATTCATTGAGCCGATTTTGGAGACTGTGTAACATCAATTTTACGAGGATATTTTTTATTTTACCACCATATGTCTAAATTATCTCCACATGATGCACCATATGTCAATGTCGCCCATGGGGGCTATATTATTTTCGTAATTACTCATATCGCGTGGATGCATGCATGATGTATTTATGGACTTTGATAATTTTATTCATGGATCAGTAATTTTTATTGTGATCTTCAATTCGGTGGGAGATGATTACTAGCCTTGGTGGCAAATTTTCGATCTCATTGAATTGAAGAAAATAATAAATATTACTTGATCCGAATAAAATTTTTAGATCGATACCAATTGTTTTACATATTTATTGAAATGTATTTTTAGACCAAACTCACCAACTTTAGTTTAGCCAATTTAGCATGAAAATAGACAAAGTATCCAATATTGTCGCGACTTAGACGCGGACAATATTTTTGTGGATTAAAGAAAGTATTTGCGCTTTATTTGTTTAAGCCGCAAATGTAAGAACTTAATTGCCCGAAATAATCGCAGTTAAGATGCTGATGATATACTTATGGATCAAGAATTAATTTTGCGCTTTAATTTGTTTAAGCTGCAAATTTAATAAAAGGGATCAAGCTCTATTTTTGGAATATGAGCTTACTCCCAAGTAAATACTCTAATTATCCAAATTCGCTACTTGAGTTGAATTAAGGATGTTAGTAACTTGTGTTATTATTGATGAAAATTGCCTATCTAGAGGCTGATTATAAAAAGTTGAGAAATACACAAGTGAGTGCACTTGTCGCTTGTGCTGACTGATATAAACCAACTCGGGTGAATATTGGAACAAGCATAATGTAGCTTGACAAGAGCAAAAGCTAAAACTGGAACTATAGATTGATCCATAAAGTGACAATAAGGCGTGTCACCTTATTGAATGAGGCAATTAAGTATCAACAATTATTAAGTGCACTTATGAGATTGGTAACTTCACTCGTAATTGTACTGAGATGAAGTTTGGCTAATTATTTGCTCTCTTATTTTTTCGCTAATATTTCCAAATCTCTCCATGGGTGGATTGTAGATATTGGTTGACTTAGCATGTGGTTTTGAGATTGAGCAAATGTGCATGACTATTATCGGGTTGTGCAGCTATAAAGTGCACAAGAGGAGGCTAAAAAGAGTCACCTCAAGCTCAACAGTTGGTGTGAGCAACTTGATATGTCGATATAGTCTTACTCGGATAAATTCACTTGTAAGATATTTGTTGAGTGAGAAGACTTGCCTATCTTTTTTTTTTGTGATGCTTGGCTTTAGATAGTATTTCTATTAGATCTTCTAAAGATATTGTGGAATGTGAGGTTAGGAGGACGACTGTATTAGCTCGAGAAGGCTTTATTGTCTAACTCGCTAAGGTCAATCTCCCTCTGCATAATTATTTTTCCAGCCGGATAAGCTTGTTGGAAGAATGTAAGATGACTACTTTTCCTATAAAGGTAAGTCCATTAAATTGAGTGCAGACTTATGAGTGGGAGGCACATTAACGCATTATATTTTCTTTCATTGCTATTTACGCTATAAGTTAGTACATTCTCACTCTCATCAGTTAGAAGCGCCAAATTGCTTTGAGCGATTCTTAATAGATGGATATGTGCTAAATAGTGTGTCTAATTAGTTTGGACACACAGTTGAAAGAAATAAAGTTGCAAGTTGAATGATGGTTCTAAATACTTTGCAGCTATATGAGCTCGCGAAGAAGGGACAATCACTTCAAAATGGTTAGATTTATGATGGCGCAAATTGATTTGTGTGTTTTGTTGCTGCCTACATCATAAAATATGTGTCTCCAAATGATTCTTCAACCCTGTATGAGCTTTAGTTTGGCAACAAGCCCAAATTAGTGGGTTCGTGCCTATGTAAGTTCGAGAATATGTGTTCTCACGTGGAGAATCAAGTTGCACGATTTAGGTTTCCCTTCAAAGGAATTTATTGAGCATTTGTGAAGTCTAAAGAGATCTTAAAACTATGCGAGTTGCAAGATCCTTAGGAGGCGCTCGTTTCTCTAGCGAGGATGTTGTATTTTATACTCATCTAGTAATCGCTGGGATAGTGGAAGCGACACTAAGTCGATGGCAGTCTAGTGTCTCACACGAAAAAGATTCTCACATTCCACGAGTAAAAAAGAGTGAATATAAAATATTCCCCATCATCTATATGAGATTGAGTGGGTATCCTTCACAATTACTTTTGTGGATGTTGATGAGTCGATAAAATATGTGACTTCACTTGATGTTCTAGGTCGATAGTTGTTGCTAAGGAAAAGATGAGTGGAATGACTAAGAATAAAGTTTAAGAGCTTGTTAATCTTCTGTCTAGATGCAAGACCATTTGAAATATGTGGTTTCGGAAGGTCAAGTGCAATATAGATGGGTTGATTAACATGTGTGTAGCTCGACTAAGGACGAAATGTTTACGCCTGTTAGAAGAGCGTAAATTTTTTGAGATGTTCTCCCTAAGTGGTGAGATTGCCTCAATTCGCCTGATATGTTATCTATTATTGCCACTTTCGTCTGGGTTAGTCCTGGAAGATTGATGTTGACATAGTTCAGTGAAAGTTGAATCAGGAGATCTATGTGGATCACCCGATGAATTCAACAAGGGGAGTAAGAGCGCACGATTCATCGATCAAGAAGCTCCATTGTGACTTGAGTCATCATTGATTTCATCGAGCTATCATTTTGATACGCCTACGATGGTCAATTAATTCACTGAACATATGTAAGAGTTGTATCTCATTGTATATGGCAAAAATGTGATGACTGGAAAGAACATGGAGTTATCGCCACTCAGTGTTGGCTGATTTTACACTTCATGGTCAAAGATCATATTCTTAGTCAAGAAACGATATCTTCGGAAGATGAAAAGAAATGCTAGCTAATTTAAGTAAACATTGTCGAATGTTTGATGTGTGCTATGTGCGTACTCAGTAAGTCTTGTACTTAGAAGTGTGATTGGTGAGTGGATATCGAAGTGATCCATGCGCTATTATGATCCCGACATGTGGATATTTAGATATCTTAAAAGATTGGTCTATGATTTGCTAGAGGCAAATTTGACATCATGAAATGATGTGCATTGCGTGCACATTCATAATGTATTTTGTTGTCTTTGTGATAGTAAAACCACTTTGGTATATGGTTTGGACGCCGGACATGGATGGTAGACTAAACCTATTTACTCGAGGTTTTACTTCACTTAAGAGTTTTTGCGCATAGTCAATATTGTTCTCAGGGATACTTCTACGAGCGGTGTGGGCGCTCATCCCTTTTACGAGCCTTTGTTTGGAGATATGCTCCAAAGGCATGTGAGTCATTAGGGGTTAAGTAAGAATTGATTATGTGGCCTTTGAGAACATATTGTGATTAATGAGATATGTTGGATTCTCATTATGTGTTTGGTACTGAATTTGTGAGTTGTCACCAGGCTTTGATTGGCCCTCTCACACGGGCAATCGCCCTGGCGCTAAGAGAGCGAGCAGGATGAGACTTAAAAGATTGTGTCGCATAAGGAGGTTTGCGAATGATCGCCTTCACACTGGAGCAGTGAGGAAGGTTATTAAGTATAATTAACAGTCGCCTTAACTAGAGGTTAAGATGAGATCTGAGTTGATCGATTATGAAGTATGTCCAAACTTCATAAAAGCCTGTTTGTAGCCAAATGTGCGAGCTATCGTATGACACTTTGTGAGTGACTACGAGTAGTACGCAGGTCGGGTGCTTGAATAGCGACTGGACTAAGATTTGTATGATGTCTAGAGCGTGACATGCCTAAATTGAGTGGGAGCTCCATCATATCATGTATTCATACTACATGTGCTTTGAGGCGACCGCCTATGGGAAAGTGGCTGAATGGGTCCCTGCTTCGTCACTGTGTGAGCCCGTATTATTTTTTTTGTATCCTTTGGGACTTTGGACCTTGTCATGAGGTGTAAGCTTGATGACGCTACTTTAGCATGTATCCAATGGCCATGTGTGATTCGATGCAGTCGTAGCATGTCTAGGAAAGCTGTCAAGACCAAGCTAATTGGCATGTGGGGCCGAGGAAGAATTAAGTTGATAACGCACTTATGTTCTATGATTTATAGCCTGGGCGACTATGTCGAAATGTGTTTGAATAGTCATGAATATAGAAACATATTTGAGTGAGTCGAGCATGTTCTATTTATTTCATTGAGGGATCTAGAGATGCTTGACTGGGTGCGATCACTTGGTTTGGGGTACATAGCGAGTTATTGTGTTGAAGGGTTATGTTAGTTTGGTGATAACTTAATATAACTCTCCTCACCTTTGCTTTCTCGCTTGGTCGCACGCCTTATTCCCTGTATGAAAGAAGGGACGTGAGATGATAATATTATAATGTGATTCGAATGAGTCGGATCAGATATGTATGAGTGGGAGATATTGGAGATTACATCCATATCTTTTAGATAAGGAAAGATATTGGGGATCCTAATTGATTAGCATGCATCTTGGGATTGCATCTAATATGGAAAGATCCAATTATAATAGGGATTGAGATATATCCTTTTATATTCTCTTCCTATATTATTAGTAGTAGAGACATTAGACGTCTCCTACGGAATATCAGAAATCTCTCTCCTAAAATTTCTCTCTACGGTTTTCTTCTTGGAGCATCACCAATGTTCTCCGAGAGTTTAAGGTGTGCACATCAAAGTAAATAATTCTAGTAATTATTTACACCAACGAGAAAGGCAGTTCGTGATCTTGTTCGTGGTTCAACCAATCTATGGGGTTTGTTCGTTGCTCGCGATTCAATCAAGAGGAGGCTTGTAGATGGCTTAATCATGGATCAAACGGAGGCTTGTAGACGGGCTAATCCTGGCTATGTGGATCGACAGTTCCGCTGCAAATAGCTATACTCAATCCACCTTATATGTGCAAATATGTGATTTAGATATAACCCATATTTGCTAACAATTTATTTCACGTGTCGAACAAGATCTACACGATGAATTTAAATTTAATTCCTACTACAGAGTTTGCAACAGTGCTACAAGAATAACCCCATCTCACTGAATGAGCACTTCAACTAATGGTTTATGGATAACTATTGAGTGGAAAAACCTTGAGGTCCTATTAAGACCAAGACATTCACGAATGAGCAGCAACTAGAAGAAGATGTGGACATGTCTAACTAGAATCTTGGAGGTGTTGGAGGAGTTGAGTTCACAATAGAACACACTCTTGATGATATCTTGGTTAAATCTCCAATGCACTTCACTACAAATAGAATAATGAACAGGGGAACTCACCCAAGCATCCATGATAAGTGCATTTTTGTTCATGTTTTTATAACTCTTTTTCGATAATTTCTTTAACTTTTTAGCTTAATAATCAATAAATTCAAGAAAAATCACATTGGCTTGTTTTGAATGATGAAGGTAAAGACTTGAAGCAAACACACATGAATTTCGTATGAAAAGACGAACAAAAATGAAGTCTAACATTGATCAAAAAGAAGACAAGAAGACTTAATCTTCAAGCACGGCCGTGTTCAGCATGACGACCATCAAAACACGCCCAGACCGTGTTTAAAAGCACACTCTGCCAGAAATTATCAAATGATGATGAAAAACACTGGCCTGGCCTTGCTTTTTAGGCACGGCCGTGTTTGGCTTCCAGCTCAAAAATTCTTCTTCTTTTGGCGGAAATTATGGAGACTTTTGCTTTTTGACAACCTTTGAGCAACTTTTACACCTCATTTTGCTACACCAAACTCTATTATTCCTTAATTATCATATGAAAAACAATGATGCAAACAACCCAACTATGGAAAGTGGAGCATTTGTTTAGCAAAAGATGGCATTATTGATGTATGCTTTTACAAAGATGATGCCTATAAAAGCCAAGAATTGGAGTTGGGATATTCATTCATTCATAGAGAGATTCATTGTATATTGATTGTATAGTCTAAGTTTCAAAGCAAAATACATGTAGAGGATAAAAGAGAGGTAGAGTTGGAAGTTGAAGAGCAATAGAGGAGAAGGTTTGGAGCTCAACATCATTGCAATCAACCAAGGAGGAAGTCTTGAATTGGCCTTGAATAAGAGCTAAGTACACCATGTTCATTTTATTCAATTCTTCTTGTGTAGTATACTCTTTTGTCAAGGCCATGTGTAGCTAAATTTATAGTGTTTGAATGTAATGAACTCTAGAATGAATTTGTGATTAAGGCTTGTATGTTTTTAATAAAATCTTCATGATTTGTGTGATTCACTTATATTATGCTTTATTCATTCAAATTGGTATTAGCGCGATATTGATTTGAAGTTTATTCTTCACCGGGAAATCGAGAGATTCATGGTGAAATAGAACATATATAAGTGAAAAGAGTTGCATCAATCCTAGATATAGGATGACATAAATCTTCTGGATTATGGTCAAACCTAATATGATAATTCACAAATCGTTATAACGCTGTCTTGGGGGTTTTAACTAGAAAGAGATTTCAGTTAATCAACTTGAGGTTAGAAGTTATTCGCGCTCGATAGAGGGTTTAACTTAAATCGGGAATTTCTACGGTCCATGAAACATGAGATTTTACTAAAAGTGGTTGGTTTTTGCTTAAGGGATTATGGTTGTTTTTTTATCTTGTTAAATCACAAAAACATTCTAGAGGGATTTACATTCAAACACATTTATAGCTCTTGATTTCTTAATTCTACAATCTACTTTTATTTGATCTTTTGTAAGTTGCAATTATTTTAAAATTCTCTATTTTTCATTTTCCATTTTAACAAACAAAACTCTGAAAATTGTTAGATTAAATAACAAAAAGACGGTAATTATTAGTTTTTACAATCCTCGTGGGAATGACACTCGGTACTCAATAATCTATACTATAAAACGATAGGTGCACTTGCCTAAGATTTTCTAGAGTAGGTTTTGAGCCATCAAGTTTTTGGCGCCGTTGCCGGGGATTGTAATATTAAGAACACTTTATTTTTGTTAATTTAATCATATTTTTTTATTATTTTTATTTTACCATCATCTTTCTTTTTATCTATCTTTGTAATTCTTGGATTACACTTATCCTCTCTATTTACCGCAGTGCATGCCTACTCGTCATCAAATTTGGAAGCGCGACACCGCCGGTAGCAACACAGAGGAAAGTACTAATACAGATCACGAAGAAGATATTAACGAAAGCAAGGATTTCGGCATGGCGGATGAACAAAGAACTATGTACGACTATGCCAAACCATCCATGGACGGCACATCATCTAGTATCGTGAGGCCCGCTGTTGCAGCCAATAATTTTGAAATAAAACCAAATGTCATTCATATGGTGCAACAGTTTGTTCAATTTGATGGCCTACCGGACGAAGATCCGAATAATCATATCGCAAATTTCCTCGAAATCTGCGATACATTCAAAATCAATGGAGTCTCTGACGATGCCATCCGTCTGCGCTTATTCCCATTTACTCTTCGGGGACGGGCTAAACAATGGCTAAATACTTTGCCAAAGGGAACAATCACAACATGGAGCATCATGGCCGAAAAGTTCCTTTTGAAGTATTTTCCACCGGCCAAAACTGCACGATTGAGGAATGAAATCTCTTCATTCACTCAAGAAGACGACGAGACCTTGTACGACACTTGGGAGAGATTCAAAGAATTGTTGCGAAAATGCCCACATCATGATCTTCCTATTTGGATGCAAGTCCAAACATTTTACAATGGGCTACTCTCATCAACAAGGCAAATGATTGATGCGGCGGCTGGGGGAACTTTGAACAATAAAACACGGAAGCCAAGATCGATAGAGGAATGGCCATGAATGGCTATCAATGGCAATCCGTACGAGGTAAACCTAACAGAACAATGGGTGTTTATAATGCAGATGCGGTGGTTACACTAGCTGCACAAGTCGAAGCTTTGACCCAAAAGATCGACGATCTAACTGCTCCTAAACCACCACCACCACACGTTTTATCTTGTGAAACTTGCGGAGGATCGCATAATCATCAGGAATGCCCACACACAATACCTCAAGCTGAACAAGCCAATTACGTTGGGAATCAAGCCAGAAATTACCCAAATAATCCTTACAGCAACACATACAATCCTGGGTGGCGACAACATCCTAATTTCGGTAGGGGAAATCAAGGTCAACCACGGCCTAATCCCAATCCTAATCTACACACGTCTCCCAGAGTTCAGCCAAACCAAGGTAAGCCTAACTTCGAAGAACTTATAACAAAGTTTGTGCAATCAACAGATACCCGATTCCAGGCCATGGAAACATCCTTAGAAATCAAGAGGCATCTATCCATAATTTGGAGAACCAAATAGGACAGATTGCAAAAATTATTTCCGAAAGGCCACAAGGAAGTTTGCCGGGAAACACCAAGCCAAACCCAAGAGAGCACTTAAAGGCAATCACCATCAATGTTCCACATAAGCATAACACTCCAATGCAGAAAAATGTGGGAGATGACAAACCCGTGAAAAAGGTGGTTGTAGAATACAAGCCCAAGATCCCTTACCCGTGTTTAACTGAAGAAGATAGAAAGGAGGACAAATTTGGTAAGTACCTTCTTTCAAGCAATTACATACCAATATTCCATTTGTTCAACCTCCTTCAAAGCATGCTAAGGATCTAAATGACATCATTCCAAATGAAAATAAGATTAACAAATTATCAAATGTGCAATTGAATGATAAATGTTCTTCCACTGAATTACCACAAAAATTTAATGATCCAGGAAGCTTTATTATCCCTTGTATAATTGATGGTTTACCTGTTGATAGGGCACTAGCAGACTTAGGAGCTAGTATCAATGTGATGTCTTATGATACATTCAAGCATATGGGATTAAGTGAACTGAAACCTACTAGGATGGACATTCACTTAGCCGATAAATCGATTAAACATCCTAGAGGTATTATTAATGATGTGTTAGTCAAGATTGATAAATTCATGTTCCCAGTTGATTTTGTTATTCTTGACATGCATGATGATATTGATGTTCCTCTAATTCTTGGGCGTCTTTTCTTGGCTACGGCGAAATCTATCATTGAAGTGCATGAGGGAAAATTAACTTTAAGAGTGGGGGATGAACAAGTAATTTTTAAAATCCATGTTGAAATTGATAATGATACTACTTGTTCTTTTGTTGACTCAATTTCTTTGAGTAAAGTGAAAACTAAAAATCTCTTGGAGAAAGAATTTGACCAAAGTGCAGGCCAACCCATGAAAAATAATCTCCTTAGGAGACTTATTTCCAAAATAGAGACCCGAAAGGTCAAAAAGCACATTTTGAAGCTTGAAGTTGGAGGTAATGCTACTAAATGCCCAAGGGATTTTCATAAGTCCAAGGCTCCACCCGACTAATCTCCAAAATCGGGTAAACGGTCCAGCTATACGACGTTAAAAAAGCGCTATCCGGGTGGCAACCCGTCATTTTATGTGCATTTTCTTTCACTTTTATTTGCTCAAGGTATGTTGCTTTAATGTTTTCTCAAAAAAAAAACACACGGTCTGGCCGTGTTTAACCAATACGGCCGTGTTCGTCTTCCAATCCGCGAACACATCCCAACTGTGCTCAGCTATCCAAGGCCATGTTCTCAAAATTCGTACCAAACACAGTCGGGGCGTGTTTATAAACATGCCCGTGTTAAAAAAAAGAAAAGAAAAAAAACGGGGGATGAAAATTCGTACCGAACACACGTGTTTGTATTTTTTTAAAAAAAAAATTGGGATGATAAGTGAAAATAGAACCTATATAAGTTAGCACGATATTGATTTGAAGTTTATTCTTCACCGGGAAATCGAGAGATTCATAGTGAAATAGAACCTATATAAGTGAAAAGAGTTGCATGCCATCTTAGATATAGGACGACATAAATCTTCTGGATTAGGGTCAAACCTAATATGGAAATTCACAAATCGTTATAATGCTGTCTTGGGGGTTTTAACTAAAAAGAGATTTCAGTTATTCAACTTGAGGTTAGAAGTTATTCGCGCTCGATAGAGGGGTTTAACTTAAATCGGGAATTTCTACGGTCCATGAAACATGAGATTTTACTAAAAGAGGTTGGTTTTTTCTTAAAGGATTATGGTTGTATTTTTATCTTGTTAAATCACAAAAACATTCTAGAGGGATTTACATTCAAACACATTTCTAGCTCTTGATTTCTTAATTCTACAATCTACTTTTATTTGATCTTTTGTAAGTTGCAATTATTTTAAAATTCTCTATTTTTCATTTTCCATTTTAACAAACAAAACTCTGAAAATTGTTAGATTAAATAACAAAAAGACGGTAATTATTAGTACTTACAATCCTCGTGGGAATGACACTCGGTACTCAATAATCTATACTATAAAATGATAGGTGCACTTGCCTAAGGTTTTCTAGAGTAGCTTTTGAGCCATCAATCCACCATCCTATTGACATTGACAAACAGCTCCTCACGATTCAAGAGACGTTGTCCTCCATAATAGAAAACATGAGCAGTCAAGCTAAGACTATAGAAAAGAGACTTAACATTTTTGAGAAAAAATAGAAATACTTATTGTAGGTCCCAAACAGTGTCAGGTAAAGTCTAGAAGCGGGAGGGTGAATAAACTTTACAAATTTTTGATTTTGGAAATCAGAGTTTTAAAGAAAACAATTAAGTTCTTTCAGACAACTTCGTTGATATTCAGCAGAAGAGTTAACCACTCACAATTTCTTGATAGAGTTGTTCATAGAGTAACTCAACTGAAAAATAACTTCTTTAGAAAATGAGTTTTCTTTTAAGTCAGCGGAAGACATACACTCTTGTAAGTTTTGTCAATCAATAATGTAGGCCCCAAGGGGTATTGGGTAAAGTCTAGAAGGGGGGTTGAATAAACTTTACAAATTTTTTATTTTTCGAATCACAGTTATAAGAAAACAGCTTTTGTGCTTTACACAGTGCAGTTCAAGATCAACAGAAGAGTTAACCACTCAACAATTCTCTTGAGAAAGCTGTTAATAGAGTAACTCAGCTAAAGATAGTCAACTATTTAAGAAAATCAGTTTTCTTTTTAAGTCACCGGAAGACTTACACTCTTTTGAGTTATGCTTACCAACATTTAGTGTTTTAGAGAGTTATGTAGTTGATTGGATATCAAATATATGAACTAATATAAATCACATTAATTTAAGAGCAATAAAGTAAGGACACAAATATATAATGGTTCGAGGATGGGGTAATTCCTCTACTCCACTCTTCTCCCACTCCAGGAGGGATCCACTAATGTAACAGTTAACTTTGGTCACAAAAGTATAATCCAAATAGCTTTGAATATGCAACTAGCTATTCCTCTTGGAACTCAACTCTTAACCAAGAATCTGCCTAGTTACTTTAGCTCTCTGAATAGTATAATCCAAATAGCTTTGAATACACAACTTCCTTCTATACTTGGCAGTGTAGACCCCTTGTTTGTTTTCATAATAGTTTCCTCTTCAACTTATTAGCAGCTTCAATATTTCACAGTGTGTGTTGGATGAAGTATCTTAGAATGAGCTTGAGGATATGCATGTAAGCTTGAGAGAGTTTTGATATCTCTTGCTTGAAGGCTCTTGTGTCTTGTTGCTCGTTTTGCTTGTCTTTATTTCTTTCTGAAAAATCCTTAGCTTTTGTAGTAGGAGTTCAAATATTGCCCGTTGAAATGATAGACAAAATTTCAAACCTACTTTGTGTTCATTGGATTATCTTGTCTTGCATCTTTTAATGTTGATTTATCCTTCTACTCAGTCTTTCTGCAGGTTCTCTTAAAAGATGTCAACTCATTCTTACTTACCATTCGTTTATTCCCTTTGTGTTATTATAGCTTGAGTACTTTAAGGTTTCCGGTATGTCCTTGTTACCAAAATAAGTAACTTTCTCGTACTTGGTGCAACGGGATTCTTCAATTCTCTTAGTCCTTTAGCTGCTTTACCCCTTTTGACTTAAGCTTTAGAATTCTGAGTTATTCTTCTGATGGACTCTACTGTTAGTCTTCTGAAATACTTGGTTGTTGCACTCTGTTGAGAATCTTCTGATGTTCACTCAGCTGTAAGACATCTGGTTCTTCCCACCACTCAGTTGCGAGTCTTCGGATGATTTCTTCATCAAGTCTTCTGCAATTCTACTTGGCTGCTTTTCAAGTCATCCTAATTTCTATCTCTTACATTTGTAGAACTTACATTGAATGGGGTGCCAACTTTCTAATATAAATTTTCTAAGCACCATCAAAATCTAAAAAGTAAATTTCCTAACAATTTCTCCCTTTTTGATGATGCCAAAACTTATTGCAACATCTCTGTACTAAATTTAAATAAGTGAAAGAATAATGCAACATTATTCATGTAAATTGCAGGCACTCACATCACAATGTGTATTTACAAATAGATGTAAAGAAACAACATTTACAATGTCTTATTCAACTTCCCTCTATCGCCTTTCTCCTCTTCCTCTGGATCTTCTCTCAGCTTTTCCTCGTTCAGCTTGTCTTCTCTACTCTGATGCTTGTCTTTCTTCTTCTCTTCTTCTAGCTTCATCAAGACCGATCCAGTAGGCAGCTGATTTTGGGTTGATGGACAAAACAACAACACCTCTTCTTAGTGGAGAGCTTATTCTTGGTGGGATTTGAGATGTTCCTCTCCTACCAGAAGATGATTCTCTACCTCTTCCTCTTCCTCTTCCTCCAACCTGGATGCCACCTCGAGGAATATGACTACTGTAGTCTGCTGTTGACTTGAGGATTTACTTAATAGTCCAAGTTACGAAAATCTCAAGGGGGTGAATAGATTTTTCCAATTTTTCTTCTCTTTTTTGAATATGTGCAAAATTTCAAGAATGTAGGAGATAGTAAGAAGAATGAACACAATGATTTATAGTATTGCGACTCAACCTAGAGCTTAATCCACTATCACCTGGGATACCCGAATGAATTTTGAAAAGAAAATTTTATTGATCGATACCAAATGATTACAACTCAACTAGAAGAGCACCAAACTCTTCTAACACCAACAACTTTAAAGAGCGCCAAACTCTTCAATACCTAGTCTAATCAACCAAGTGCATTCTCACCAAAAAGAATACTTAACAAGTAAGTCTTGTTTTGGATGATTTTGATCAATCAGGAATCCACCTCAAATAAATGTATACAACTTTGAAAGTGCAAGTGTAATCAAGAAAGAAAGCCTAATAAGCAAAATGTGGAAGTGTAGTGCTTAGGCTATTACAACATGATGTGAAAATGAAAGCTTAAGAAATTTGCTGGTATTTTCTTGTTGTGTTGTAGAATTGTGTAGTACTGTAATCCTTTAATCTTCTTCATCTACTTATAAAAGAGATCAAAGATTCGAATTCCAATATAGGCTCCTCATGTTTGAATCTTGTCTGCAAAAAGAAGATCAAAAGATCCATAAAATAATGGCAAAAAAATGATAAAGTGATGAAGTGAAAATCTTGTCTGCTCCAACGTTTAAAATCATATGATCTTGGCTTGGGCGAATGGTAGGGCAACCGGTCACCATGTTGAAAAATTTTAAATTGAAAGAAAGAAAGTGCGACCTGACACAGGTTGCTCCACAGGGGGACCGATTGCCCTTTATAGCGACTGGTCGCCCTGTAGGATTACCTGTATCTGAAGAGAAAATTTTGCAGAAATTTGGTCAGGTATCGGTCGCCTATGAGGGCGATCGGTTGACTTGAAATATGGATTTTCTTGGACACAAAAATTGAACATACATCTTCAGGCACCGGTCGCCATGAAGGGCGACCAATCGATGTCAATAATTCCTATTTTTTATTTTTAATGACTTTCTAAAAATGGAAATCGAGTTTGACAGTGCCCGAATTTATTGTTTTGGTTGAAATATAAATATTAAGGTGAAATAATCAAAGCAGAGTCCCCCTTTTTTATGATTTCAACCCAAAACGATTTTGATAAGGTTTTAGACAAAAATATGCAATAAGTTTTGCAAAAGCTCCCCTATCAATATGAATCCCTATCTGAATAAACAACCATTTGTAGCGCCAAGAACTATCTTTTTATCAAGTTTTAATTTTGCTTATTTAAAATGCAACACGAATGTAAAACTATTATTAACCTTAATGTTCGACTGCTAAACACCAAAATAAATCTAGTGACGCTCACAAGAGTACGGGATCAATTGTAGGATAGCAAATTAACCACAAGTCGTCTCTCAAGGAAGACTTAGCCGGCAAATAATTATTATGTATCATAATAAATTGAAAATGAGTCCTAAACACTCTAACCAGATTTGTTTGATTTTAATTAACTAAGAAAAACAAATAAAAAGACCAATTAAAATTCAATACAATTAAACCCCAAGAAAAACGTTATGGATGAAAGTCTAGGATTTTAGAATCATCTCAACAAACTTGCAAGCAGAATATCAACTAATTGATCATGTGGTTTACAAATATAACAAACAGGTAAAAACTAGGCCTAGATCTGATTACTCACGTATTCACATATTAGGGCTATCCCAACATAATTTGCTATTTTCATGAAGCCAAGTTAGATAATACGTTTCTGATTCATATCTAACCCCCTGAATAAATTTAGTCCAGAATAATATCTTCTCTCGATCTCAATTATTCCCTCAAAATAATCAAAAGTCGATCAGACAATCAATTATCAAATAAAACAATTTATTCAGGAAAGCAATTCAATTAGTCAATACTCATGGTTGTTTGTTTGAATCAAATCATCATAATCCTAGAACAAAGAAATTAGTTCATGCTTAGGGGTGGGATCATAATCTCAATGAAGGAAAGAAAACAATCATAAACATTATCATGCAACAATAATAATCACCCAACAATCGAAATTAGACAAAAGAGATGAAGAAATATTACGCTTTGATTAAGCCACAAAAATAACTTCAATGGAAGAACCCAAGCAATCTCAATGTTGAAAAGCAAGAGAAAAGAGAGAAAACTAGAGTCTAAAAGTGTTAAGAAGTAATGGTATTCGAAAATATGGGCTCCCCGTGTCTTATTTATAAGCCTAGATTCCTAAACAAGGTGGAAGAGCCAAAAATCGAAAGAAAATCGCGATTTTCATGTTTAGTAAGTCACTGTGCGTGTCCGCGCACAAGACGATCTGCATCGCACGCACAGTCAGTACCTTATTGTGCATCGTCTTGTGACGCGCACCTCTTGTGCGCGCCCTCCATATTCCATATTCGGAATTTGCTCTCGATGTCTCTTATTAATTGTAGTTCTCTCTCTTAACTTTCCATAGCAACTTGAATCACCTCAATATAAATTTTCTAGAGAGAGTTATGGCCAAAATACCAAGATGTGTCATTTCCGAGATTTCAACATATTATTTCGATTTGCACATAATTTTAACCCATCCAAAAATCTTCATTTTCATTTAGTAGCTGAAATACACATTGTAGAACATTGTCTTAGCTTTCCAATGGTATATGAATCATGTCAATTGGACTTCGAATGCAAACGTTACATCCAAAATACAACGACTGTCGCAGTTGCGTGAAATAATGTTTTAACGTTTCTTGCTCCAAAAAACTTGTTTTTTCCACCAAAACCTAGAAAATCAATAAAATAACACAACACTAAAACATGCAAATGCAAATAAAACACGCCAATAATATGTATAAATTATCACACAAAACACACACAAAAACATGCAAACACTTAAAATCACTTTTGAAAAGATATTTGAACAAGGATAATCATCATATCAACAAATGCCATAATCCCAAAATAACTCAATAAATTTATTTGATCCCAACGGTTGTTAGTGTTAAGTCTAGAAGGGGGGAGGGGGAGGGGTTGAATAAACTTAACCAATTTTTGATTTTTGATCTTAAATCAGAGTTTTAACACAAGCAGCTAAGTCCTTGAGGGACAACTTAGTCCAACCTCAACAGTAGAGTTAAGCACTCAACAAACTTGACTAAGCTGTTGATAGAGTAACTCAGCTGAGTGAAGTGAGCTCTTTTAAAAATACAGCCAACTTGGTTTTACTGTGGAAGTCTTACACCCTTAAGTTAAAATATATTTTTCAACACTTGTTTTAGTTAAGTTATTATCAATTGACTTAGGAAATTTATCAATCAACAAAGTAATTATGTGCGAGAAATAAATGCTGAAAGTAAATAAACATAGAGCAATTTTATAGTGTGTTCGAGGATGGAGTAATTCCTCTACTCCACTCTTCTATAATCCCTGGGGGTAATCCACTAATGCAAGAATGAGTTACAAAAGGATAGGCATTCCGAGCAATCCTTGATCACACAACTGGCTTCACTCCTGGGACTCAGCTCTTCACAAGACAGCTGTCCTGGATTCTTGGATTTGATCACGAAGCCGTCCAAAGAATACAAAGACTGGTTCTAACTTGAACCTCACTAAACTTCCTTCAATCGTTGGATGTGCAGACCCCTTTGTCTTTAAACAAGTTCCTCTTCAACAGCTTGAAGCTTTTCTTCCCTTCACTGAAAGTGTTGGTTAGATAGTCTTCGAATTTTAGGCTTGGGGATTGAGTGTATTGCTTGAGAGTATTTTGCTTGAATGATATTTGCTCAGATTGCTTGAATGTTGCAGGTATGTGTCTTATTGTTACTCTCTCCCATAGACTCCTCAACCTTTTATAGTGGCAGTTCCTTAATGTATCCGTTGAAGAGATAGATGCATTTTTTTCAAACTCCACTTCATGGTCGTTGGCTTGTCTTGTTATGCAGCAAATGATATTGACCCAACCTTGGTTTAATGCTCACTACGAGGTTAGCACGAAACATCTCATTGGTTCCCGGCTGCTCTTTCAAAGAGGTGTGCGGGAACATCTCATTGGTTCCCAACCTTTGGTACTCTTTTCTTATAAAAACAACTTTGGATTGCGAGTTTTTGTCTTCTTTCTTTTGTACTCTTTCAAACATTTGGGAGTGACTTAGTTGCCGATCTGGCGACGAGAAACATTTTGTACTTGAAACTTCTCTTTGGGTTGCACTTTTTCCTCGATTCTACAATCTTCTTTCCTCTTTCAATAAAAGAAAATTACAATGTAAAAAATGCTTAAGAAAAGAATGATTGTTTGAATGTATCATTTATTAATCACATCATTCTACACTTTACAATGTATTACAAAGTACAATACAATATACAAAGTACTTAAGAAAAGAATGATTGTTTGAATGTATCTTTTGTTAATATTTTACAAAGTATTACAAAGTAAAAATCAAACAAAATTTGTTTTTTGTGTATTTCAACAAACAAAATTTGTTTGCTCTGCCTTCCTTTACCTTTCCTTTACCTTTCCTCTTCTTCTTCTTCTTCTTTCCTCCTCCTAACTTCAACCTCCTTCCACTTCTTCTTTTCAAAATTTATCTTCTGAATATGTTCTTGTCTCCTCCTCTCTTCATATTATCTGGTCTGCCTAGTGTTGTCTTCTTCATATTTCCTTGCAAGCTCTTCATTACGTCTGGCAGCTTCTCTGTTTACCAGTTCTCTAAAGCCCAACCAATAAAGACGATCCTTCTTAAGGGGATCAACATATATTGTCAAGAAACACACAATAACACTATAAGCATTCAATCTCATTTGACTCCGTATCTAAGTAAACCATGCAAGTCATATTAAGAAGTCATCAATCAAAAGTTTGGCATAATTAATATTTTCTCGGGTACTTGACATGAAATGAATTATATGCAAAAAATTCCATATGCTAATGTTATATGACCTGAGATGTATTTGATGGTTAGCACTAGACCAGATATTGCTATGTTGTTTCTTGCTTGAGTATATATATGTCTAATCCTGGTATGATGCATTGCAATGCTGTGAAATGGTTGTTGAGATACTTAAGATACACTACTGATTATTGCTTAAAATTTTCTAAAAGTGAAAATAACATAGTTTTGAAAGGTTGTGTTCATTCAACCTATGCTAATGATAAAGACAATCAAAAATCAATAACTTCTTATATTTTTATACTTTGTGGTTCCTGTATAAGCTCGAAATCCCAGTTACAACACAAAATAGCTCTGTCAACAACAGAATTTGAGTATGTGGTTGTAACTGAGGATTTAAAAAAAAAGCTTTGTGGCTTAAAGGTTTGATTTAAGAAATTGGATTTTTGAAAGAAAATGTTGTATTTCCTAATTCTCAATTTGGTATTCAGCTTAGCAAAAATCTTATTTTTCATGACATAACTAAACATATCGATGTACTTTTTCATTATATTAGAGATATTGTTTAAAAAGGTTTTGTATGTCTTGAGAAAATTGCATCTGAATACAACCCTGCAGATATAGGTAGTAAGTGTCTACCCATTTCCAAGTTCAAAACCTATTTAAAAATCCTAAATTTTGATACTGGTGATTAGTTTGTCTGGTCATTTACTCTCGGGTTTGCAACTTGCTGTGTGTTTGTTGTTATCCCAAAAAGTTGGACAAATATTTATTGTGTCATAATCTGCTTTAGGGCTTATTATGACGAAGTCCTATCTCGCTTAGTGCAAAATAGGCAAAAAGTCGATGATGATGACTGGTTAATTTTTTCCCTTTAGTCTAATTGAATCAACAATGAGTCAAATATGGAGATTGTTAAATATGTTGGCCCATTTTCGTATTTATCAAGCCCACAAAGCAGCCCAATAACAAGCAAGCCAATTTGATTTAACCCTTGCGAGGTCACGGGAGTCGAATTGCGGCATCCGTTTCTGATGTCCGTGAATCTTGCCTTGTGTAATCTCGGTCTTTAACTCTTGATCTCAGCCATTTTTGGGTGTTACTTAAAGGCTTTGTTCGAAACCCTAATTCATTATCTCTGGTTTTTCATTCTCTGTCATCTCTCTCACATACATTCGAAGCTTCTTTGTGATTTTCTCTCTCCTCTTGAAGTCCGATCTTTCATTGGATTTATGTGATATACCCTGAGTGTTTTGGTTCTCTGGGCTTGATTCGTGATGTCTAGTAATTGCAAAATACCAATCCTAAGCCGATCTATTTGATATCGAGTTTGGGTTGTTGCCTCCTTATATTTTTTATATTTTATTTCCTGTACTTTTACTTCAGTTGAGTCTTATAGAGTATAATTTGTGTTAATATGCTTATTGAGTCTGTACTATTCATTTTGTGTCTTTATCGAGGCGGATAGATACCCAACAATTTTTTTTTTTCAGAATATTCTTTGGTTGCGTTTTAAGACCAACTTCCCAATTCACCATTCTACTAATTTTTGTTCTTCTAATTTTTTTGTACCGACCAAGTGATTTTGAGGTTAGTATTGATTAAAAATCCAAAAAGACATGAAACAATAATGTTGCAAGGGATGATGTGGGTGTGCCAAAAATTAGTTTCAACCAATTAAATATTTGTGATGAAATCTCGACTATTAAATTAAATCACACATGCTGTGTAATTTTCCTATATTCATTAACATGTCCCAGTTAGTAAATTCAAATATATCTAGTTCAATCAATCAATGCTAAAAGCGAAGAAATTTTCTTGATGAAATGATTTTCAACCGTTTCTACATAAATATAGAGATCCATTCTTGCACCAAAACACACAGACAAATGCCTCGGCCTTTTCCCCAACAACTCTTACAACTCACACATGACACTAACAAGATGACTCAAGAATTGCATCAAGGTGGTTCCACCCTCAAGCTCATGCACTGTATATCTCACCACAACTAACCAGAACTCCTTAGTGAGATTTTTTTCCGATCCCAATCAAAGTTAGCTGCCAAATTACGTCATATTTGTCAGGAAAACGAAAAAAGAAAAAAGAAAAAAGAAAAAACACAAAGTACAACATGGAAGCATATAACTTCATCAGAAATGTAAATACTTACAATGTTGTTATTAGGATTCCTCCAATAAAATCCTTGTAGAATAAGAGGTAGAATATTGCAGGCTACAAGAATAAATATCAACAAAGCGTTTGTTCCAATCCATTCAAGCACCATAGTAAACCGCCTGTATCCATACACATCTACCTGCAAGAAGCTAGCCTGTGTTCAGTGTCTGTAAAGTTCTTGGGCCCCCACCCCTCCCCCCTTTTTTAAAAAAAATTAATTGTTGTTAAGAATTTTTTTCATTAAAAAAAAATTCGAACTTATATGATTTTTTTTTAGTTTTGTGTATTGGCCCACCCCAATATCACGTCTTGGCTTTGCGATCAGGAACAAATGATTGGATTATCAAATATTAGTCACCGGAATCTTTTAATTTACATGTCCTTGTACGAACGATTGCATCATCAAATATTAGTGACCGGAATCTTTTAGAGGTAAAATAACGTTGTCGGTTGAACACAAACAAGCCTCATATATATAGTACAGGTAAAGCTCGAGATATTAGGAAGGCTGACCAGTAAATATATTGTGGCAAGCAGAATCCCAGCAACACCAGTAGTAACACACATATAGCTGAAAGAGTACAAAGGCTTGTTTATATGCATCCCTGCAATAATAAGCGATCATGTCATCTCTTCTGTTTCTGTCTTAACTTCTCTCTTCTCTCTGTCTAAATACACAAGCACACACGCACATGCCCATACTTATATATATGTCTATCTCTCTAGCTATCTCCTGTCTTATATTGGACAGACGCACAAAGGTGTGAAATTTTTTTAAAAGATGAAGGTGGAGCTGCTACTCCTAGATATTCCCCATCAATCAACTTTATGTTGATAACAAAGTGTACAAGAGCATATTTAGAATCACGTCGATTTGAATTTTTTTGAAGTGGTGGTTATTATTAGATGGATTTGGAAATAAGTCACATTCTGAAAAGTTCATTCCAAAGAAGTGAAAAAATGTGGCTTTTCAAAAGCCCATTTCCGTTACTTTTATTTGAAATGAGTTTCACCAAACGTGTTAATAATGTAAAACGATTTTTCGAAAAGGCACTTAATAAAAATATCATTTTCTAAATGAACTTTTGTTGCAGAAGTGCTCGGAACATGCACTTGGTATATATGAGAAAACAATGAAATGAAATTCTTACCTAAGATGTCACATAGCATGCCTACGACTATAAAACCTGATGATGGTACTAACCACAGAAGAAGTCTTCTTTTGTGATCCTGGAGTAAGATCATGGTATAAGAAAACAATCAGTAATGAGACAAAAATGTAATTTCTTTCACACATAATACTAATAATACTTGTACCTTAAAGTGGACAATAACGTGTCCATATTGTAAACCTATCACGCACGTGACAATTGCCATCACTGTACTACAAAATGACAGAATTGAGGTCAATCGTAAAACTGAAAGCACGATGCACAGCTTAAAAATTGGTATAAATTAGTTGGATCTTGCTGCATGTGAAAATTTCATTTTTATTATACCACTTCATGCAAGATTCAAACAAATTGTATATATACTGTTTTGAGCCATCTTCACCATTTGACAATAATAATGTCCCTTCTTTGAATGTTATAAAACAGATGGCAGAAATGTAAGATTATACTAGAAATTCTTAAGATGCCCATAAAACTATCCCATCAATGGGGAAAATAAGACAAAAATAACCATTTTTTTCATATTGACCTCTTTGTTATAGTGGATTAGAAATGTTTCTCTAACTGCCTGCAGAATTAACCAATAGTTTTGACCCAAAAAATTTTATACAGGAAACAAACATACATAAATAGTCCAATAAGCATATAGCAGTCAAAATTTTAAACTTGGTTCAGTTGTTTCCTTTTCACTCAGTCAACAGAAAAGTGCACTCTGCAAACATTCGTGAGCATGAGCCAAAACAATCATGAACCATATCCATATCAGTTCAGCCTAACAACTTCACCAATCAACAAAAATCCAGAAATCTCAACTAAAACAAGTAAAATCCACCCAATCAACTTTCTTCTTCATTAGTTGATTTTCTTTTCTTATAGACTATGAGTGCGAAAAGTCAAAACACACATATAACTGTCTGCCCTTTTCTTTACTGTGTGGTTCATACCATTCTGAATTACTGCAAAGAAATACAAGTACAAAGAAGCAAAAGAAAACCTTAAACATCCTTCTGGGTCGAAGGGGGCTTGACACCATGAAGGTGCATCAGGAGGAAGTGGGCCATAATCTGGTGAGTTGATACTGCATTGCTGTCAAATAAAAATAACAATTAGAATCAAAGAATTCCATATTAAATGTGAGACGATGCAGTTTTAGTTTTCGAGAACATAAATGTTACTTCTGTTCGGGCATATATTGGCTTCCGATATAAGTGCTTGACACCCAAAATCATACGATCAATCATCCCAGCAGCATTACATGCAGGTCCAGTGTCTCCACGCACACCACATTTGACCTTCAAAAAAAAATATAAAATTTCAAAATACATCGTTTCACCACCAAAAATTATATGCTAGTCCAAAGGTTCTTGAAAATTGTGAAATACCAGAACCTACCATAAATATCTTAGCCTCAGGAGATGCGTCAGCTGCAATCTGATACTCCCAGTCGGGAACATATAAAGCATATAAAAACAGAAGATATATGGTAGTAAGCAGGAACACCACAATCCTGAAATTATCAAAAATGAATCCGAAGTTGAAAGATAAATATATACTAAAGTGTTCCGGTAAACGAAGAAAGTACACCTCAAAAACCTGATACCAATCACGCCAAAAAATGTTTTAAGAGTTCAGTTCATACAACCAAATGACCTGTTTCAAGCATTGGGCCGCAAAGAAGCTAAACATAGGCTTCATCTTTTTATCCGTCTACATTATCCATTTGGTCATTGTCACGTGAATACAGCTTTCTAAGAGAGTTCTACCTTACTGAGTCTTCTTAACCTCTCTCAGGAGGTCTGAATGTAAGCATAAGTTTGGACTTACCAGTGCCATTGGTATTTCTTAATCAAAGATGATCCAGAACGAACTTTTTCGTCGTTTCTAAGCCAAATCTCACACATTGCTGCAACCCAGTATGCTGCTCCAATTCTCTGAAGAAGACACAAATAATATATGAATAAACAAAAATTAATGATTGTTTAAACTGTACACGGCACATGTTATCAATAGATTACTAAGACAACAACTTAGAGCTGATATCACACACCTGCAATATGCCCATCCATCTGATCTGTTCCATGTCCACACCATATGTTAGATTATTAACACCATGTAAATAGCCACCTAATTTATCAGAAATTAAAGAATATATAGCAATGAGTGAACAAAAAAATGAAGAACAATGGAATATGAATGCTATGATGATTGAGAACTTCCAATAGGGGGTATCCATCAAGATGTAAATATACTTTCACAATCTGGATTAATTTCCTCGGTACAGATTTTCTCACTATTCATAATCATCATAGAGTATTTCTCAAAGTACAGAAAGTTGTCAAAGAGCACCTTGGAGAAAAAGTCCTAGTACTAGAAGCTTTACTGCCCGGCATATTGCTTTTCTGGATGCAGCTGCTCTGCAGGACATATTCTAGTCGAAAACAAAATAGTTAGTACAATTACATAGAGCCTCAACAAAAAGCACACAAAATATCCATATGTTGAAAAGCAATTGCAGTAAATGACAAATTTCCCAATATTACATTGTTAACTGTTCCATAAACAGTTTTCTTGACATAAGTACCTTGTATACGAGTCCAAGTGACACACCAACCATAAATAAGAAAAATGGCATAACGAAATCTGCCAGGGTCAAACCATTCCATGGAGAGTGATTGATAGATGGTAGGATCCCACCAGCATCATCAACAAGTATCATTAACTGCGACACAAGTAAAATGGAATCATGAAAATCTATAGAAAAAGAAACTAACAAGCTTCTAAAGGCCCATCATGGATAACCCTCTGATCTTCCATAAACCATAAACTTAAATTAACCGATAAGCAAGATATACAACTACACCCTAGTCCTCAAGAGAGAAAAGATAACTCCACAGTAATATTGTGTACCATACTTGATCAATTGTTTTCATATCCAATATCTTACCACAAACAATTAAGACAATAATATTAACAATTATGATGACAGAAACTGTGAGTAGTCCAAAATGGCAGGAAGAAAAGAAAACAATAACAAAGTATTTGATCATATTATATTAATTACCAAAACAGTAAGACCACGGAAAATGTCAAGGGACACAAGGCGAGGAGAGGATGAAGTACACCCTGAGGGGGAATTGGTACAGGTATTGGAGCCCAATCTCAACCGAGGAGAAGATGGATTCATTTTCTGCAAAGCAGACTCCACGTCACCACCACGGCCACCATCAATACGCACAGAGTAACTCTTGCTCGTCAACCTTTCGTCCCCTTCTTCTTTGATGAGTTGGTACGACGCCATGAATGCACGTTCCTATTCAAAAACAAAGCCAACAAATCATCATTTCATTCAATTCAAATCCTTAACCAAATTTTTTCCCGTTTCAAACCACAATACTAAAATCCTATCTCCCTCCTAATCAACAACTGCAAAGCAGAAGAAGATTCTGATATCAATTTAGAGATTGTAGAGAGAAAGAAGGGCAGCATCAAATATTATGATGTTGCGGGTATTATTATGATGGCAATAATCTTGCATTGAAGTGAAAAAAGAATAATAATAATAACAAAGAATGGCAACCAAGTAATGGTAAAAAGTATGGGTACAAGTTAACAAAAGGATAGAAAGGCAAGAAACGTAAAAGGGTGGGTGGCTTTGGCTTTGGCTTTTTAGATGGCCATTGGGCAGTAGCCACCCACATCCAATTCTCTCACAATTCTCTCTCTCCTCTGTCTCTCTGCAATTACAAAAGATACGTTACCCTCTTTGCCTTTTGATCTACTCAAATCTCTCCATCATTCATTTCCAATCAATTGCTTTCACTTTTGCGGATATTTCTCAAAATTGCTGTTAATGAATGAAAGGTGGTGATGGTGCTGGCACCTACGTAAATCTAATGAAAAGGTTCCAATCTTCCTATATAACTTTTCGGTTTATTTTTGGGAGGTGTCGGATATGGGGTTCTCTCTTTTTTTTTTAATTAATTTTTTGCGTCAAAGTTTCTGGATTTTGCTTGACTAATTCTAATTTCTAGCCCAAGAATCAGGTCGAGGATCGTGAATTTATTATATGGATTGGGAGTTAAGAATTTCAAATCTATATTAACAAATCAATTGATAATATTTGGATAAAGTCATGTTATAACGGGGAACCTAGTGACGTTCAATTCATTTGAAATTTCTCCTATAAATCCTCTCCCCAAATTTAAATCCTCTCATCCAAATTGCAATCTAAATGAAAATTGTTGTTGACGTGCGTTTTGGTCAACAAGCAAAAATATGTAAAAGATTTAACACGTGGAAATATAAGCGTGCGTAACGTGTGTTTATTTATGGCTAATTTCTGCCTTTTTTTGCGTAATGCCGGGCGATTGGGGTCGGTCTTTCTTACAATCTTGCTTTTTACAGGCCTTTTTTTTCCTCTTTTTCCTCTTAAAATGAGGATTTTTATACCCCTCGAGTAAGTGGGTTTTCAACAGTCATCTTTGCACTAATCAACCATTAATCAGTAAAATAATTAAAGAGGGACATGTGTCCTTCTTTAATTGTGCATGTCAGCCAATTCTTGTCACTTGGTGACTCCTCTCTATAACTTTCTGACATGTGGCAGTTTCTGATACCAATAAAGCGTTAAGCATGGGCAGGTATGGGCAAATGGTTATTTTTATGAATATGTCGCGCATGCGATTCCCGCCAAAATTTGTGCTCGGGGCTCGGGCTCGCGATCATGTTGTGGTTGGGCTCGGTCCTAATTCATGACGTGTCGCCCAAGTTTACGTCACCATTAGGTCCCCACTCGGACGTGTCTTTGGGTCGATGACGTGGATTAATTTCTTCCGGCTCGGCTCGGGCGTCATCAAAGCCCCCAGTTTAATTCCGAGAGAAGAATTTACAAGTCGAGTTAAACTTTAATGCTAATGATAAACATTTAATGGGAAACAGATTTCTCAAAGGTTTTGTTCATTCCCGACATCCGTCACGAGTGATTAATGCCTCAGAACGACGCATTAATTGTGTTGCCATAATGACAGACACGTGGCATCTTGTGGTTGGACCAATCTTGCGCAGGAATCGAAAAGGTACGTCAGTTCTGTCAGCGGGCGTGGGGACGCGACGTTCTCTGACATGTTTGACGGCTTTTGAGTTTAAAAAGGCGCATCTTTTTCGAATAAACGTTTCATTTATCGAGGGAACTCCATCTATAAATACCCCTTTTTTCCTTCATCATTCACTTTTGCATCCATTACCCTTTGAGCTAGACTGATTGAAACCGAGCAGAAATTTCGGGTCGACTTCCAAAGTTCAGAGACTTCAAACTTAGGTATTTTCTCGAAATATTCTCCTTTTACCTATAAAATGTCTTCTTTTGAGGATAGTAGGAGTCGTAGTTATAGCGTAGAGGTTGAAATCGAAGATCCCCCCTCTGAACCTTCTGTTTATTTCTCACCAGCACGGCGATCTCCGCCTTACAACCCGAGCATTATTCAGATATCTTCTCCAGATTCTTCTCGAGGTGGAACGTCTTTAGAGCGGACGCATACTATTTTTGATCCGACGCTGGTGATGTTGTTTTTAGAAGGAACGTGTGTATCGGCCCTACCGCACAAGAGAGTTCCGACGAAGAATCCCCGAGTCTTGATTTTATGCGATGCTCAGAAGAAGAAAAATATGGACCCATCGGAGCCGGAGCGTGATAACGTGGAGCGGGTAGACGAACCCTCCGGAGATTCGAGGCCGGAGAGGCCTCAAGTGCCCATGGGCCATCGTAATGGCGACGGTCGGCAAGGATGAGGCCCTCGTCTTCGTGTTGAACCTCGGTAGACGCCGAGTGATATAAACGATATCCCTAGCATGCTGATGACCCGGAGGTAGAAGAGCTCCGGCGGAGGTATCGTATTCCAAGTGGCATCCATTTTTGGGTACCGGATGGCACAGAGGTTCCTCAGTACCCACCGGCGGGTTGCTTGGCCATATTTACCGCCAGCCTCCTATACGGGTTGCGATTTCCACTGCCGGCTTTCCTTACGCGGTGGCTTTGCAAGTGGGGCATGCATCCGACCCAGGTGCACCCTATTTCTTGGGGTAGGATCATCGGCCTCCTGGTGATGTTCCACCTAGAAAAATATCCTCGCCCCAAATTCAAAGAGATGAACGAGCTCTTTATCTGGCGAGCGACTCCTTCATCTCGGGGTCAGCCGTCCGGGTGGTATTACGCATGCACCGACCGGGTATCCGGACGGCTTGGTGGAAGGTCTCCCTTCATCTTTGAAGGAGTGGAAGGATAAGTGGCTCTGGGTGAGCGGCGAGTGGCAGGCTCGCGTGGAGGATGGGGAAAGGGAAACTGTTCTTCATCCTCCACCGAATTTTGTTTTTGTTCTGATAAGTCTTATCTTTTCTCCTTTCTCTTTGCTTTTGATGTTTATTGTTTCCTTTTGTGATTGACTTTGCTTCTTTTTCGTCTTTTTACCTTTACAGAACCGGGCATCAAAGGGGCCTCTATCGCCACCTTTATTCAAAGCGTGGAAAACATCCGGGCCCGGGGCATCGTGGACAAAGCGGATCGAGAGGTTGGCCACCGAGGCCACCGGCCGCAATGCCGCAGCCGCTCCGACCCCGGCCGAGGGGCGCTCGGACGGGAGAGGAGGTTGGGGAGAGCCCCAGCAGAACCCTCCTCCCGTGATGAAGTACGCCCATCTCTCTGGGGAGCAGCCCGGCTAGAACGAGCGAGCTGCGCCGTCTCCCCGCAACGGCCACCTGTGGGAAGATCGTGCATGCCCGTTGGGCAAACGCAGACTCCAGAGCCGCCGAGTGCGGCTGCCGTTCGAGGTAAACATAGTATTTCTTACACTTCCTTTTGAAATGTTTTTTGTTTTCTTTTGACCTTTTAACGGTGGTTGCTTTTTGTAGGGCGTGGCTTGGATTTGCGTGCACGCCTTCGCAGCGTGAGAAACACGGCCGCGCGGCGAACTCAGGAGACTGCCGACCCAACCACAGATGTAGAGGCGGCTCGGAGAGTAGATATTCGGGCTGGCAAACGTCCCGCTGATGGAGTGCCGGAGGCAGTGGAACCTCCCCTTCAAAGGAGAAGAGGAGGGATTGTGATGGAAGAGCCTGGGCAGACTGAAAGGGTTGGTCAGACGGCGCCGGAGCATCCTGAACAGGCCCCAGAAGGGGGAGGTCCGCGAACTTTCTCAGATGACCTCGGCCGGGAAGGTCACTTCATCCCTCCAAATCGGGTGAGAGATGAATACTGCGAGGGAATGATTGGACTACGCCCTCGATGGTTTGTAGAGTTTGTCCGATGCGCCACGCCGACGGAGGAGCAGTCAAGAGTTTTACCGGAGGCGGGTCGGGCCGCGATGAGTGTCCCAGCTCGTGCCGGACAAAGGCATCGAGCAATTTCGCTCGAGATCGGCCGAGGAACAAATTCAGTATGCCATGGGAATGTCCGGGCGGATCATTGGGCTCCTATGGCATGCAATCGGGGGAACTCGTGAGCTGGAGAAAAAATACGCCGATCTGGAAAGGCGGCACGGGGACCTGCAGGAGGCCTATGCTACCCTTCAAGGGGTACAAGAATCGTTAAAGACCCAAGCGGATGAGGCTACGACTCGGGCCAACTCGAGAGAAAAAGCTGTTGCGGGGCCGATGCGAGCGAGATCGGACCGCAGGTCAAGAGGAGCTTAGGGCTAAGGTTGTCGAGCCGAACGTCTTTGCCACCGCCTGCCGAGGAAATGGAGAGGCGTCTAGCCGATGTGCAGAGAGGCCAAAAAACTACTCATCGGCAAATTGAGGAAGCTCGTACATAGGCCGTTGAAGCTTAAGGACTCGAGGAGTATCCATTTATGTTAACCTGCGGCCACGCGACCAGCCTCAGAGAAATTCTCGATTTGGTTAAGGCCGGGCGGACTGTTGCTCAGCTTGAGGAAGATCTGGCCCTCCTGGAGGCTGATCTCGATGCTCTTCGGCCGAACTTTGCCGAGGCCCCTAATGTTCAGGGCTCTCCTCCTCCGGACGTGGAAGAAGTCGCCTCCAGCGGTGCCGTTGAAATTCCGCCACCTACTCAGTCTTGATGCTGTTTGCCCCTTTTTATTTACAAGCTTTCATATGTACTCGTAGGTAGGTGACTTGGCCTCGTGCCTTGGGATGTAATGGGCTCCGGCCTTCCCTGTGTAAATACTTTTGTAGTAGAAATGAACTCTTCTTTCTATCACCTGTGTATTTGTTTTAAGCTTCTTGCATATGCTTGGCTCTTCTCCTTTTTGTAAGATTGTTGCCTGTTTTCTTTTTCCTTTTATATTCCCAAGTATGGGGCTCGGTTCCCAGTGCTTCTGAGTAAGGGACTTTACTCGCCTTAATTGATTCTCGTACTCGGTATATGAACCTGATCTTTACTTTGTATTTGGTACTTGGTGTATAAACCAAGTCTTCATTTTGTGCTCGGTGTGTACATCGAGTCTTTGTTTTGAGCTCGGTGCGTAACCAAGTCTTTGTTTTGTGCTTGGTGCGTAACCAAGTCTTTGTTTTGTGCTTGGTGCGTAACCAAGTCTTTGTTTTGTGCTTCGTGCATAACCAAGTGTTTGTTTTGTGCTTGGTGCGTAACCAAGTCTTTGTTTTGTGCTTGGTGCGTAACCAAGTGTTTGTTTTGTGCTTGGTGCGTAACCAAGTCTTTGTTTTGTGCTTGGTGCGTAACCAAGTCTTTGTTTTGTTCTTGGTGCGTAACCAAGTCTTTGTTTTGTGCTTGGTGCGTAACCAAGTCTTTGTTTTGTGCTTGGTGCGTAACCAAGTCTTTGTTTTGTGCTTGGTGCGTGACCAAGTCTTTGTTTTGTGCTCGGTGCGTGACCAAGTCTTTGTTTTTTAAGGATAGATCCGCCTTGTGGGCGGGTTGCCCTTTTTCAAATAAGTAAAAGGACGTGCGAGATGACTTTTCGGCATTCAACTTCACCGGGCGATTTTTCTTGTCCCCTCGGCACGTGGCGAGGTGAGTAAAAACTTCGTTTCCTTTAGAGAGCTCACAAAATATCAGATGAAAGGATAATTCCTTGGAATCCTATCTGGATCATAAACCGAGATCTTTATTGATAGTACCGTTTCAGGTATGCTACATTCCATGGATGCATAAATTTTTCTCCACTCAAATATTCTAGCTGGTACGCCCACCGTATAATTCGTGGGTCGACCGAAATGGGCCCTCCCCTGTTGGCTTCAATGGGTCGGGTTCAACACCCGTTATCTTTTTCAACACAAGATCGCCGACCTGAAATCTCCTTTCCTTTACTTTCGAATTGTAGTACCTTTCACTCCTTTGTTTATACACGGCGTTTTTCATCTCGGCACTGCACCTTTTTTCTTCGAGCAGGTCTAGCTCGGCTCGGAGCGCAGCCTCATTGCTTTGTCTTGAAAAATTTGCAATTCAAGGTAGGAGCTCCAATCTCAACAGAATCACCGCCTCGGTTCCATAAGCCAAAGAAAAAGGTGTTTCTCCAGGTGGCGATCGCATCGCTCGTTGCGACCATAGTACACCGGGTAATTCCTCCGCCAATTACCTTTAGACTCCTCCAATCTCGCCTTCAAGGTATACTTGAGTATTTTATTAACGGCCTCAACTTGTCCATTCGACTGGGGATGGTATGGAGTTGAGAAGTGGTTTTTAATGTGGAAACCTTCACAAAAGTTTCGAAACCTCCGGTTATCGAATTGTTTCCCATTGTCTGTAACAATCGAATGCGGTATCCCGAATCTACAGATAATGGACTTCCATACAAAACTCACAATCTTTTCCTCATCTATTTTCGCTGCAGGCCCGCCTCGCCCATTTTGTGAAATAATCCACCGCCACAATGGCATATTTGACGCCCCCTTTGCCAGTGGGGAGTGGTCCGATAAGGTCCATTCCCCATTTGGCAAACGGCCATGGGCTAAATACGGAGGTAAGTTGCTCAGGATGATATCTGACCTGCGGCGCGAATCTTTGGCACCTCTCGCATCTTTTGACGAGATCGGTTGCATCCTTTCTTAGGGATGGCCAAAAGAGTATCCTTGCCGTATTAATTTATAGGCTAATGTCCTTGCCCCGTGGTTTCCGCATATCCCCTCGTGAACCTCTCGAAGTGCATAATCCGCATCTGTCTCGGAAAGGCACCGCAGGAGTGGGACGGAGTATCCTCGTTTATACAGGACGTCGTCCACTAGTGTAAACCGAGCCGCTTGAGTTCGTAGTGTTCTGGCTTCAGCTTTGTTTTCAGGTTGAACACCTTTTTCTAAATACTTGAATGATTGGGGTCATCCAGTCGCTCGGCGGTTTCGATTGCATATATCTTCTTTGCGCCAAGTGATGGGGCAGACAGTTGTGTGACGGTGACATCTGCGATGGCATCCGTCCCTGGGCTGGAACCGAGCCGAGCTAAGGCATCTGCCTGCATGTTCTCGGCTCGGGGCACATGTAAGACTTTTGTCCTAAAGTGTAACAATCTCTTCTTGACCAAGTACAAATATTGTGCGATTTTTTGCTCTTTCGCTTCGTACTCACCGTTGATTTGATGAACGACCACCGAGAATCACTTTGTGTACCAATAGTTGTTTTAGGCCCATAGAAGCCGCCATATCTAGGCTGCCGAAAGTGCCTCATATTCGCCGTTGTTCGTTGTGGGGAACGAAATCGCACGGCCGAGCAAAGAGCATTTCGATTTGGATCAATTATCACGATTCCGCCCCTCGCTGCGGGTGGAGGATCCGTCAACGAATAATTTCCATTCTTGGTCTTCCATAACTTCCAATCGTATGAAAGGTGTGAATTCGCCACGAGTCGGCTAAAGCCTCCTTTTTATTCTTGTATGTGGTTCGTATAGAATATCAAATTGATCGAGTTCGACGCCCACTTGATCATCCGACCCGTAAGTATCGGGTCGGTGTAGTACTTGCTTGGGGGTAGTTCGTCAAGACTATAATCTTGTGCTCTAGAAAATATGGACGGGGTTTCCGCGCCACACGTGATTAATGAATAAGCCAACTTTTCCATTGGTGGATAGCGGGCTCGGCGTCATGTAACGCTTGGTGTAATAGACCGGATGTTGAATAGAACCATCTAATCTGATTAACATCGAGCGATGGCGTATTCGGATACCGCCAGTACAAATACAAGTCCTCCCTCGGGTAGGTTTTTGCAATATAGGAATTGAGGAAAGGTGTTGTTTGAGGGATTCAAAGCGCAGTCTCGCTTGCTCGGTCCACTCAAAATTTTTGCTCTTTTTATAATTTCGAAAAAGGTTTGCACTTGTCTGTGGATCGCGAGACAAATCGGTTAAGGGCGGCCAATCGGCTGTTAGGCTTTGTACCTTTTTCACAGAACTTGGGGGTTCTAGATCGATTATGGCTTTTATTTTGTCTCGAGTTTGCTTCGATTCCCCTTTGGTGACCATATACCCCAAAAATTTACCCGAGCCGACCCCAAATGTACACTTTCTCGGGTTTAACATCATCTTGTACTCTCTTAAAACAAAGAAACATTTTATTAAGATTGTTTAGATGATCGATATATATACAAATGATTTCACCAACATGTCATCTACATAGACTTCCATAGTACGACCTATCATTTTCTCAAACATCTTATTTACTAACCTTTGGTAGGTCGCACCAAGATTCTTCACCGAAGGGCATCATCTTGTAACAATAAATTCCACGAAAGCAGAAAGAATGATGTATTTTCTTCGTCATCCGGGTGCATTCGTATCTGGTTGTAACCCGATTATGCATCCATGAAGCTCATCACTCGTGTCCGTGGCATCTACCATATAGTCAATATTTGGTAATGGATGACTCTTTGGAACATGCCTTATTCAGGTTGGTGAAATTCACGCACAGGCGCCACTGGCCATTGCTTTTTTTTTTTTTTACCAAAACAGGATTGGCAACCCATCGGGGATGGAGAGCTTCCCGGATAAATTGATTATCTAACAACTTGTTCACCTCGCCTCAAGTCTTTGCTTGTCTGTCAGGGGGAGTTTGCGCTTTTCTAGATAATCATGGAACGTTAGATCAATATTGAGGCGGTGGCATGCATGCTTAGGGTCAATTCCGGGCATGTCTGCATGAGTCCATGCGAAGACGTCAAGATTATTTCCCAAAAACTCAATCAGCTCGGTTCGATATGGTTCTGGGAGATCATGACCAATACGTAGTTGGCGCCCCTCGCTTGGCCTTCCGACGTTGATTGTATCAACCTGTTCTACTGGTTCCGCCCGTTTTCTTTTCTTGCTCTGCCCCTCTTTGATCTGCAGGGGCAACTCATCTTCAGTGGTCGGCTCGTTCTCGACTGTCGGCTCGCCTTCTTCCATCATCGGTTCCTTCTCAGGTCGACGACCTGGATTATCCTCCTGAACAATCACCACTTTCCGCTCGGTCTCCTCCTTTGGCAGGGGATCGCCTTGCGTGGTTCCACCGGGTTTCTCCTTCCCACCACGTTAATCTCCACCGGTTGGAGTTTGAGAGAGCATTCTCGTGACTCCTTTGATTCCCTTTATGTATAGCCTCGCCATCGGATGTTGGGAATTTTATACAAAAATGATATATTGAAACGGCTGCTTTTATATGATAAAGCAATGGCCTCCCAATGATAAGCATTGTACTCGAATCGGCGTTGATTATTTTGAATGTTGTTATGACGGTCCGTTTATGCAACCCTTGTCCCATTTGGATGGGCAAATCAACTTCCCCGAGCGACTATTCTTCCTCCTCCAAAACCCAAAATGCTATCGTTGCATGGACGGATATAGCTATCGTCCCACGTTCAATCTTCGAAAGGCTCGGACGTAAATGATCGATGAGTAGCTTCCAGAGTCGATCAAAATTCTATGGACCTAATACCCAAAATCGGTGCAAGAATGACCAGGGGTCGAATGAGGGTGGACCACCTGGTCGGCATCCGCATCCGAGAACACAAAATGGCCGTGGGTTGGCCTTCCTTGATTTCCGCCACCCGAACTTGCCTTTCGGCGTTAGCGGCGGCTTTGTCTAACATCGGCCTTTCTTTTTTTCTCGTTGGAGCGGCTATCATCGGCTGTGTTAGTATTGATTCGATTTACACTCATCATGAGGATCTCTCTACCCTGATTCTCGGAAGATGGTGGCGGCAGGAGAGCTGGATTGGTTACGCGCTCCGGGTTGACACTTGAGCCAGTGCCGGTGGGGGCGGTAGTTCATGAACGTATCTTTTAAGACCGCCTTGCCGAACAATCCGCATAATTTCTCTGATTAGATCTCGGCACTCATCGGTATCGTGACCTATTGATTTATGATAGGCACAATATCGACGTGAATCTAATTTTGTCGGCTCGACCTTCAAAGGCCGAGCCGGAGGTAACAAATTTAGACCCTGTACTTCATTCCATATGGCTGATGGAGGGCAAAAATGTTTTTTTAGTCCACTAAGTGGACGACTTGAGAGATTTAGTCCACACTTTTAAATTTTTTTGAAATTAGTCCACTAAGTGGCAAAAATTGGATTTTTAGTCCAAATGACTGCAATAGCAGTCACAATCCTATGTGGAATTTTTTTTTTCTTTTTGCTTTTTTTCTTGGCTCAAAATATGAATTGTTTTTGTTGATGTGGCATTTTGGAGGGAAAAAATATTATTTTCAATGTAAATTAGGTATTGCGGAAAAAAAATGTAAATTAGGTAAAATATAATATTCATTATGAATAAAATAAAAATAATTTGCAGAATATATTTAATTTTTTTATTAGTCGAAAAACACAAAAAAAAATTTAAAAAAATTGATGAAAAATAAGAATAATGTTAATATAATTTAAATATTTTGATTTAATAAATATATTCAAAATATTTTAAAATTTATTAACATTATTCTTATTTTTCAAGAATTTTTTAAAAAAGCTGTATAAAAACTTTGAATTATAAAAAAAAGTATAAAAAACTATGTAAATTTTAAAAACTGTACAAAAATTATTTAATTATAAAACATCCGCATAAAAGATATTTAAATTTTAAAAAACTGTATAAAAACAATTTAATTATTTCTCTTTAATTGTAAATATAAAATGTTATTTATACAATTAAATAATTTATAATTTAAACATATGATATAAATAATTTTTTATTTTATAATTTCGAATATATTTCTCCAATTAAAATATCTTAAATTTTATTAACATTATTTTTTTCATGGATTTTTTAAATTATTTTTCCGTTTTTCAAATTAACAAATAATTTAAATATTAACATTATTTTTGTTTTTCATGGATTTTTAAAATTATTTTTCGTTTTTCAAATTAACAAATAATTTAAATATATTCTAAATTATTTTTATTTTATTCATAATGAATATTATATTTTTACCTAATTTACATTGAAAATAATATTTTTTCCCTCCAAAATGCCACATCAACAAAAACAATTCATATTTTGAGGCAAGAAAAAAAAAAGAAAACAAATTCCACATAGATTGTTACTGCGATGAGCAGTTCTTCGACTAGAAATCCGAATTTTTGCCACTTAGTGGACCAATTTCAAAATTTTTAAAAGTGTGGACTAAATCTCTCAAGTCGTCCACTTAGTGGATGAAAAAAACATTTTTGCGATGATGGAGTGTGGGTCAAAATACTCCTCAACATGCGAACTTCGGCTCGTACTTCTTGGCGAGCCTTAAATCCGATGGTCGGTTTTTCGAGAACGGTCTAAATCGACCCCGACCAACTGCCGATTCCTTTCTTCCGTCCTTTCTCACGCCCGGTCGATACTCGGGCGACATCGGCATGGCTTCCTCCGCGCAAATATGGCGTTCCCGCGGATCGAAAATTCTTGGTATGAGGTCGCCCCGATTCATGGATAGAGTAGTTAAACCAAGTTTCGGGGCAAGGCCACCATGGCCGCAATTAAAATGGCGTCATCCGACACCTGTTCCATCTCTCGAACTTGCTTATTGAACCGAGAGATATAGCTTTTCAGGGGCCTCGTCCTTCCTTGTTTGATGTTTACGAGGGAATCCTTAGCGCAAATCGGACTTTGACGTTAAGAAATGCGTCGTAAAGGCGGAGGCCGATCCCCCATGCCCGAATGGATCCCCTGTGGTAGGGTCCTAAACCAACGGTGGGCTCGGTCGCCCGTCGTCACGGAAAGCCTGCAGGATGGCATCGCTAGATCGTGCTGATTCATCCATGCTAAGTACTTGTGGATGTGAGTAGTCCTCGTCGGTTTCCCCATTGTAGAGATCGACACGGGGATTTTTAACTTTGGCGGTAATGGGGTCGCCAGATTCCAGGGGAAATGGCGACATAACAAATTTGGTTGGTTCATTGCTTGGGGCGGTCTTGAGATCGCTTCGCCTTCCTGGACCGCCTTCTTCCAATTCGTTCAAACAACGGCGAAGGCGGTGTATTTCTACATCCTGTTCTGCCATAGGTAGGGCCTTGGATCGATTGACCACTAAATCGCTTCCCGCTCATCCTAAAACCCGAGTCGGGAATTTATCGATCGAGTCCGGCGAAAAGGATCAACTCGGTCGTCCGACGAACACCGAGTGGGCATGGTGATGTCGTGTTGGCTCCGGTAGTGACTCCGCTTACACGACTTTGCCTTCCTCATCTTCTTGCGGCGGCGCCTTCACACGACGGACACGTTGTTCATTACCCTGAATCGGCTTCTTGGGCTTCGTCATGAGGAAGCCCGGAACTGAGGATTGATATTAACATTTAGTTGTGGATTGAGTGGGTTAGTATTTACAAGGAGTGGAGGAGGTGCTTGAGAGTTTGTGGTAGCGAGAGTTTTTGATATGAGTTGGTTCATTTGTTGTACAAAAGTTGGGTTGGTAATTAGGCGAGCGAAAGGAAATAAAGTAGTGCTCCCCGCTTCTACATGCTGGAGCATATTTTGGCCATTAGTAATCCGGCGCTTTGGTTGTTGTTGTTGTTCTTCATCAAACGAGCATTTCTCATTGTTGACTCATTTTATTTATTACGAAAAAGACAAACGTCGAACTTTACCTGGTTTTCACTTAACTCGCTTCGCCTGAACTCCGATTTGGACCAATACGGGCCTCCTTCTAGCGCCAATTTGTTGACGTGCGTTTTGGTCAAAAGCAAAAATGTGTAAAAGATTTAACACGTGGAAATATAAGCGTGCGTAACATGTGTTTATTTATGGCTAATTCTCGCCTTTTTGCGTAATGCCGAGCCGAATTATGGGGGTCGGTCTTTCTTACAATCTTTCTTTTACAGCCTTTTTTTTCCTCTTTTTCCTCTTAAAATGAGAATTTTTATACCCTCGAGTAAGTGGGTTTTCAACATCATCTTTGCACTAATCAACCATTAATCAAAAATAATTAAAGAGGACATGTGTCCTTCTTTAATTGTGCATGTCGACCAATTCTTGCCACTTGGTGACTCCTCTCTATAACTTTCGACATGTGGCGGTTTTACGATACCAATAAAGCGTTAAGCATGGGGTATGGGCAAATGGTTATTTTTATGAATATGTCGCGCATGCTTTCCCGCCAAAATTTGTGCTCGGGGCTCGCTGCTCATCTTTGTGGTTGGGCTCGATGCGGGCGCCTAATTCATGACGTGTCGCCGCAGATCATATCGACGTCACCCGTAGGTCCCCCACTCGGACGTGTACTGGATTGATGATGTGGATTAATTTCTTCCAGCTCGGCTCGGGCGTCATCAATTGTAATTAATCAGATTTTGTGTTTCGATTTATTTTGAAAAATTATTTCTAAAAGATTTATCCTATTTCCTTTATGTGAGAAAATATTTGGAGTGGTGATATTTCATTTAGGAGAAAAATGTTTTTTTTTTTATCTTCAAATCTGCAATAAATGTATTTCTTTAATTTAAAAATGGGATAGTTACAAAAAGTACCCCTGAAGTTTAGCCTAATTACAAAAAAATTCAGAAAAAGTTTTGAAATTACAAAAATTACCCCTGGAGTTTGTTCCGTCAAACATTTTAAGTCTTTCCTTTAGTTGACCTAACGGTTTTGGATGATTTCATCAAAAAAAGTTTGAATATCCAATTTTAGCCCTTCAAATGTGTTGAAGACTGAAATGCCCTTGGGACTTCTTGTAATATGATAAATTTTATAGGGTTGTAATTGTTATAAATTGTATATACATTTAAATAAATTTTATTTTTATTCCAAATTTAGTTGAATATATTTTCTCAAATTCTATATTTTATTAATGTTTATATAATGAGTATTTTAGCAAACTTAAGCCTTAAAATTTTATTTGTCATAAACTAAGTAAATTTAAATACTATCGTAATTAATATACAAAGACTATCATATATATAAATATAGAAATTAATTTAATATTTTTTAAATAGCTAAAACATGTCTATAAGTAAATACATACGATTTATACGTAAATATCAAAGTCATTTCTATTATTGGTAAATATACAAAAATAACCTTAGGAATTTAAAAAACAGGGATAAATTTAAATAGAAAATCAAATCAGATAATACATTTTAAATTACACTACATTATTTTGGTAATAAAATAAGAAAAGAGGGAATATTTTTAGTATTTTCTATTAAAAAATTAATTGTAAACTGTTGAGAAAATAATTATTTAATATATTTCGTAATAAATAATATGTTTCTAAAACATATTTTATGAGAAAAGACACACAAAACATAAAAATTAAAAAAAATCAACAAAAAAGCAAACTTAAAAAACCTAGAACTATTCATCATCTTCTTCGACTCACCCTGCACCCCATACCCGCAATCCAACACTCCCCTCCTCCCTCACACTCCCCCTTCCCCCGTCGAGACCAGTTTGTCTCCCCCAACCTCTTAGTCTCTCACCCATCGTCCATTTCTCTAGCCCTTTCTCTAGCCAGTATCCCTCGTTCTCCCCGGCCGCACAAACCCCTATCCAACCCGTCTCATCCCCTCCCCTCATTTCTTGGAATATATGTATGTGTAATGTATGTATCTTTTGGTTTTTTATTTGTGTCTGTTTATTTAATTTTAAAATAGGAAAATTTTGAACCATTGGATATGATTTTTGATGAAGAGTTGTTAATTTGAATGGGGGCAAATTTGTCCATCCACATATTTCTTCTTTCTTCATTTTTTTCTTTTATTTTTTTGAAATTTCCGTCAGGGGCATTTCAGACTTTACATACTCTCCGTTAGTTTTAACTCGCTTTCTCAAACCTCAGGGGTACTTTTTGTAATTTTGAAACTTTTCTGGTTTTGTAATTAGACCAAACCTCAGGGATACTCTTTGTAATTATCCCTTTAAAATAGAGCTTTATTTTCTAAAATAATAATGGAATCTTTAATACATCTTTTACGAATTGTTAACGGATTTCTGTTCTTAATTTTTCATTATTGTAGAGTTATATCCTTAGATTTGTAGTCATATATTTTGAACATGATTAACGTAACTGGAACTAAAAGTGGTAAAATGCAGCCCGGCTCAATTGACCCGATGTGTCAGGATTTGTAGAGGTGGGCATTTGGGGTGGGTAGTCGGGTCCCGACCCGACCCAATCGGGTATTTTCTTAGCAAAGTTGGGTATCGGGTACCCGCTCGGTTACCCAACACTAATCGGGTCAGGTATCGGGTAGGGTAGTGTAAAATCACCCGAATACCCGATCGGGTACCCGACAATTTTTTTTAAAAAAACTAATCTTTATTTTCATCACCAAATACCTGCAAACTGCAACATTTACTCTGTAAATTTGATGAGTTTTTCATTTAATTGTATTCATTAATTCACTTATAATCTGCAATTAATGTTGAGTAGGTTTTTGCAACTCCAGAGGCAAGCATTGGGTTTGATACTGTATCATTTACTTGAAATTCTATCAAAGTTTTGTTCTTTCCATGATACAGCATCCTTCTTTCCATTTAATTGAAATTCCATCAAAGTTTTGTTCTTCAGGTTTTTAAAAGTGCCAATGTTTATCTTTGATAATGGTATGAGCTTTGATCATAGATGCAAATGTACATTTAGTGTAAATTATAGTTACGATCATACCTGGAGCCAAAATATTGAGCTACAAATACAACAAACAAAAAAAAAAAAAAAAATGAACCCGATTAGTCGGGTACCCGAATATTTCGGATAACCCGACTAGCCGGGTACCCGATATTCTCGGGTAAGTGTCGGGTACCAATATATGCTACCCGACTACCCGATCCGATGCCCACCCCTAAGGATTTGTCCCAATTTTTAACCAAGCCCGATAGATTTTGCAAACAAAATGTATACATGAGTTGGATTTGGCTATATTTTTGCAGCCCAAACCTCGCCGAAATTTTGACATTAGCTTGATAGGCTCAGGCCGGACTGGCCCGACCCAATATTTTGCCAGCTCTACTGAGAACGACGGACATATACCAAATTCTTAGGTAATTTTTTACTACATTCCAAAAAAAATAAAACATCAAGGAGAAGGTCTTGTATGAGATCGTCTCATGGACTTAAGTTCGTGAGATAGATCTTACAATACACGAAAAACATGGGTCATTTTCATGGGTTTGGGTTTGAGTTTAAATCTTATTTACATATAGGATCCGTCGCATGAAAAATGCGCATAAGACTGTCTCATACAAGTTTTTGCCAAATATTTAAATTTTTTGATAAGATTTTTCCAGAAGAACTTCCATCAATTAATAATGCGGATACGATTTTTCGATGAGCTTCATCAATTAATAACTTAAAATTTCAAGATTTTTTATGTAAAAAAAATTAAAACTAATTATAATAATTTCATACTATTCTCTACACTTTTGCAATAAAGGAAAAATTAGATTGCAATCATGTCACCTGACTAATCCATGATCTCCTTCGCCTTTCCAGTTTCCCCTCGCGACATTAATTTTACGATGCATCGCACCCAATTTATGTTTTGGTTTGAAATAACAGGAAACTATATATAAGATAAAATACTACAACATCCCTAAAAAAAAAAAAGATAAAATACTACAACACCTTAACCATTCAAAGTTTCAAAACTAAGGCATGCCCATAAAAAGCTATTTTCCACTTTCACACTCCAAAATTTCCACGTGAAGCATCAACCCCTTAAATCACACACGCCCACATGGATGTGTGTGCATTTACGTATAATTCACAAGTTGATATTGCATTGAGCAATGCACCAACATTGAGGAAACGCAAAGTCTCTAACTTATCCATAATTATTTGCGTGTTTCCACTTTCCATACGCATTAAATAAAATCATGTATCGCTTATTTGCACCCAAACATAAAACTAGATGACCTCGTTCCACTAACAACAATAACTATCCCCAACGTTTGGAAAATCATATAATATATGATAGAAAGTAAAACTAATACGAGGAAGATGAAAATTTTCATTATGACTGATTGATCTTTACATTGATACTGTACTCAATATTTATAGAATGTTGAGATACATTGTAAGTTTGTAACTAACTAACTAATCGTTCTCTAATCGACTAATCAGATTTAGTTATACTAACTAACTTGTTGGTTGAGAGTTTGTTAGTTGTTGAGATGATTTGGAGCTCGGATGGCGTTGTATGTTATCATCCCCCCTCAAACGAAGCGGAGAGAAGCGAAGAGGAAGTTGTCTCTGAGGTGAAGAAACTTAGCTGTAGCGAGAACCTTCATAAAACTATCAGCTGGTTGATCAGAAGAAGCAATGTGCGAAACCAATAAACTCTTAGCAAGAACTTGCTCACGGACAATATGTTTAGTGCGGCTGTGGAAAACTGGATTACTAGACAGAGCAATAGCCGAGATGTTATCAACCTGCAAAGTGGGAGTGTAAAACGGAATATGAAGATCAGTAAGTAAAAAAGTAAGCCACTTGAGTTCGACGAATCGTAGCCATAACTATATATTCAAATTTCTATAGAGGATCGAGAAACCGTAGGCTGCTTTTTCGAACACCAACTGATGAGATTCGACCCGAGGAAGACACAAAAACCAGTAGTAGTACGACGATCATGATGATCACTAGTCCAATCGGAGTCGGAGAAAGCATTGAGATTAAGAGAACAAGGAGTAAAGAGAAGACCCAAGTGAAGAGTAACCTGAATGTAGCGAAGAATACGTTTCAAAGCAGAGAGCGCGGCATGAGTAGGATGATGCATGTGTTGGCAAATGGAGTTAACAGCAAACCGTAGGTCTAGACGAGTAGTGGTGAGATATTGCAGAGCACCAGTGAGGCTTCGGAAGGAAGTAGGATCAGAGTAAGGGCCTGAATCAATATGGGAAGCAGAGAAGGACTGAATGGCATGAGAGGGACTAGGCTTACAAGAAACCATGCCTGCCCGTTGAAGAATATCAGAAGCATACTTGGACTGATGAAGAAGAATACCATGAGAAGTACGTTCAACCTCAATACCAAAAAAATAGTGAAGTGGGCCAAGATCCTTCATGGTAAATTTCGAACTCATAGTAGAAATCAACTGTTGAATAGCGGATGGAGAATTTCTCGTAACAATAATATCGTCCACATAAACCAAAACAACCAAGAACACCTTGTCAGAACGCAGAAGAAATAAAGAAGTGTCTGTCTTGCTGCATATGAACTGCTGCTGAATTAGAAAGGAAGAAAGTAGTTGATACCAGGCACGAGGAGCCTGTTTCAGACCATAAAGGGACTTATGGAGCCTGCATACGGACTGAGGAGATGATGGATTAATGAAACCTTGAGGTTGTTGCATAGAAACCTCTTCCTCAAGTATACCATGAAGAAATGCATTTGAAACATCCAACTGACGAATAAGCCAACTGTGATGAACAACTAATGACAAAACAATTAGGATTGTTTGAGATTTAACCATAGGGCTAAAGGTCTCCTGATAATCAAGGCCATGAGTTTGATTATATCCTTTAGCAACTAACCGTGCCTTATAGCGAGCAATAGTTCCATCGACATGGCGTTTAATTTTGAAGACCCATTTACATCCAATGGGGGAACGATTGGCAGGCAAAGAAGTCAAAGACCATGTATTCTGTTTGATAAGTGCATCATACTCCTCTTGCATTGCCCATAACTAATGAATATTCTGGGCAACAATCTTATAAGTAAGTGGCTCAGAGGTAGGTGGATCAACAGAAATGCTATTCACATTAAACACTTTGGGTTTGAGGGAACCCGTCCTAGATCTGGTGATCATTGGATGGTTAGAAGATGGGGCAAGATTGCTGAGAGGAGCAAGTATGTTAGAGGAAACAGGAAGATGAACAGGGGAAGAGTGTGTAATAGGAGAATGTGAAGGTGGAGACGAAGTAAGAGATTGTAAAGGAGGAGAAGCTGAGTGTAAGAGAGGATAGGCTGATTGTAAGGGAGGATAAGCTGATTGTAAGAGAGGATCAATATGGGAGGAAGGAGGAGGATAGGAAGGAATAGGAGGAGAACAAGTGGGAGGAGGAAATGGACAGTAACAAGGCTGGGAGATTATATTGGATGAAGGATGAGATGATGTATCTGTACAGGGAAAAACTGACTCTTTGAACACAACATCCCTGGACATGTTAACATGATGTGTTTTTAAGTTCATGCACCGATACCCCTTGGTAGTGTCAGAATATCCCAGAAATATACATGGAGTAGATCCGAATTCTAATTTATGACGACAATAGGGGCGCAACCACGGAAAACACAGACAGCCAAAAGGCTTGAGAAATGTGTAATCTGGTTTGGAGTTGTATAGACTTTCAAAGGAGGATTTGTTTTGAAGAATAGATTTAGGTAAACGATTTATCACATAATTTGCAGTTGAGAGTGCTTCAAGCCAGTAAGAAAATGGAAGATGTGCTTGATGTAACAAGGGCAAAACAGTCTCAATTAAGTGCATGTGTCTTCTTTCACTTCTCCCATTTTGCTGGGGAGTATATGGACATGAAGTTTGATGAATGACACCAATGGATTGTAAAAAAGGAACCAAACTGAGAATTAATATATTCACGCCCATTGTCTGTGCGAAATATTTTAATTTTGGCATCAAATTGTGTTTAAACACAGTAAATGCAGAGAAGGCAGCTGACTTGACCTTTAATGGATATATCCAGCTAAAACGTGTAAAATCATCCATGAATAGAATGTAGTATTTGTAACCATTGTGAGAAGGGATGTGGGAGGGTCCCCAAACATCTGAGTGCACAATTTCAAAAGGTTTGGAAGATACAGTTGGTGATAAGGGAAAGGGAGAACGATGTACTTTAGCAATTGAGCAACTGTTACAATCGAGAGATTTACAAGAAGAAAGTAAACCCAAATGTGGAGCTAGGGAATTGAGAACTTGGGCTGAGGGATGACCAAGACGATTATGCCACAACTGAGAAGATGCAGCAACTGCACTGAGGGTTGTAGTGGGGCTGGAGGAAGGATGACTTTGCCACGGAAGCGGATAAAGACCATTGTTACATGGGCCCCGGAATTTGATTTTGTGTGAAAGATTGTCCTAGATGAGAACCTCCTTTGCATTAAAGATAAGAGTACAATTATTATCTTTAGCTAGATGATAGACATATAAGAGATTTGTAGAAATACTTAGAACATGAAGAACATTTGAAAGTTTGAAAGAGGAAGGAGTGTGGAGATTACCAGCTTCAGTATGTTCAATGTGAAGAGCATTACCATTACCAACTGCCACTGCGTCACCACCATCATAAGACCTGTAGGTAGACAAATGGCCAAGATCATTTGTAACATGGCTATTCGCACCTGAATCCAGATACCAAGGTGCAGTTGGATCAGGGGAAGTTGAGATAGTGGTAGTGTGAAGAGCTTGCTGCTGTTTCCCTCGAGGTGGCTTAGAGCTAGAAAAATTCACAAAGTCATTTCGATACCAACAATCAATTGCCTTATGAAAAGGTCTACCACAAATCTTACAGTAAGAACGGGGTTCACCACGAGAATCCGAAGGAGGGGAAACAAATTGAGGCAGGGGAGGCCTGCCAGAGAAAGAACCTCTGCCTGTAGATGAACCTCGAAAATTACCACGACCAAAACCACGACCTCGAGAAGAACCACGCCCTCCATGGTTCGTATACAAAACAGTACAAACATTAGGAGATTGTGGCAATTCAATAGATGTTTTACTCAATTGTAAGTTCAATTCTTTAGAAATGAGCATACCAGCGAAATCATGGAGAGTAAGTGAAGGATGCATTTGTAGACGAAAGGTAGTCTTGAAAGCTTCATACTCAGAAGGTAGCCCACGTAATATGTATAACATAAGATTTTCATCACGAATGGATTCATTTACAGCATCCAAATTGTCGGGTTTTTTAACACAAAATTGTGTTTGTCAAATTTTGTTACATAAATATAGTGGATTTGAGTGGCGTTAAAAATTTAAAGTTGATCGTGGATCCTATCCACGACTAAAGGTGAGTCGTTAATACAATCAACGACTCATCAATAATTTTTTTTTTAATTCTGAAAATCCAGTCGTTATTTGAATTAACGACTGGGATTTTTTTTTTATAATAAAAATGGTCCAGTCGTATATTCAAATCATGATTGGATTGGGATTTTTTTTTAATAATAATGCTCAAGTTCGTTCAAGTCACTGGAATTGGAAAAATACAATTTGTGTCAAAAAGTATCTTTCCAAAAATTGGTTGCTCTTTGTAGTGTTGGCCACACGTGGCTGAAATGGTTACATTATAAAGTTTAATATTTTTTTTTTCCTAATGTTATGGAAATTGTATGCATTGTTCATTAGTTCTTCACTTTTTTGCCTAATTCCCTTTTAAAAAGATACATATTAAAACTAATTCAGTAAACTCAATGGTTAGAGGCGATGGGATAAATTTTAAAGAAATTGAAAGATAATGGGTTCGAACCTTGGTCAACACTCTTACAAAGGATAAACGATACCACTTGAGCTACAAGCTCGTGGTTAAAATGACATTTATTTAAAATATTTTAAACTCCAAAATAAAAAAAACACTCAAAACTCTTTTTAAACTTTTGAAAATTATTTAAAGAAATTTTAAAATTTTCTAAAAAATTTAAACAATTTTCCAGATTTTTAATTTTATATTGAATTCATTTTTAATATTTGAAGTAATTGTCAGATTTTTAACACAACTTTTAGGTTTTTAAACAATATTTCAGATTTTTTAAACATCATTTAGTTTTAAAAACAAATTTTTTAGAATAATTTTATGTTTTTTTATTTTAGAATAATTTTTCAAATATTTTTTTCTTTCTTTTTAATTAATTTTCGGATAAATATACTTTTGGTCCTGTAAGAATAGAGCTAACGGTCAGTTAAGTTTTTCGTTAGTTTTGAGACGGAATCTGCAACTTTTGAATCGTATGTGACTAAATATGCTAAAAGAATCAATTGAGACCAAAAATACAAATTATGGGACTAGAGTAAAAATGCTAGACCTATTTTTTTATGGGACAAAAAATGCAATTTTCTCTAAAAAAACAGCTATTAAATTAAGCAAATATTTAATTTCATCACAAAATATAATGAATATACCTGCATACATTATAGTGGGCCGACAGTTGTTAGTTGATGATATATATATATTTTTTTCTTTGCGGTTGCATGCGTCTCAATGCACCGAGCTAGCATTCATAACTATATATGCAAATTATTAAAAATATGTTGGGGAAAAGAGGGTTTTTTAAACACAAAATTGTGTTTGTCAGATACTTCTTTACTTCAAATTCCAGTCGTGATTTGAATACACGACTGGAGCATTTTTAGTAAAAAAAAAAAATAGTCTCACTCCAGTCGTGATTTGAATACACGACTGGAACATTTTTACTAAAAAGAAATTCCAGTCGTTAAATCAAATAACGATTGGGTTTTCAGAATTAAAAAAAAAATAAAAAAATTGGTGAGTCGTTGATTGCATTGACGACTCATCTTGAGTCGTGGATAGAATCCACGATAAACTTTAAATTTTTAACGCCCCGTAAATCTACCATATTTGTGTAACAAAATTTAACAAATACAATTTTGTGTTAAAAAAACCCAAATTGTCGTTGAGAAGCTTAACATCATCCAAATATGTTTGCATTGACTTAGAACCTTTTTGAAGATTAAGCAGTTGCATCTTTAACTGATAAATATGTGTTCGAGAAAGAGATTGATACCTCTGTTCCAAAGCACACCAAATATCCGACGTGGTAGATAAGGTGATCACATGAGGGAGAACCGAAGGAGTAATAGTAGCAAAAAGACAGCTGCGAAGATGCTTATCCACCAATTTCCAACGAAGAAATGCAGGATTGGCAACTGAAGTGCCTATGGAATCCGGAATCAGCACAGACGATCGAGAAGAATCATTAAGAACATATGGAAGTAGATCATGAGCATCGAGAATCGAGTAAATCTGAGCACGCCATAGGCTATAATTTCCATTATCAAGTTTGATTTGCAGCAAAGAATTGATGTTATGAAGAAGAAGGCGTAGATTTGATGGCAAAGAAGAAGGAGAATTGAATGACGTAGTTGCAGAATCATCTGGAGATTCAACTCCAGCCATGGCCAGGAAACAAATTTCCGATGTAGGCGATTAAGCCTTTAGGCTCTGATAACCATGATAGAAAGCAAAACTAATATGAGGAAGATGAAAATTTTCATATGACTGATTGATCTTTATATTGATATTGTACTCCATATTTATAGAATGCGGAGATACATTGTAACTAACTAACTGCTCTCTAACTGACTAACTGTATTTAGTTATACTAACTAACTGTTGGTTGAGAGGTTGTTAGTTGCTGAGATGATTTGGAGTTCGGATGGTGTTGTATGTTATCAATATACTAGAATTTGAAGACAGTACCTTTGAATCAAGCTCTTTTTTAAAATCAATCATTACATATTTGATTTAAAGCTTACACTGAATTGTAAACATAAATTTTAAGGATTAGAGAGTTCTTATATTTAATAATTAATTGAATCAATTTAGAAGCGTGGGTTTTGTGTCAACGTATATATGAATATAGTGTGTGAATGTGTATACATCCAATACAAGGAAAACTTTCAATCACAAAAGGATGGATTATAGTCCACCCAAAATTGAAATTAGAATATCTTACTCGAATATGGATATAAATTTTATTGCTTGTCTAAAACTTGATGCACTTAATTTCCAATCATTAATTGATGTGTATTTAATTAGGATTAGATCTTAAGCTATTTTGAAAATTATTCGAGTTATACTTATTTTCAAATCTATATGTAACAATAGAAAAATAATACAAAATCATGTCATATTGATGGCATGCGATCAGATTTTATTGGTCTGCATGCCTTTGAATCTTTGATTGGTGTAGTTATTATTTTTCGAGTCTACATATATGATATAACTGTTGCAAATAAAAAAAAAAATTTATCAGTCTATACCAGGCAATCAGATTGTATTGATCCAGTACTTGTAAGTTGATGACTTGATGTACTTACTATTTTCTGTGTATATAATATATATAACATCATGCATGCAATCAGATTATATTAGTCCAAATGTCCTTAATTGCATGCCGTTTTACGAACAAATTTGTGGCAACTACTGGTCAACTATATTATGTTCCATTTCTCTTAATCAATCCATTACCTTTTTTATGATATTATTATTTTAATTTATATATATGCTTATTTAAATTTTTATGAGGTTGCATGTTTCGGTCGAGAATTTGGAGAAGGCCAAAAAATTTGAAAGTATTTTCCTATTATTATTTTGCTAATTGATCAAATGGTGGTGGCTAATTATTATAATTATATTAAAATTATTCACAAACTGAATAATGAAATTAATTTGTTTTTTGACTTTAGTTCTTTCAATTTAGCTTTACTCTATTCCAAAGACACTTTTATTCAATTTTATAGTATGATATCAAGTTTCAAAGCTATGTCTAGATGCGATCCGAGCCGAGTTCCTTCTCTAACTTTAGCTTGTCTTTTGGTGATTTCAATAGCCTATCTGCTTGGATTCAATAACATAACAACAACATATTGTGAAAGGCACCTTTAGTCCAACAATCTACAAAATATTTCTCCTAAATAAACAAACATGTTGACAAATTCTTGTAAAAATAAACGACCTATCTAGCTTTACTTGTTTGGTTTGAATAAATAATTGGATGGAAATGTTACTTGATTTTTGCACTATTACGAGGTCTTAGAAGCCTCATCTGGAGTCTTTTTAATTTTTAAAATCATCCAAAGTAATCAAGCTAGAGTCCACCTCTTAATGCTCAGTCCAAAAATATATTATATGGGCTTTTCTTGCACAAAATAACTATTGCTTTTTGGTGTCCTAATTGTATTTTTCATATATCCTATTACGTTTATGCTCACTTAACTAAATAAACGCTGATTTAATTTGTTATGTGTTGTGTAATATGTATTGATAGATATTTCAAAAGGGGTATAAAGTTGTGAGTGCATCCCAAAGCTAATCATATTGCTAATAGAATAATGTGTATTGATAGATATTTTGGTATTTTAGGTAGTTTTTGTAATTTTTCTTAAACCAAATGGCTTATAGCTACTTTAGATATCTACCTAAAGGCCATATATCTGATTTGTAGCCAAAACAACTAGGATAACATAAGAAAAGTAATGATGAAAGAGATAAAAGAGAGATGAAAAGTAATGATGTTTTACTTAAGTTATGATCATGCTTTTGATCAAACACTGTCATCACAAATAAACTTTGTACATCTTTGTTAAGCACTAAATTCATGCTTCCAATTCCATTTAGTTGCATGTATAATGTTTTTTTGTTGCTAAGAATATATGTCCTTTACAGAGCTAACTTGTGTGTCCAAAGAACTAAATTTGCCGATTTCAAAAATTCGATTTCCCACACCCCGCAGAGATTTTGGGAAATCTTGCAATCGAGAGTGCTAGGTGACTCATTTTTTACACTCTCTCATCGTTTAATGGACCTTGAGTTTTTGTTGTAGGTAGTAAGTATAAATACACATGTTGATTTGCTAATTGACAAATGATGTCTCACTTTCTTTAATTTCCTCACAACGATTTCAAGTTGAAAGATAGATTTTGTGTTTGTTTTTAATTAGAGTTTGCTAAGTGGATGTCCGACCTTGATGTCTTGAAAATCTTTCACAAATAATGAAATTAATTTGTTTTTTTTTTTTTGACTTTAGTTCTTTCAATTTAGCTTCGAGAAGTTTCAAAGCTATGAGGAGGAGGTTAGTTTCTTTAGTAAATAAAAGTTCACTTATGTCCAAATATTCGTTATTCATCCTTAAAATTTCTTCTCCTAGTATTTAATTTTTCTTTCCGTTCAAAAAATTCTTCTAAGGTCTTAGAAGCCTCATAATATCTATATTTCAAGATAGTTTAGTCTTTTAATAGATGTTTTATGCTCCCGCAATATTAATATCCTATCCACGATTTAATTTGTTATGTGTTGTGTAATATGGAATAATTTGGCCAAGTCCCAATGATAATATATACATATACAAAATGTGCATTTTTTTTGGTATTTTAATAAAGAACAAGTCAATTATGCTAGAAGCTAAGTAGAAGCCAAGTTGAAATGATGGTTATTATCTTACAAGAAATTAAAGAAACTTCACATTGTGGAGTTACTTACCTTTTCCTGTGGTATCTTATAACAAAGAAATTTATTGAAAGACTATTGACTAACTTTGTGAAATAGCCTGAAATTAAAACTTACATGCTCAACATATTTTGATGTCATTCTCAGGGAAAATCGCATTTGCGGTCAAATTTTAATCTTGTAGGAATCATAAACTGTGTTTGTTTTTAGCTTGTGCGGTGAAGAACTTAACACACAAAGCATTTGGTTTCTTGAGGTAAGAGAAAAAGCTTTCCATTATTTTATAATAGGAAATATCCAAAAATTTTATTTCTATATTTCAAGAGTTGTTTTTACTAGACCAAAATGACTTATATCCTTTTAAAAATACGAACATCTAAATTATTACATGTACAAAATGTGCGGCTATTAAAATGAATGATAATTATGCAATAATTTGTTATATTTTTAAACAGAAACTACACATTATGTCATGACCAAAGCTTTTTGACATGTGAAATAGCCGCTCATCTCAACATGGAGCATTCTCGGGAAAATCACCATTTTTAATCTTGTAGATCATAAACCTCGAGCTTGCCCTCACACAAAGCGTGAGTAAGTCGCATCTTTAATTTTATATGCGAAATCATATCATTGTTTTTACTAGCGTGAACACATTATTGTAAATTGCTATTAAAATTGAAATATTTTGGTTCTACACATTATGTCAGGACGACGCCGCACCCCTACCTCACAAAGGTCGAGGGAGGGGAAGGCGGGGATTGGCTACTAGTGCGTTCGTGCATCAACTGCAAGATCCGACCGCATTGACGAGTAGGGAGGTGTCTATAAGCCGCTTGGTGACTATGCTTCCAAATATGAGAGTGCTTTGGGGATACACACACGGACATATGTGAGCCCTACCACAAAGTCGTGGAAGAGTGTCCTCGCCACAGAGACAACTAGTTCATGAGCGGTTGGGGGTATGCATTTTTTTACTTTTAATACCTTATGGGTTACTGGATCCTTCACTCATAAAGAAGTACAATTCAAATAATAAAAATTGTCAGTATAATATCCGCCACAATTGAAGCACACAAGCTATTGCAGTACATCATCGTATTTTTAAGCATGACTCTATAAATTCGATATTCAATTGATTCATAATAAATTTTATATGAAATTGATTCATAATAAATTTGATATTAAATTGATTCAAAACTGATTATTACAAAACCAAATGATGGAAGTATAGTTAATATGAAGTGTAGAAGCTAACTCATCCTCAGAAAGACGAAGCCCATTACATTTTATATGATTTAGGTAGAATCAGTAAACTGGCAAGTAGTTTTAGATGGATATGGCCCATTTTCATACAATTGAACAATGATATATTAATGTTAATATGTTTTATTTACATTTCAGGGTTGGTTTGAGATCGACTACACTTATAAAAATGGTGTACTTTATCATATGGTTGAGAGGGATGCGAGTAATCGTTATAGAAATTGGAAAGGTACACTACACAAGCATTTCAAAGCAAAGGTGGACCGGGAATTTGGACAGGGCAAAAGCTCATCCGCCACAAGGCTTGCGCGATAAGAGTCATTGGGAGCGATGCTGCGAGATGTTCGCGACAAAGAGTTATCAGGTATATATTTATTTTATTCTCTTACTATTAGTATTTTAGTATTAGTGTATATATTATTTCATTAAACGAAGTCATTTTCTGTTCAGAAAAGATCAAACAAATTCTGGGAATCGCAGCAATCATCCCTATCCAAGCACACATGGTCGAATTTCTTACTCTCAGCATCGTGCGAAGAAGGTATAAAATTAATTTTTTGTCTGTTGTTCCATTTTTTCCCCTATTTTTTTTACCAAATCTGCTCATCATAAATTAATTTCACTCTTTTATTACATATAACTTGTTTGTATTTTCGTAAAGTTGGAGTTTTTTGGTTCAATTGATATGCCTTATGTCACCAACATACTCGATAAGAGAATGAAAAGGGTAGCAAGATTTGACAAGGCATTAACTAAGGTTATCAACAAATTAATTTTCCATTGTTGTTTGTCCTCATCGGTGTATCTTTTTCTTGGTGGTTCTGGACAGTTTTTGGTGGAAGTATCCCGACTTTTTGCAATTGAAGCTTTTGTTATGCTTTACTGGTCTGTAAGTTCAGAAGATAATATTGGAGAAACGTCGTCGTCAGATGATGCCAAGGTCCTCTCTTAAAACATTACACAGGAAAATGCAGTTGTAATATAGCACACTCGTAAAGTATAGAGTAAAAGGATAATTACAAAAGCCCCTAAGTTTTAGGCTAATTACAAAAAAAACTAAGAGGTTTTAAAGTTGTGGGTCTTTTGTGATTTCAAAAATTTGTGGGGTTTCTTGTAATTAACTCAAATATCCGGGTATTTTTGTAATCATCCCTAGTAAAATGTGGAATTTTACTGGAAAGTTGGTGAGAAATTGGAGTAGATGAAGAGCACATCTCTTTCCCAGTAAGACACTCATTCTTAGTCTGGTAAATGTTGTTTGAATTTGCTGTGAAACAAATGCCCTTTTGCAATATCGTAAAAACAGAATCTGCATCGATTAATGACACCACAAAGTTGCACCTAGATGATCAAATTTTGCAAATTCCTCATCATATGGTTTGCATTTTCGTTTGTTATGCTTTACTGGTTTGTAAAATTTGAAGCTGAGGAACAGGGTACAAATAAATACACACACAATCGAAAGGAACAAAAGTTGTACAACTATGTGATCTATGAATGTGATATTATCTCTGTTATTAGTAACATGGTAGATAATATCAAATAGCTTCAAGTGTTTTACAACTTACATTTTTTTTTTTTATTTCAAACATGTGATAAAAGAGTCATGGATCCAATATATTATTTTTGTTGGACAGGCCAACAAACAGACGCATGAGCCTCAGCCTGTCATTCAGAATTGGAGAGATATGCACACACATGCAGGGACTTGGGTGAATTCCCAAGCTGAAGAGACTTATGTAAGTATTTTTTTGTTGTAATTACATGTTTGAGTATTTCACAGTTACATTTATTTATATATAGTTTCACTTCTTAAATGTGTAGCGCCGTCTGGAGGAGAGAGCCACACAGATGGAGTCATCTGGTTCTGATGCTGCCTCAGGTCTTATAGATGAGATAGTTGTTATGTAGGAGGTGTTGGGTCGGCGGAGAGGACATATTCGGGGAGTTGGACCCACCCTACCACATGCAAAGATCTTGATGCCCCCGATGCTTTCTGACTACGCTTTCCTTACGAGAGCATCAGGAGGTGGTTGGACGATTGGATGAGTTGACGAATGCCTACACAGCCCTCTATGATCTCATAGTTCGATTACATCCAGGTGTGTCTCTACCGAGCTTTGGATGTGCTGGTGTTCCACCATCATCATCTTCAAGTGCTCCAGCTTCATCTTAAGTTCCAGCTCCAGTAGCTACATCTGCCCCCCCTTCCCCTGACGATGATGATGTACACACATGATTAGGACTATTACATTTAGACTATAACACCTGTTTTTTTGTACTACACTTATACTCTATGCGATTTGTTGTCTATATGTGGATAATATTGAACTTGCATTTTATAATATTGCGTTTGGCATATAGGGATACATTATATATTGTGTTATAGGTTTATAACAAGTTTCAAAAATAAAAAATTCAAAATTCAAAATAATGAAAAATAATTCAAAATGGTGTTTTTGTGACGACAATGTTGTCGCAAACAATTAAAATTATTGAAATATAAAATGGGTATTTGTGATGAAGATGTCATCACAAATACACTTTCTACTTGCGACAACAATTTGCAACAACCTATGGTCTCAAATATAATTCTAAAAAATTCCACAAAATTTCGTTGCAAATAGCTTTTTGCAACGATCGTCGTTACAAAATGTTTTTGTGACGACAATGATGTCGTTAAAATAAAGTTTTTGCGACGACCGCTTTGTGACCATTTTTTTGGCACGGTTTGTCGACACAAAAGATTTATTTGCGACAATTGTTTGTCTTTTGTGATGACAAAAAGTCGTCACAAAAAACCTTTTTTCTTGTAGTGATACCTCAGGTCCAAATTCCAAAAGTAAATAATTACTCCAACAAGTAAATTCTACCTAAAAGTTGTTAGGGGCACCAAGATTTTACCGGCGAAACCCTCTATTTTCGCTAAACTGATTTGAGGAAAGAGAAAGTAGAAAACAATGAAGTAGAAAAATATTATGAAAGAAATGAATTACATACCTCTTAGGCTCTTATGTATGGCGAATGGAGGTATTTATAGGTGATGACGCCCGAGCCGAGCTGGAAGATGTTGTTCTACGTGGCCATCCAGTAAGCGTATACACGGGGCCCACAGGAAGACGTGAACCGAGCCGAAGACGTCAACTTGAGTACTTGGTGACGTCACTTAGGCTCGGCGCCTCCCGAGCCCAATTTCCGAGCCCAAGTTTTGGCAGGAAACGCGTACGCGGGAAATCCGAGGAATAATAATTTGCCCATACTTAGCATTCCATTAGCACCAGAGGCTGCCACGTGTTAGAATGTAGTTAGGATGAGTCGCCAAGTGGCAGAAACTTGGCTAACATGCATGATTAGGAGAGGACATGTGTCCTTTTTAAGTTATTTTACTAATTAGTGCAAAGATGACTATTGAAAGCCCACTTACTAGAGGGGTATAAAAAGCCTCATTTAAAGAGGAGAGAAGAAGAGAAAAAAATTATAAGAGAGAAATAGCACGTGTAAACACACCACACACTGCTGTAAAAAAGACCGACCCCGACTTTCGGCTCGGCATTATATAAAAATGCAGAATCAGCCAAAAATAAACGCTCCTTGCGCATATTTATATTTCCACGTGTTAAACTTTATACATTCTGCTTGTTGACAAAAACGCACGTCAACAAATTGACGCTAGAAGGAGGGCCGTATTGGTCCAGTCCGAATTCCAAGCTAAGTCGAGATAAGTAAAACCAGGTAAAATCCAACGTTAAGCTTTTCGTAATAGACAAAATGAGTCAACATTGGAGAAACACTCGTTTAACCGAAGAACAACCCCCAAATAACCAAACTGGCCAAATCACTAATAGCCAGAACGTGCCCCTAACTGAAGCAAGGAGCACCACTCTACCTCCTTTCGCCCAGTTAATCGCTAACCCAACCTTTACACAACAGATGAACCAACTTATTTCTCAAACGCTTGCTACCACAAACTCGCAAGCACCTCCTCCACCTCCTGTAAATATTCACCCACTCAATCCACCGCTGAATATTAATGTTAATCTTCAAGCCCCTGCGCCTCCTCATAATGAAGGCCAGGAGGCTAGTTCTGGTCATGAACAACGTGATCGTCGAGATATGAGACGACCGCGTGGGGATGACGAAGAGCAAAGTCGTGTAGCAGAGTCGCAACCTTAACCTACACGCCACCGTCGCGTCCACTCAGTGTTCACCGGACGGTTGGGGGTTGATCCTCTCCGTCCAGCCCGATCAATAAGCTCCCATCTCCGGTTCCCAGATGAACGAGAGCCGGCTAGGGTCAACCAAACTCAGGGCCCCAGCTTGTGGCAGGAGCGAGAAGTAGAAATTCGCAAGACCGTGCCGCCGCTTGAACGAGCTGGAGGGTGGTCCTGAAGGTGACCAGTTCCAGAGGCCACCCCAAGTGATGAGCCAGCCCGCCGTTATATCTCCTTTTACCCTTGGCATTTTGGCGACCCCATTGGCACTAAAGTTGAAAATCCACCAGGTCAGTCTATACAATGGGGGGACCGACCCAACAACCCATATCCACAAATACTTAGCGTGGATAGAACTATACGGCCCTAGCGATGCTATCCTTTGCAGGGCGTTTTCCTTGACGTTGGGGGACCGAGCCCACCGCTGGTTTAGGATCCTACCATAGGGGTCCATTCGAACATGGGGAGATTTAGCCTCCGCCTTCACGATGCACTTTTTGACTTCCAAGGTCCGAGCTGCGCCGAAGGATTTCCTTGTGAACATTAAACAAGGGAAAGACGAGCCCCTAAAGAGTTATATCGCTCGGTTCAATAAGCATGTTTGAGAAATGGAACCAGTGTCGAATGATGCCATTTTAATTGCAGCCATGGCCGGTCTCGCCACCGAGACCTGGATTAACTATTCGATCCACGAATCGGGGGCGACTTCGTATTAAGAATTTTTGATCCACGCGGAACGCCATATCTGCGCGGAAGAAGCCATGGCAAGCCACCGCACCGAGCAGAAGGCGTGGGGTGCAAAGAGGGATGGAAGGAAGGAACCTGCATCCGGGTCGGGGTCGGGGTTCAGACCATTTTCGGAGAACCTAGCCACCAGATTTAAGGCCCACCAGGAAGCGTAAGCCGAAGTTGCCGCGCTGAAGAGTGCCTTGACCCACACTCCTTCAGCTATATGGAACGAAATACAAGGTCTAAATTTGCTGCCATCGGCTCGGCCTTTGAAGGTAGAGCCGGCCAAACTAGATGCACGCCGATATTGTGCCTATCACAAGTCAATAGGCCATGATACTGATGACTGCCGAGATCTCATCAGGGAGATTATGCGCATTATTCAGCGAGGTGGTCTTAAAAGATATGTCCACGAATTACCGCCCCCACTAGCGCTGGCTCCAGGTGTTAACCCAGAGCGATTGACAAATCCGGCTCCCCTACCGCTGCCATCAAATGAAAATCAAGGTAGGGAGATCTTAATGATGTCTTGTGTAAATAGGATCAATACTAATGCGGCTGAGGACATCCGCTCGAATCGAAAAAGAAAGTCTGATATAAGACAAGCCACCCATGCAGAAAGACAAGTCCGGGTGGCAGAAATTAAAGAGGGCCAACCCACGGGCCGCTTTGTTTTCTCAGACATAGATGCCGACCAGGTGGTCCATTCGCACTCCGATCCCCTGGTCATTACTGCACCGATCTTGGGTATCCTAGTCCACAGAATTCAGATTGACTCAGGGAGTTACTCGTCGGTGATTTATGTTCGAGCTTTTAGGAGATTAAATGTGGACGATAGCTATATTCGTCCATGAAACGACAGTATTTTGGGCTTCAGAGGAGGAAGAATAATCCTGCTCGGGGAAGTTGACCTGCCCATCCAAATGGGATAGGGGCCGCATAAACGAACCGTCATCACCACGTTCAAAATAATCAATGCTGATTCGGAGTATAATGCTATTATTGGGAGGCTGTTGCTTTATCATTTGAAAGCGGCTGTTTCAATATATCATTTTTGCGTGAACTTCCCAACCCCTGACGGAGAAGCTATACATAAGGGGAATCAGAGGGAGTCGCGAGAGTGCTCTCTCAAACTCCGACCAGTGGAGATAAACGTGGTGGAACGAGTAGAAACCAGTGGTTATTTCGGAGGATGATCCAGGTAGACGACCCCGGACAAGAGAACAAGCCTGAACGAGAGCAAATGGTTATTTCGGAGGATGATCCAGGTAGACGACCTGGAAAAGAACCAATGGGGAGGACCAAGAGGAGAAGGTGGAACCGAGAGACGAACCGGCAACTCAAGATGAACCGCTTCTACAGAAAAAAGAGGGGCAAAGCAAAAAAAGAAAGCATGCGGGAACCACGCCGGGGGCCAAACGCTAGCTCACAAGTTAATACGACAAGGGTACTACTGGCCATCCCTAAAAAGGACGCGACCGACCTTGTTAAGAAGTGTGAAAGGTGCCAGAGATTTGTACCACAAGTCAGGTACCATCCTGAGTAGCTTACCTCTATATTTAGTCCTTGGCCGTTTGCTAAATGGGGAATGGACTTCATCGGACCACTACCCACTGGCAAAGGGGGCGTAAAGTATGCTATTGTGGCAGTGGATTATTTCACGAAATGGGCCGAGGCGGAACCTCTGGCAAAGATAGACGAGGGAAGATCGTTAATTTTGTATGGAAGTCTATTATCTGCAGATTTGAGATACCATACTCAATCATCACGGATAATCAGAAACAATTCGATAACCGGAGGTTTTGAAATTTTTGTGAAGGATTTCACATCAAAAATCATTTCTCGACTCCGTACCACCCCCAATCAAATGGGCAGGTTGAAGTAGCTAATAAAATACTCAAATATACATTGAAGGCAAGATTGGAGGAGTCTAAGGGTAATTGGCCTGAGGAGCTGCCCAACATACAATGGTCGTACAGAACAACACACCGAGTGGCCACAGGGGAGACACCTTTCTCTTTAACTTACGGAACCGAGGCGGTTATCCCTGTAGAAATTGGAGCCCCTACCTTTAGAGTTGTAAATTGTTCTGAAGAGAACAATGAGGCTGTGCTCCGAGCCGAGCTGGACCTGCTAGAGGAAAAAAGATATAGTGCCGAGATGAGAAACGCCGTGTATAAACAGAGAAGTGAGAGGTACTACAACTCAAAAGTAAATGAGAGAAGATTTGTCCTGAAAAGGGTGACGGGGGCTGAACCCAACCCGTTTAAGCCGACCTGGGAGGGCCCATTTCGGGTCAGCAATGTCTTATCTGGTGGAGCGTATGAGTTGGAATACTTGAGTGGAGAAAAATTTGCACATTCGTGGAATGTAGCATACCTAAAAAGGTACTATCAATAAAGATGTTGGTTTACGGTTCAGATAAGATTCTAAGGAATTATCCTTTCATCTGATATTCTGTGAGCTCTGTAAAGGGGGAGGAAATTTTTATTCGTCTCGGCTACATGCTGAGCGTCGTAAAAATTCGCCTCGATTACGTACCGAGCGCCGCAGAAATCGCCCCAACCGAAAAACTGGGCGCCGACAAGTAGTCTCGGGTATGTCCCTTGCACGCTAATAAAGGGAGGCTCGCCCAGGAGGCGGACCTACCTTAAAAACAAAGACTCAGTTCAAATTCCGAGCAAAAATCAAAGACTTGGTTCAAATTTCGAGCAAAAAACAAAGGCTCGGTTCAAATTCCGAGCAAAAAAAAAAACTCAGTTCAAATTCCGAGCAAAACTCAAGGCTCAGTTCAAATTCCGAGCATAAGAGTCAACTCAGGCAAACAAAGCCCATTACTTGTGCCACACGAGCGCTGGAAACCGAGCCCCATACTTGGGAAAATAAAAAAGGCAAGTAGCCACAATACGAAAGGAAAGCAAGCAAAGCAAGCGCAAAAAATTTTATTTCAACATCCAAACATACTTACAAAAGGGGGGGCCGGAGCCCATTACATTCAAAGGCTCAAGGCCAGCTAGTCTATTCACAAACGAGTGCAAAAGGAGAAAGGAAGGAAAGCTAAGCCCCGGCAGGAGGCGGGATCTCAACAGCCCACTGGAGGCAACCTCTTTAGCTTCTGGATGAGGAGAACCCGATTCGGCGGCCCCAAAGAAATTGAGGGCGAAGAATGTCGAGGTCAGCGTCCAAAAGGGCCAGGTCCTCCTCTAGCTGTGCAATAGTCCTCCCAGCCTTAAGATCCTTGAGGATTTCCGCAATGCTGGTTGCGTGGCCGCAAGTCAACATAAAGGCGTACTCTTCGGAGTCCTTGTAAGCTCGGACGGCATCTACACGAGCCTCTTCAACCTGCTTACGAGCAGCCTCTTCTGCCTCTGTTGGGAAATTATTTTTAGATTTTGATGAATGCCATGAAAAACTTAGAATAGAAAGTTGGTACCCCGTTTTTGTTGTAAATTGCAATGTAATAGATAGGGGCTGGTCGAGTGAGTCAAGTCACCTATGCCCGAACAAGCAAGAAGACAACTGGAGACTAGAAGAAGACTCATTGCCGAGGTAGCCGAGTGTGGCAAAGAAGAGAAGACAGAACTCGATTGAAGGTGCAAACAGATACTGGTGAGTGAAGTATCGATCAAGTCAACTCAAGACACCAAGTCTCAAGTTGAAGTGATAGAAGAGTCATCCAATGATTGGAAGTGACTCAAGTCACCTGGGAAGTCAAGGAGATGCGATCAAGTCGAGATAATCTGAAAGAGATCCGTTGCCTGATCAAGAGAATTACTTAAACAAGTAATACCTCCATACCGTCTTTCTTAAAGTGCTCGATCCCAAACGTGCAAAATGAATAAACCAATGGGAAGCACGCACTGTGGTAACTCGAAAAGTCAAGAATCATTCATACGAGGAAATGTCAATTCCAAGGACATAAAAGGACAAACCAACGACCACAAGTGTCTTTTGAAAATAAGCCTATCTCTTCAATGGGGCGATTTTCAAAAGAACACTATAAAAGGCTGAGGAATCTATTTGAGAAATAAGTTGGTTACCTTGACAATCAGAAATCAAATACGAGCAAGAAAAGCAATATCTAAACAAAAATATTCTCAAATCATTCAAGTTCAATCCTCAAGCCTACACTACGAAGGAAATCAATCCAACACTCACCTGTGAAGGAAAGACAACTTCAATCAGTTGAAGAGGAAACATTTGAAAAAAAAGGGGTCTACATTCCTCGGAGGATTGTAGGAAGGTTCAAGTTGAACCAGTCTCAAGTTTTTGGAGGGCTTCGTGATCAAATCCAAGAAGCTTGAGCAAGTGGGTCATAGTAGCAAGTTTTAAGAAGTTCGAGTCGTACGAGAAGCCACCATGACCAAGGTATCTCTGTAAGTCGCAAAGATCAAGTCACCGTGTGATCAAGACTTGTATCGGAAAACCACTTTGTACATTGATCAATACTTAGTGGATTCCTCCGTTGTTGGAGAAGAGAGGAGTAGAAGAATTACCCCATCTTGAACCTCTATAAAAACTTATTGTGTCATTTACATTTCAAAGACTTTAATTTCGCATATTACTTTAGTATCTCACGATAAATTTGCTATCCAATTGATAATCAACAAAGTGCTAAAACCAAGTATTAAAACAAACTTAACCAAATTCAAGGGTGTTAAGTCTTCCAATGAAAACATATCACAATCGAGTTAAGTTTTTAGTCAAAACAAAGTTATTCTATCAACACTCATCGAACTGTTGAGTGACTAACTCAATTAACTAACTTAGCCGTCCATCAAGGACTCATATTAACTCCGAACGTTTTAAATGGACTAAATCAAAAAGTTGGTAAGGTTTATTCAACCCCCTTCTAAACCTTACACTCGCACCCCTTGGGACCTACAAGTGGTATCAGAGCGGTTGGTTCATTGAGCCTTCTGCACTGGTCACTGAACTAGATCTCCAAATTTTCTCAAAGCTTGTTTTTAGCACTTGATCTTTCAAAACTCTTTTATCAAGCAAAGCTATTATCATGGAAGCAAATTTGACACGCATCCCTATGTTCACAATTGAGGAATTTGATGATTGGAAAATTCGTATGCATCTCATCTATCAGTATTACACGATGAAATGTGGATAGTAATAGAAGATGGGCCACTGCAAATCTTAAAAGTGAACACAATCAGAAGGAGGCTGCTGCGGTGAAGGAGAGGAGGATCTTTGCTCCCGGACAAAATGGTTGAAAAACCAAGAGCTGAATGGACAAATTATGACAGGAAAAGATATAACTTGGACAATGTGGCCAAGGACATTCTTTACAAAACTTTGGACAAAGCCATGTTCAACAAAGTTAAATCTTGCAAAACGGCAAAAGAAATCTGGGACAAGCTAACCTTGATTTGTGAAGGCTCAGAGCAAATCAAGGAAAATAAACTATATGTTGTTGTACAAAAATTTGAAAACTTTAAGATGCTTGCAGGAGAAACCTTGGATCAACTGGATTCTCGGTTCACAGAAATTACCAATGAGATATCTGCACTTGGAAAAGAATATACACAAAAGGAAATGTGTATGAAGATTCTAAGAAGTCTCCCAACTGGGTGGGATATGAAGGTCATGGCCATGAGACACTCCATGGACCTATCAAAGACATCCAACCATGAGTTATTCTCAGATCTCAAAGCCTACGAATTTGAAAAAGACCAAGAGAGATACACGCCCCAAACAAATTTGCTCTAATTGTTAAGGATGGCAAGAGAGCTGAGGTCAAAGAAGTCATTGACCAAGAGGAGATTGCCCTGATGGTTAAAAGGTTTAACAAGTTCTTCAATAAGAATTACAAAAGAAGCAAAGGTGAATCCTCCAGAAGACACTCAACTCCCTCCAAGTCAAGGGAAGATAGACCACCCAAGAGAGCAGAGCATCAAAAAGTTGAATATCAAAGAGCTGACAATCCAAGAATGGAAAGAACTGATCAAAAAGTTGAAAATCTATGCTGGAACTGCAGGCAACCCGGTCACTATGCCATCGATTGCCCATATCCCGTAGTCAACAAATACAGGAATGAAGAGGAAAGGAAAGTCTTCAGAGAAAGAAGACAAGAAAAGAGAAAAGCAATGTTGTCAAGAAAGACAAATCAAGTCAAAAGACACAAAGAGACTCGGAGAGTAGTGAAGTGACTACTCTAATGACTCAAGAAGAAGCCTTGATCTGTCTAATGGCCAAGGAACAAGACCAACCTGACCAAGAAGATGAGGTACACTCTAACTCATCTCACTCAGACACTAGCGATAGTGACTGTGACACATACACCTCATCACCCACTGATCTTTATGATTCATTAGGCAAAATGATGAAAGACTTTGACCATATTAAATCCTCACACACACTGCTAAATGAGGAGAACAACCTACTAAAGCGCCAAAACTCACAACTCCGAGTACTCTAAGTCACATAGCTGATGAGAATAAAAGTCTAAAGGCTGAAAATGCTAAGTTAATAGCAGAGATAGCTGCTAAGTCTAAAGGCTCAAAAATGTGATTGCCTCATTCACCAAGGCATCTAAATCCTTGGATGATCTTATTATGAGTCAAAGAGAATGTGGAGACAAAACAGGCTTAGGATTTAATTCCTCTGTGCTATGTCAAACTCCAAAAGTGATTTTGGAAAAAGGATCTTCAAGTAATGAAGTATCTCAAAAATCCAAAACTCCAAATGGTGCACACACATTTATTCCAAAGCACAATCACAAGCAAACGGCCTTGGTTATAAAGGAAAAGGAAAACAACAACGTCTTTGAGAGGACAACAGAGAAGAAATCCAACCGAGTTCCTCAGCAAACTCCAAACAGGAAATACTCTGTAAAGAAGAAACAGAGCTACCAAAAGCCCCCGAAGTTCTATAAAAGGAACACATATGATGGGAATGGTAGAAATTACCCAAGCCAAGCTGATTGAAATAATGTGAACTATCAACAAAGACCTATGGAATATAAGCCTAAGTGGCAAAGGCCTAGAACTCAGCAAAGGCCATTCCAAAGGCATAAGAGCTATCATCAGCACTCATATACACCCAAGCACTACACTCAGAGATATCTCAACTACCCAAAGAAGGCAATTGCTAAAACACATACACAGGCATACAGACAAAAGAGACAGCTGTATGAACCTAGAACCCCCAAGCAATTTGCTAAAATTAATTATGATTATGGCACTGATAGATGGAAACCTCTTAGAGTCAAATCATTTGGCTATAGGTTGGTTGGATCATCTTACAACACTAACCCCTCAGGACCCAGACAAATATGGGTACCTAAAACGTGATTTCCTCGATTGCAGGTTCAAGGAGCAGCTGAGTGCCAAGGAACCTGGTACATGGATAGTGGCTATTCCAGACATATGACAGGAAATAAGAAAAATCTGTCAAATTTCAAGGAAGTTAGAGGTGCAAAAGTCATATTTGGAGGAAATGAAGCCCCAGGAGAAATAAGAGGCATTGGATCCATCAAGAAAAATGGATTAGAGATCACAGATGTTGCATATGTTGAAGGCCTCAATTTCAACTTACTGAGCATTAGTCAACTTTGTGACAAGGGCTACAATGTTGGATTCAATATGGGAGTGTGCCAAATCAAGAACACTGAATCTAATGAAGTAGTGTTGCAAGGATGGAGACAAAAGAACATGTATGTGGTAGATTGGTCAACTTGTCTCACTAGCAAAGAGAACAAAATTAATCAAGTTGGTTGTGGCACAAGAAGCCGAAATCACCCGAACTTCAAAATAATTAACAAGCTTACAAGGAGCAACCTGGTGGAAGGACTTCCAGACTCAGTATACAAGAAGGAGAGTATATGTGATGCATGCCAGATGGGAAAACAAATCAAATCATCATTCAAAGAAAAGATATGCCCATCTTCAACAAGAATATTGCATCCGCTACATATGGATCTATTTGGTCCAGTTGAACTAGCCAAAGATAAGTGGGAAGAAATAACACTTGGTGGTAGTAGATGACTACTCAAGATACACATGGACAATATTCATGTGTAAGAAGAAAAGAAACTCAAATGAGAAACTACCACAAATGATGAAGAGAATCCAAAATGAGAAGAGTCAAACCATTATCAAAATAAGATCCTCGACAGAGAACCGAGTTTGTCAATGGTATAATGACTCGATCTTTATTGAAAATGGTATTGGTCATGAATTATCTCAGGCAAGGACTCCACAAAGAATGGAGTTGCGAAAGAAGGAATATAACTCTCAAAGAAGCGGCAAGGACCATGTTAGGGGCAGGTCGCTAAAAGATTTTGGGTCAAGGCTATACTCAAAATAGATGCATGATAAACAGACAAATGACAAAGACTCCCTATGAGAATTGGGCAGGAGAAAGCCAAATATTGCATATTAAGATAATTTAAAGGCCTTTGATGCTAAAGCCGATGAAGGTATCTTTTTGGGATACTCACGAAAGCAAGGCCTCTGAGAGTGCTCAACAAGAGGACAATGGTTACGAAGAATCCATCCATGTGGTGTTTGATGAGCCCAATGTAAATGGAGAAGACATTGAAGAGTCACCGATAAGTTGAATCACCAACCATTCGAAGAGTCCCCATGTTGAAGTCAAGTCGGAATTATAAATCCGGATGAAGATGAGATAGTCGAGTCTCAAAGACAAACAAAATCTGCAGCTAAGTGATGATGAGAGCTGATCAAAATAACACAAAATTTCAAGACGACTAAATCCAAACACTTACTCCAACTCGATGTGAGATGGCCGAGAGACCATCCATCAGAACTAATCATTGGAGACGTAAGAGAAGGTGTAAAAACCAGATCCAGAACTCAACAAGAAGCTATGTTTACCTGTTTCATCTCACAAATAGAGCCAAAAGATGTGTCACAAGCATTGGATGACACACATTGGACTCAAGCCATGCAAGAAGAGCTGAATCAGTTTGAAAGGAACAAAGTGTGGGAATTGGTTCAAAGACCTACCCATCAAAATGTTATTGGCACTAAATGGGTGTTCAGAAACAAGATGAATGAGGAAGGTTCTGTGGTGAGAAACAAAGCAAGATTGGTAGCCAAAGGGTATTTATTGACAAGAAGAAGGGATAGATTTTGATGAAACATTTGCTCCTGTGGCAAGATTGGAAGCCATAAGGATGTTTCTTGCCTATGCTGCCCACAAGAACTTCACTGTATATCAAATTGCCTATGCTTGCCCACAAGAACTTCACTGTATATCAAATAGATGTGAAAAGCGCATTTCTCAACGGTCTATTGGAAGAAGAAGTGTATGTTGAACAACCTCCATGATTTGAACAGAAGACTCTTGGAGATAAAGTATACAAACTCAAGAAAGCTTTATATGGATTGAAACAGGCACCAAGAGCATGGTATGATACATTATCACAATTCCTGACTGAGAATGAATTCACAAAAGGCAAAGTGGATAGAACTCTCTTCAGAATTCAAGATGGGAAGAGTATATTGCTTGTTCAAATATATGTGGATGACATCATTTTTGGATCCACAAACAGAGAGCTATGTGATAAATTCTCAAATCTTATGCAAAGCAAATTTGAAATGAGCATGATGGGAGAGCTGACATTCTTCCTTGGACTTCAAGTGAAACAGCTGAAGGATGGAACCTTCATAAGTCAGACAAAATACACCAGAGATTTAATGAAGAAATGTGGTATGGAAGAGAAATCCTCTGTGAAAATACCAATGAATACATCAGTCAAGATGGATATGGATGCAGATGGCAAGCCTGTAGATCAAACAAGATACAGAGCACTTATTGGATCATTGCTCTATCTCACAAAGAAGCGGATGCAGACATCACCTTTGTAGAGTGTATGTGCAAGATTTCAATCTACTCCAAAAGAAAGCCACATGATTTGCGGCCCGGAGAATCTTGAGATATTTGAAAGGAAGCCAAGAAGTTGGCTTATGGTATCCAAAGGAAGATGGATTCAAGCTAATTGGATATTCAGACTCTGACTATGCTGGATGTAGAGTTGACGAGAAGAGTACCTCAGGCACATGTCAAATGCTTGGAAATAGGTTAATTTCCTAGTTCAGCAAGAAGCAAAATTCAATATAGCTACATCTACAATGAAGCGAATACATACATAGGCAAAATTTTGTCCCAAGTCTTATGGATGAGACAACAACCGAGAGACTATGAGGTTGAAGAAAAGGAAATTCCAATTATGTGTGATAACACAAGTGCAATTGCAATCACTTAAAATCCTGTGTTGCATTCAAGAACAAAGCACATTGATGTCAGATATCACTTCATAGGAGATCATGTTGAAAAGAAGGACATCACCTTGGAATATATCTCAACTGATAAGCAATTAGCTAACATATTCACAAAACCATTATGTGAATCAAGATTTGAAGAACTCAAACATGAATTGGGGTTAATTGAGCTGAGTTGACACTCAAAAGACTCAAAGAAAAGAGATGAAACACGAAAAGATGAAAAAGAGTCAACTCTTAAATCAGAAGTCAATCGGTCGTGTCGGAGAATCACCGTGATCGAGTTAGGCGATTGTATTTATGTGCAAAGAGAGAAGAGTTAAATCAACTAAGGAATAAACCGAGTCATTTATGAGCAAAGTGACAAAAACGCAATTTTTACTAAGCGGGAATGTTTTTAAGAATGACGTCAAAGATAATTATGACGTGTCTGATCAAAAGTCGCACACAAAGCTTATGATTGGATATAAACGTTGCTGCATTAAATACGAGAAATTAAGTGTAAATTGGCATGCAAAATCTGAGCCGTTGATCTTGATCAAATTTTAAAAACCACCCACACGTCCTTTCATAACCCATACTTATACCATTTCGTCCGATTTTCTCTCACTTTACCAAAACTGTTCATCTCTCTCGAAGGCAAAGAAAGAAATTTTCTCTCAAAACCCTACAAATCCTCAAGTTCATTTACAGAGTTTCATTCGGTAAAACATCGAGAAATGGCATCTACTCATGATTTCGTCAAGTTGGGAAAGCAAATCCACACTGGGTCTACTGTGGATTTCAACGGCATGCTCAAACAGGGGTCTGACGACACCCTAGTGAAGAAAATAGCAGAGAAGCTGGAAAAGACTAGGTTGAAACCATTTTTGACGATGGAGTTTCCGATGACCTACGTGGAAGAGGTCGCACAGTTCTACGTGAATGCTGAAGTTCACGATTAGGGCATCAAGTCCTCTGTTCACGGAAAAGCTTTCACCATTACCGCAAAGGATCCGCGAGAACATCCGTTTTGTTGCCTGGAAGGAGTCCAAGATTTATGAAGGCGATGTTAACCTTGCTGCTTGGAAGGAAGTAGCCAAGTCCGATTGTCTTTGCGAAGGTGGTCTACACAACTAACAAGAAGTCAAAGAAAGAGGACTACCACAAATTGCTGGACATTGTTGCCAAATGAATAGACATCAAATTTGAAAGCTTTGACCACCGTCCAAAAGCTAAGTCGATCGTAATGGCCGCGATCATTGAAGAAAAAGAAGGTGAACTGGGCTGAGTTTGTATACGAAGCGCGAATATTGGGAATAAATCCTCCAAGGAGGATGGTACGCGTTTGGAGGTTCCTCGGGATACGGCCTGGTGATTGGCCGGATGATGGAAGTAAAAGGAGTTCCTCTTCGACATGGAAAGGCGTTCCATGTAAACAAGAAGATGTTCCAATCTAACCTTTCTCGAGCACAGAAGAGAGCATATGCAAAGAGAGCTTATACGAGTGAGGGGGAATCAACTGGTCCTGAAGAAACAACTGTCTCCTCCTCTCCCCGAGGAAGAAGGCCCCCCTGCATGAAGAAGACTGCGCTGCGGCAAAGAAGAAGAAAATAAAAGATGCCCCCGCCCCTGCGCACAGTCACGTGCCCCGCGGCCGTGTCTTACGCCCCTGCGCCGAGGAGAAGGAACCTCAAATACCTTCTCTGGTTGTCAAGAAAAGGAGAACCGATAAGCCGAGACGGCCAACTCCTCAGAAGAAGACAACAACACCAGCCCCTGCCACCCAGGACTCAGAAGAAACCATATCCGAGCCGTAAATCCCTCTCGTAAGGACTAAAAGAAGAATCTTCAAGCATTCCGAGCTTGAGAAACCGACCGAGTCCGCCACTCACCAAATAGATCTGGAGACTCGCCGAAGTAGAGTCTCCAAAAATCATTGATGAAACAACCAAGTCTGCTAAAGCCGATCAAGAGAGGCACATTGAAAACACAACTATCGTCGGCCAACCGAGACAAAAAAAGACAAATGAGAAAGCAAACTCTCCTGTTGATAGGGTTGTATCCCCTCCCGCAATGCACGCTCGAGGGTGTGGAGCACCAAAGTTTGCTACCTCAATCCCCGAGCACGAGGGACAAAGCAGGGGAGAAGATGACAAGGATGATGATATTATGATCCTATCCCCACCATATCCGTGACATCCAAAATCGCCTCTGCGAGAATGGAGAAATGGAAGCCGAGTCGATCCAGGAAACAGTTCCAAAGACCGGAATTCATTGAAGAAGAAGACGAATGTTAAACTTTCTTGGATTGACCAATGTGGTCCAAGCAATCGGATGAAGAAAATCGCTTAGATATCTTGCATATCTTCAAGGACAAGGAGAAGGAGAGATCGGAGAGGAAGGCGAGGCTCGTGAAAAGGCCAAGATTTTTGTCCCTTTACTTGAACCATCGAACATACACATCCTCATCTCGACATTCTCTCTGGGAGTGATGAGAATATGGACCTCGCCGCTGAGAAGAATTGGAGATGCAAAGCAAGCCATGCGAATCCAGGGGCCATACATGAGCAACGATTGTTGGAAGGACCAGGGGAATCTTCCACATCACGATTGGAGATTTATCCGATGGGAGTGGTGCGCATATTGCCATTGTTTGTCGCTGCCACCACTTTCCCACTCACTCAAAAGAAGGTGATAAGGAATCTGGCGATGAAACGGGATTGTGGGGACCCCGGTCGATCCAACCCCTAATGAAGGTGTCTTACCACCGCCCTACCGAATACTCAAAGGAACAATGAGTCCGGAGACGAGTGACCCCATTCCAAGTCAATCACCGGTGGTGTGCCGAGGGGAAAACTCCTCCACCGCAGCAAGGTCGGAGGATGCCGCACCGACTCCACAACAAATCTCGGAGGCGAAGTGGAGAAAGAACAACAACGAATACACATCAAGTTGTCACTAACGAGGCTCGTGACATTAAAGACATCGCCGCACAAAATGCCAATCGCTCGCAGCCAATGACGCGCTTTGGTGCGATCGAGGCATAGGAAGGAACTACCCGGGAGTTAACACTCTAGTAATGAAAGTGCAATCCATGGAGTTGAGACTCCGGTGGATGCCACCTCGAAAGACCCCAAGACAACATCGTCGGGGATTGTCCAGGCCTCGCCGCGATTGAGACGCATGAGGTAGTGAAGGCCAACGGGATGTTGAGACTTCCCGGGGTAAAGAGACGGACGCACAAAACATCCCTCCTACTATCATTGATCCATCTGAAAAGGAGATAAGTGCTCTTCACGATTCCCAAGACAACCCTGATGTAACCTTTCTGGGATTTGAAGGTGAAGACGAAGCTGAGTCACCCCCTATTGCCGATCCAAAAGACTCAGCTGATGATGTTCTCCCAAGATCGAGTAAGTCTGACCTCAAGGCTACTCGCCAAACTTTTAACTTTGATGATGAGCCACCCATGGAAATCTCATCATCGTCCGATGACACTTCTGATATGGCCGAGGACCAGTCAACTCATGTGGAAAAACCAGCTGAGACCGGCGAAGCTGTTAAGATACCGAGGCTCAAGAAGACGGGTCAACTTCACAAAGACCACAATGAAACAGAGTCAACTATGCGCAGGCTCCCAAGCCGCAGCGAGATCGACTCCACCAGGAACTTCACGAGCACCGCCATTCATTGAGCGATTCCATTTGCCGTGATGATCCGTTTGTAGAATCATTTCCCTTCTCTATGGAAGTACGACCTTCCCGAAGAATCGCCTAGAGATCAAGAACGCTTCCATAAACTCCGATCCTATTATTCCAACAGACACCATCGTCCCAAAGAGACTTTGACTTTGACGCTTGGCCGCCACCGAGACAGTAAGTGACAACGAGGTTCGGGAATTTTTCAAGGCCATATTTGCGAGAGATAGAAAAGATGGAGAGGCACCAGGCCTCACCGGACATGAGGTCGGATAACAAAGACGCAAACCTTACTGCCGATCTGCGAGGCATAATTGTCGATCCGGAATGGTGGCAACAACAATGAGACAATGCGCGTAGAACAAGCTCGATATTTCGTGACATTGTTCAATAAATTGCTAGTCCAAGGGCCGAGAATGCGATGCGAAGACAAGAATGCAAGAGAACATCGAACGAATGCATGAATCTCACACCACGTAGATGCAAATTTATAATAAGAAAGAACTCCTGCACGCGTAGAGAGAACATGGATCGTGAAGTTCAACCTCATCATGGCAAAATAAAGCCGTAACAATCGAATCCAATGCCACCCGCTCCGAATTCCGTGCAAAGATACTCCGCAAAGATATTCGAAGCATAACTCGGCCATCGGGATCCTCTCTCCTTTGTTGATGCCAAAAAGGGGAAGAGGAATACCTAAAGGCGTTGAAAGGATCTCAAGTCGAAAGGAGGACGCAGCATGTGAAGGGAAAGACAAAGTGAGAGAAGAAAAGAGAGAAGAAAGGAAAATCATTGAGGGGGAAGGTTCGAAAGATATGACCTTGATGATTGCTAAACCCCCCAACAAGGTCTTGTCATAGCCGATATCATCAAGAAACTCCCGATGACTCGCCACTCCAACACTCTGCAGCACCCATGGCCGAAAAGAGAAAGATAGTTGAAGCGAGGATGAAGGAAGTGGAAGGAAAGATGGATGCCCGAGTTATGGATATTCGAACAACATGGAGGCATTCCAACAGACAGAGACACCTATGCCATTTCAGATGTCGGAACCGAGCCTAGATCTCTTGATGAATTCAAGACGCTCACATCTGAAGGTTACTTCGCAAATATGTCCATGGCTCAAGCCTGGGATTTGTATTGGGAAAAGGCCTCAAGCTATGTGAAGAAGTCGACATGCAAAGGCCAGACTGCGGCAATCACTCTCCGGTCACTCGCTAGTCACTCACCGGGAAAAAGAAGGCCCCAAAGACAATATACGCCCGAGGAAGGAAGAGGAAGAAGCGCTGGTGGAGGAAGAGGTTTCAGACCTAGACCTCTGCCCAAAAATATTGAGTATATAGATCCAAGCAAAAAAGAAGGGATCTATTGGGCTGGATTCGACGAAGTAGCCAACCTGCAAGTGGCTAAAAACAATGCTGAGTATGTGAAGAGGATTGAAGAAGAAAATAGAAGACAAACTCAGTTATGGGAGGAAAGACAAGAAAGAAAAAGAAGAGATGAAGCTGCCAGAAAGGTTTAAGAGAAAAAGAAGGCGGCTGAAGATGAGAAGAAGAGAAAAAGGTCAGAAGATGACAGAGCTGAAGAAGAGGAAAGAAGGAGGCAGCGAAGGAGATGAAGTGTTGATGTCCGCCCCATCATGTATTTTACTATGTAAACACATCTTTATGTAAGTTTTCTGTACATCGAATAAAATTGTATAATTTCCATACTTGCGTAGATATAGAACAACATGATTACCTTAGGTTCTGTTTAAGCTTTGATACACTCAGAAAACAATCGTAAAGAACAAGAATGTTATGATAAATAAAAGATTGATTCTACGCATACATTCTGTGATTCTACATTGTCTGTACGTATCTTTGCTGTTTAATTGTTGTATGAATGTTTTAAGTTTTGGCATCATCAAAAAGGGGGAAATTGTTGGGAAATTATTTTTAGATTTTGATGAATGCCAAGAAAAACTTAAAATAGAAAGTTGACACCCCATTTTTGTTGTAAATTGCATTGTAATAGATAGGGCTGGTCGAGTTGAGTCAAGTCAGCTATGCCTGAACATGCAAGAAGACAACTGGAGACTAGAAGGAAGACTTCGTTGTGAGGTAGCTGAGTGTGGCAAAGAAGAGAAGACAGGAACTCGACTGAAGGTGCAGCTGAGATACAGCTGAGTGAAGTATCAGTCAAGTCAACTCATGACAACCAAGTCTCAAGTTGAAGTGACAGAAGAGTTATCCATTGATTGGAAGCTGACTCGAAGTCACCTGGGGAAGTCAAGGAGATGCAGTCAAGTCGAGATAACTGAAAGAGATCCGTTGCACAGAAGTTAAGAGAATTACTTAAACAAGTAATACCTCCATACCGCCTTTCTTAAAATGCTCAGTCCCAGAAGCGTGCAAAAGGAATAAACCAATGGGAAGCACTGCACTGTGTCGAACTCAAAAAGTCAAGAATCATTCATACGAGGAAATGTCAATTCCAAGGATCGCAACAAGACAAGCCAACGACCACAAGTGTCTTTTGAAAGTAAGCCTATCTCTTCAACGGGCAGATTTTCAAAAGAACACTATAAAAGGTTGAGTAATCTATTTGAGAAATAAGTTGGTTACCTTGACAATTAGAAATCAAATACGAGCAAGAAAAGTAATATCTGTAACCAAAAATATTCTCAAATCATTCAAGTTCAATCCTCAAGCCTACACTACGAAGGAAATCAATCCAACACTCACCTGTGAAGGAAAGACGACTTCAATCAGTGGAAGAGGAAACATTTGAAGAATCAAGGGGTCTACATTTCTCGGAGGATTGTAGGAAGGTTCAAGGTTGAACCGAGTCTCAGTTTTGGAGGGCTTCGTGATCAAATCCAAGAAGCTTGAGCAAGTGGGCTGTAGTAGCAAAGCGCAAATGCCTGTGAAGAAGAAGCCGAGTCGTCGCGAGAAGCCAACTGTGACCAAGACATCTCCTGATGAGTCCCAAAGGATCAAGTCACCGTGTGATCAAGACTTGTATCTGGACTGTTAACCACTTTGTACATTGATCAATACTTAGTGGATTCCTCCGGGAGTTGGAGAAGAGAGGAGTAGAAGAATTACCCCATCTTGAACCTCTATAAAAACTTATTGTGTCATTTACATTTTAGCACTTTAATTTCTCAGATATTACTTTAATATCTCACGATAAATTTGCTATCCAATTGATAATCAACAAAGTGCTAAAACCAAGTATTAAAACAAACTTAACCAAATTCAAGGTGTTAAGTCTTCCAAAAAAACATATCACAATCGAGTTAAGTCTTTAGTCAAAACAATCGAGTTATTCTATCAACAAACTCGATCAGTGCGTTGAGTGACTAACTCTGATTAACTAACTTAGCCGTCCATCAAGGACTCACCAGAAGTATTAACTCAACGTTTTAAATGGACTAAATCGAAAAGTTGGTAAGGTTTATTCAACCCCCCCTTCTAAACCTTACACTCGCACCCCTTGGGACCTACAGCCTCTCTGCGCACCTCGGCCACGCACCTCCCCATCTCTTCTGCTTGGGCAACGGCTGCGCGCTCCAGCTTAACAATCTTGGCATGAAGCTCTTCCTCAGCCTTACGGGCCTGATCCCGCTCGGCCTCGGCCTTTACGCTGAAAGTTCAATCCACTGGAATCAGTATTCCCATTACCTCAAAGTTGATATAATCTCTGTTCTCTGCCCATTATCCATTGTGGTATACCACTGCTGGATTTTTGTCCATGCAACTGTAGAATTCAATGAAATTATCCTATTTGAAACAGAAAGAAACATCATTGAAACAAATATGAAACAGTTTTACTGTACAAAGGGAAGCAATGTGCTATATTTGGGAAGCATATCGAATATAAACACTTTTTCAACAACAATGAAACAACTTTGAAACAATTATCTAAATGATTGCATACATGTTTTTGAGATTCTGACAATTGGATGTGTAGATTTTCATGAGAATCAAATTTTGTAGAATTTTGTATTAAATTTCGAACACAATAAACATTTTATAAGCTTGAAACATTCATTTTGATCAAATTCTCTATTCACGAATTCGTGGTACAATCTCAATTTCATCCGATATATATATATATATATATATATATATATATACAATTATGATTTTGCATGTGGAAATTGATACGCAGTGATGTAAATAATTTTTTTCAGAATAAAATAAACATTATTTTTTCAGATCGGGGTGTTTGGTACCTTGTTTTTGTCCTGCTTTCTTCTTCTATTTGTTGCTCATTTGTTCATGTATGCTCTTCTTCTTTTTCCTGATTTGGAGTTCGATTCTTCTTCCCTTGCTAGAACATATGTCTTCTCTTTCGCACAGTGTTTGCGTACTTATTTTGGCTGCTGTGTTTTGGATCTCTGATTAGTGTTCTGTTTTTGTTGTTGTTTTATATGTAGCCTATTGTGTGGGAAGGATATGGCTTGGAGCGTATTTTGTGGAATGAGAGACCGGCCAGCGTATTGTTAGGTAATTTTTATTAAAAATGAGTATTTTGTAGGGTCTGGTACTAAATAGGTGGGTATTTGTGTCATTTTCCCGAGATTTTTGTAATTCGAGCTGGTCCACCCGACCCTGCCTTGATTCTTCAAAGTTTTTGGTTAAGGTAAGTGTTTGGTTGTTTTTTTTCTTCAGTTTTAGTTCGAAATTTTGAAGTAAAGGTTTTCTTTTTTCATGTTTTGGTAGTTTTTTGTGACCATACAACTGTTAGTTTTAGATATTTGAAGTCTTTTAGTAGGAGATTAGGCACTCTTGCTTTCGATTTTTTGATTTTGAAATATCTAAAGTTTTATTTTCGATTTCCAGGCAATTTTATGGGTTTTTTTTGTGGAAATGTGTTGTACGAAACAATTCAGTTAATTTATTTTTATTTGTTTGTTGGTGGTTTTTTTGGTGTAAATTTGGAGAAAAACGATGTAAATTTAGTTGTTATGTGGTGTAATTTTTTATTTTAGGGGGAATGATATGAGTGTCAATGTGCATGTAGGTATATATATATATATTTATATATATATATATATATTTTTTTTTGCAGAAAGGTTGTGTGTTTTTGTATTTTGAAACGTATTTTATGAAATGTGTTAGTATACCCTGTTTTGTATTTGTGATTCCTTCATGGTTTTTTTGGTGTACAATTTACTTATGAATGATGCACTTTTAGTTGTTTTTGATGTGTAGTTATATTTAGTGTTGTGTTGTTTTAACCTCTGAATGGAAAAAATGAATAAGCCAATATGAAGTGTAGGGGGAAAGTAAAATTCCGATGTATTGACAGTCATTTCTAATGGTGCATATTTAGTGATGTTATTTTGCAATGAAGATATATTTGGTGCATGTTTAGTTTCGGTCATGTGCATAAGTAGTCCATGAAGTGCATAAACACACATGGTATTTAAATAGTATTCTTTTAATATACAATTAAAGTTCATACAGTGCACATTTAGTTTTTCAATTGCGTGTTTTATTGTTGTCTGATTTTTGAGTTTTGTTTATGATTGTTCATGTTGTTAATTGTAGGTTGAGAATTTTATATGGCTTGAGGAAACATGAAAAGACCAACCTCTGCAGGGGCGGGCGATGGGGGACATAATGTTAATAAGAGGGCCAAGGTTGCCAAATCAATAGCGAAATCTACGCTACCCAAGTTGAAGACAAGATTTGTGCCAACAACTCTAGCGGACGCACTGAGTGGTCTGAACAATTTTTTGACCAAAGCTATCATTGAAATGGGTTTTAGAAGCTTGCTGGGGCTAAAAGTCGACGAGTATCCGGGGATATTGATTTACTGGTTGGTTGACAGTTTCAACTCCACCAGATGTGAGTTAATGCTTCTGGGCGGGAGGTCCATTCATTGCATCGAGAAGGATGTGGAGTTGGTGTTGGGGTTTCCGAGGGGTGGAACCAGAGTTGAGAAAAAAAAGAAGTCGGAAACATCTTAAGTATATGAGGATTGGCAGTCACAATTTGAGGCCAATGCAGATGGGACCTACACTATTAAGGCTTCTGATATTTGTGCAAAGATGCTGCAGGATATTGATGGGGGTGTTTGATTTAAGAGGAATGTCATTGCTCTTGTGGATGCACATATTATCAGGAATGTGCAGGATGGTTATATTAATGCACTTGTTATAAAGAGTTTGGAGAATGACGGCGATATACGGAACATGAATTGGTACAAGCACATTTTGAAGACTTTGATACATAGACGAGAAAAATGGGCGACTGCGACCAAGAAGCATTTCAATGGGCCGTTGCTTTTTTTAATTGCAAGTATGTTTTAATTTATTTTACGTTAATATTTTTTTATAGTAACAACTTTTTCGTTGTATTAAAGGGATTATACATGGATAGAGTTGTAATGTTCATTCGAGAGATCCCGAGCGTTGTACAGTGTGTTTGCTCGTTGACAATCTGTCATAACCCAAAACATTTGCATTTTCACTAGTCAGGGTTATTCAGTCATAAGCATAGTCACATGCATTTTGATATCTCATATTCATATTAGAGTGCATTTGAATACCTGAGATTTAGGTTTTAGCTTAATCATATTAAGTATTGATATGTTTAATATTTGTAGGTTAAACATGGTAAATTTGGAAGTGAATGATAACATCTATGGGTGTATCTGGAAAAATATTATAAGAATAAATTAAGTAGAATAATTAATATAATACATGAAAAAGAGTGGGATGTTAAGATTATTACATATTTACTTGATGATAGTTAAAATGTTATTTGAGAATAGTTTTTTTAAAGGATAATAAGACTATTACTAGTAATAATGTATCAAGTATTTATATATTAATATAACGTATCCTATACTATTAATCTGATACAAAGTTTACATATATGCATCATACGAATATAATAAGTCAATACATATACACACACATATATATGTATATATATATGCACATCTCATGCCCATACTTTGACACGTAGCTAATAAAGTAGAATTAATAATGTATAGATATGGCTAGAATTCCATGTTTAGCCTATACATACACACTTCTATTAGTGGATAAGTTTTACATCTATACATATAGCTATTATATATATAATACCAACTAAAGTCCTTAATGAATAAGCAATTAGAGTCTTTGCACCTCATCAGTAGGTTGCAAACAAAAAAACACATACACATCAGAGTGATTGCGGAAAGTGGTCAAGGCCGAAACTTTCAGTTACTATTCTTTATAAACTAATAGAGGTAATCTATGTCCTATCCTATTTTATTTCTAGTATTGTATTTAAAATGTAGATTTTGTTTATCGTTGTATACACAGTAGGTGTTGTGAATAATTATTGTTAAGTTAAACTAGTTTAAGAGTTCATCTTGTCAATTAATGGGTCGATTTTTTTGGAATAACGATAGAAATTAGCAAAATGGAAAAAAATAATAATCAAATAATTAATTAATTTAATTGGAAGTACACTTTCTAATTATAGATTAGAAAACAAATATTGAACAAATAAAATACAGTTAATGAAAGTATTAGTATCAGCCATGAGGGTGTTAATGATTGAGAAATACTTAGTTTAAATATACTAGTTGATAATAAAATCACAAGAAATATAATATATCTATATATATTAAAGTTATGTCTCCAGGTGTATTGCATCTTTGAATTTTAGTTAAACAGTTATGTTACCTTTTATTTATATATATATATATATATATATATATATTAGTTCAAAGCGATAACCAATAGTGGGGATTAAACTGAGGCATAATTAAGTTAAGAATCAAACTAGTTAGGTTTATTTGACATTCATATATGAGTGTTCGAATAAATATAATTTAATAGCATGAAATTGACAATTTAAGTATAGCGTACATTTTGTTTATGTGGTAATAGGTCAAAATCTCGACACAAGAGCAAATAAAGTTGGATAGGCGGAATCATCGAGATAAGAGCACCACTTGTGAGTATAATCTTTTAGCTTGTTATTTGACTTGTGTGATTATATGATTAATGTATTGAAATGAATTGCTTAACTATTTGGTTACAGTGATTAGTAGCTTATCGTGTCCTAACGTGAACTGTATGATTCTCTATGATGATATTGTGATAAAATTTAGATACTTGATCTCTATGTGATGAGATTGAAAATGAATTGAGATATATGATCTCTATGTGATAAGATTGAAATGAAATTGAGATATGTAATCTCCAATGATGTTATTGATACGGAAATGGGATATGCGATCTCTACTGATGTTATTGATACATGTGATTACAGAAAGTGCATTCATCAGAGATAATCATGTGTTACAGAGTTACAATTATCCAGCGATTCTGGATCACAGAGTACCGTACGACCACCTCGAGTTCACTGAACTCTACGTGAATTAAGAATTGCAGAGTGTCATGGCCATCTTCGTGATCACGATATGTTCTTGGTATAGTTGGCCCGTAACAGTAAAAGAAAACGATCAAGCACATGCATTTATATGTTTATAAATGATATGATCAATTGATTGTGATAATATGCTTGTGTGATGTTAAATAACTTGTTATTGGATTATACTTGCTGAGCTTGCAACTCACCAAATACAATGTTGTCAATTTTTAGTTTCTGTAGATAAAAGTTGATCTGTGAGGTGTGACAGAAGTTAAAGCATGGATCAAAGGTCGGCCGGCTGGATTCCCATTCTTCTCCCTCAGGTCATCATTTGCATATCATATAGGGAGTTCGATTTTGATCTGTACATAAAAGGGCACGGTCGTTAATGTTATGTAATATGGGTAAATGCACAAGTGTGAATAAGTTTTGCTAAATCGTTTTGAGTAAATGCTTCCGTTTGTGCATAAAAGTTACAACTGATGATTAACAGATTAATCTTATGCGTAATGCAGTTGTGCTGCCTATGAACTATATTTTTATACTATATAAATCTGTGTTACAATGGTAAGGGTGTTACACAACCGAAAACATTCGGGATAGGAATGCTGCTGAGGTGAAAATTGGAGGTTTTGGACAAGGTTTTATAGACTGTGCAGTTGATGATGTCGGACCATCTGGATCGCAGAACGATCATCCAACACTGATTCATTCAGTGGTGGTTGTGTGCATGTTTTTATCTTTTTAACGTTATGCTATTGATACAAGGATGATATACTGTTAGTTATGAAATGGTATAATGTTAGTTATAATATGGTATAATGTTAGTTAAAAAATGATATATTGTTAGTCATAAATGGTAATATGTTAGTTATAGGGAGGATATACTGTTAGTTACAAAATTGTATGACATTAGTTATAAAATGGTATAATGTTAGTTATAAGATGATATAATGTTAGTTATAAAATGATATATCTGTTGGCCATAAATGGTATAATGTCAGTTATATGGATGCTATATTGTTAGTTATAAAATGGTATAACATTAGTTATAAAATGGTGTGCTGTTAGTTATAATATGATATATTGTTAGTTATGGAATGGTGCAAAGTTCAGTATATATATGGTGCACAGTTCTGTGTATACTAATACACCAACTGACAGTTATTTGTAGATCAAAATTCATCTAAATGAGCACTATAAAGTTGTTTTAGTGTGTAATACATTTTTGGTAGTGCATATCAAGTTTTTGTGTTTGGGTTATGTTTATGTTTTTGTGGATTAACTGTCTTTGATTTTATTTTTGTGTAGGGGTACGTTGGCTATGTTTTGCCTAAGTTGGCGTCAGTAGCTAATGATGTAATGGACATTATTCTCATGCTGAATAATGCTCCTCGGGAGCTGGCTTCTAATGCTGACTTTGGGAAGATCGAAGCTGTGGCGAGGAAGTTGATATACTTTTCGGGGGATAAAGCTAGGGAAGAAACCAGTGGTGGAGTAGCTCTTGGTAGCGAGACTCAGCAGCGATGCATTCTGGAGTAATCATAAAATATTGCTGCTTTGGAGAAGGTTTAACAAGTAATTTGCCAGTGGGAAGAGTTCAAGAAAACTTCTGATAATACGCCTAGCTTTAGTATTGGTTTGACACAGGAAACAAACACAACGAATTGGGATCTGTTTTGGAAACATCGCAGAAATATGTTGAGGAGAATCCTGCTGAGGAACAGCCGCAAGCCGCGTGCGTAAGTTTTTTTATCAATTGTTTTTAAATATGTAGCATTTTCTTTTTCTTATTATGTTTTTAATTTATAGGTGGTGTAGTAGGATTTGTCGAAATATAACAACGAAGGTATTAGGATTGCTCGGGGTGGCGATGACGGTATGGATGTGGGGCAAGGTGACGTTGGTCAGGTTGCTAGAAAGGGGCAGACTGGGGTTGTTGGGGAGTCTGGCAATGTTGTAGTGGGAATCGACCAGCTGGTTGAAGCGTCTACACGCGAAAGAGTAAGAGAAAACCACGTAAATCTGTGATGTTGATGTCGCCCTTCCGGGCTAGACATGTCGACTTTGCATAGAAGATGAATAAGATTCACAACGCAATTGCAAGTGGATTTTTGAGAACATAGGGTCTAACAGTCTGTGTGTTTTATATGTGTTTTTCATTTTCTCTTTTTATATTGTTTGATTTTATTAGTTTTGTTGCTAATTTTCTGTTAAATGTGTGCAGGATCGAGGTTGTTTTTAGGATGGGAGATACGATGCTTATGAGAGAAGACTTGGAGAAAATGAGGCATGGGGAGTACATAAGTGTTGTTGTTATTGACGTGTGGGCCAAATTGCTAAATGAGATGAAGTGAGGGATGCTAACTCGCCTTCGAGGTTTTTTCTAACGAATATGGTGACGGTATATGTCTTTTAATTTCATATCTTAATTCTGCTTTTAGATATCCAACTTTTTTGTCTCTTTATGTATTTTTATACAGTGCAATGGCGTACGATGTTGTTTTTTGGTGCACAGATAGTAATAAAATACTATACAATTAGTTTAAGATGTTGTACAAATGTTGCACAGTTATTAATAGGGTGCACAGTTATGTATACTATGATGCACATTTACTTATATTATGGTATAATGTTTGTTATAAAATGGGATACTGTTAGTCATAAAATGATATATTTTTAGTTTTAATATGGTGCACAGTTATATATATAATATGATGCACATTTACTTATATTATGGTGCATAATTTGTTACAAAATGTATTTTTGCACATTCAGGTGTAAAACGTTAAGTGATAGTTATTACATCATGATTCGTATTTTTCTATTTTGCAGTTGTACTCTGTTGTGTCCCCTGCTGATGATCTGATCGAGGAAAGGGTTTAGGCTTTGTTTTTGAAATCTTTTGATGGGGAATTTATGGATCCAACCGCGGCTAATTTGTAGGCTGTTGAAATAGTATGATTGCTTATAAGCTTATCAGATTTGCTTTTGTCTTTGTTTTAGTATGGAATGTTATTTGATGCTCCTTTTTCAGTTCTTCTGCTCGATTCTCAAGAGTGAGCATATTTTCGTGATATGCATCAACATAAATAAGAAGTATCGTCATATTCTGGATAACTCTTCGGTCGGTGGTACCAGTACGAACAAATGCCAGAGAGACTGGTTATTTTTAGCATTAATTTTTGTCCAGTTATTGTTGATTTTAGTTCGGATATAAAATGATGTACAATTAGCTATGAAATGATATACAATTAGATACAAAATGGTATACAATTCGTTATTAAATGATGCACAGATGGTTTTGATGCATGAGTTAGTTGTTTTGTTTCACTGTTTTGCTGTTAACAGATTTTGTTGGTATTTGTTTGTATGTATTTCAGTTGGGTATTTTCTCTCGATATTTGCTTGCGCGTGGGTGTTACCAGACATCGCGTTTTGTTGAAAAATGCTCCACAACAAGAATTGCTATGTCTTAGAGGGATGCAGAAAATAAAGTTGATTGTGGGATCTATGCCATGGGGGAGCATTGAAGAAATGAGACTGTAGATTTGACAAGGCTGATGCCGCTGAATTTGCAGGGACATTGTATTGACATGCAATTCTAATGCATGATTTGAACCAAGAGAAGGGCAGGGTTCTAGATTTAGCCAAAAAATATTCAATGATAAGTAGAACTAACAGGGACATTGTTTGGGTTTTCTTGATGGGGTGTTCATTGTATTTTTGAAACTGAATTTTTCTATGAAGTGTATGTTCTAAGTTCGTTTTTAGTGTAGTATTATTTTTTGAATGGTGATGTAATTTCGATTGTGTTAATGATACATTTTGAATGTATGTATATAGCTTAGACTATGAAATTTACATGTTTAATACTAATGCACATTTCATAATATTTTGGTGAATATTTATCGGTGTATTGATGCAAATTATGTTTGATTTTTTCTCAACTATGATTATTTTGGTGTATAATTAGTGATGAAATAGTGCACAGTTAATAGCATTATGACACATTTTTAGCACTATGTTGTTGTATAGATGCTATCCACAAGCTTGTTTTAAATACATGTGCTTTAATGACTGTTTTGTAGTGCATATTTTGTAATTATTAGGTGCACTATTAGTACTGTTATAATGCATGTTCATAATACAATGTGGATTCGTTATTTCTAATTGTATACTATTTTACAACTATTCGTGAACCAAAAACATAACATATGTTGATCGTGTATTCTAGTATAAAAATACACAAATTTAAAGACAAACTATTTGGTGCATATTTAATGATGAAGTAGTGCATAATTAATAGTAACTTAACATACAGTTAGCGGTGAATTGAGTAATGTAATTGTACACAACATTCACCTTTATAACTTTGTCATTGTAATGTACTGAGTTTTTCAATAATATAATGCTGAAACTTAATGAAAATGGGGGTGCTCATTCTGCTCGTTGATCGGGATAAGTGCGGCTGTTGTGTGATGCAAATATTCCACAAGTGCTGCATTTACTTTTTAGTTTGGTGCTTGCATGGATTACCTTTTCCTTATGACTCTATATCCTGCTTTTAATTCGTCTCCCACTCCCCTTGTTACGTGTTTGTTGTGGTGGCAATACTGAGATGTCCATTTGAGAATTAGAGCCGCAGTAAGTTTCAAATAGTACCTGATTGCCACTAACATGTCGCTCTTCCTATTCTTGAGCTAACTTGTCTTTGTGTTAAGATAATAGCCGTGCTAAGTCAACCAATTTTTCCAATCTACCATTTGCAAGTCTTAGGCAGTTGTGGAAAGTTGACCACAATTCATTTAGAGTTGTGGCTGCTTCTTCCACACCTTCAAATTTGTATAATTAACTGCTTGTTGTTGATGGATGTATGGATTCTAGTTTCATCCATCTTGTAGGTACGTGTTTATTGGGAATTTTCTTGAGGTCTTTGAATACAACGAATATAGTTTGACACAAAATCCCGTGCATTTCGAACATCTTGTTGCTCCACATTGCGCTCGTTTCTTCTTTGTAGTACAATACTTTGAAAATAGCATCATTTTCGTCCTTTATTGAGTAGAAACAACTGCTCCCTGATCTTGTGACCATATGCACTGAGCAATCGTAACACGCAACTGCAATCTCTAGACTTATTTTTTTAAAAATAGCATGTGTGAACAATGTTGCTGCATATTTTTCAATGTCCAACGGTGTCTTGCACTCGGGAATAAGGGTGTCACTGTTGTTGTTTCGTTTGTGTACTGTGTGTCGTTGCGAATCCATTGTGCTGTCAAAGTGCATGAAGAACTCTACTAAATTGACTTGTGGGTTCGTAAATCCGCCAAACCAACTGTTTGTGCTTTCAAACGTGACGTTGTCGCATCAATCCCCCCATGGGAACATCTCTAAAATAAGCAGAGATCCAACTCTTTTTAATTTCAAACAATGTAATAAACCAAGGATGATCTAGATCAAAATCTGTCATTACTGATTGCCATAATTTTTCAAATTCAGTAGGTTCATTTTGGTCATTCCGAACAACGGAGTTAAGACGATGTAAGAATTGATCTTTTTTGAACAATGTATGGCCAACTTGGGTGTTCATTTTGGTCATTTGAATGTGTTTTTCATTGTCGGATTTGACAATGTTACAATGTACAACTCTTTGCACATTGTTTCCTAAAAGTTTCTGAATTACCAGACATAGGATCTCTCATCCTCCTTCAATAGCAACCCACATGCAAACGTAACACATCGACGATGGTTGTCAATGTCTATGAACGGTGTAAAAATCATTTTGTACCTGGGAACACATAAAATTTGAAATGCATCATTGTCTTAGTAAATGTACACCATATTATATATATTTGTACACTAGTATTGATCTATGTATGCACCGTATTTTCCTATTGAGAACAAGTTTATTTGAATTACATCATTACTTCAGTAAACGTATACCATATCATTTATATATGCACACATATTGTGATCTCTATGTGCCACATAGTTTTTCTAACTGACCTATTTGTATTGTAAGTAGCATCACATAAAATCACATCCCCAAACATTGCATAATTATACACCGAAATAGGGTCTGCCCAGAACAGTCTCGTCAGTGGTCGCGTTCGTCCACGTCATAACTAAAGGTCGTCCTGGGCACGTCTTCTTTTTTTCAAAGAATTTGTCGATTATTCATTGCGCATCTACACCTCGTATGTATGCCTTCAAATCTTTTTTGAAATCTTTGAAATCAATCGGTAATGCACCTGCTTGCGAATATCCACCAATCATCTGCCTAAATAGGTGGTGTGACTTCGAAGTACCTATGTGCACTGAGCAATTTATTATAAATTTTTTTTGACCAAAATTTAAATTCCGATTTACTTTAAGAAAATGCTGGTATGATTTTGAATTGAAATAATGCGTGTGGTGTTCTTCGAAATACTTTATAGTGTATGCAACATTGACCGTGTATTCTAGTACGCAGTTCGCGTTGTAGCCACAACAGTTTGAAACTCTCTTGCGTTGCTTTGTATATGTACTGCTTCCTTCTCCAGCCCCTACAATTGTTGTATGCTTGTAGCCCCCTCGGTTACACATAATATATTGTAACCAGATCTCTTTGTTTTTAAATTTTCTAGAGGTGCTTATTCGTATGTTGAAGCCATATCGTTTGCCGTAGTCCCTATAAAATTTCATACCTTTCTTCATTGTGGCAAGTTGCATGCCTATTCGCGGTATTTTATCTTATTCTATTTCAGGTATCCAGTACTTGGTAGAGCCGGGGATATTACGATTCGGTCTCGTACTTCAACGTGTTGGATATTTTCATCAATTAAATCTGCACAAATTTTGTAATATTATGCACCGTATAAGTACAAATAAGCATCAAACTACAACGTTTATTTCATGGCTGACTAAATTGGCACACTTTTGCAAACAACAGCTAAAAAATGCACCATTGTTCTCTTATTTATGCACCATCTTGTCAATATCTTTATACCTAAATAAGCATCAAAGCAAACTTTCTCAAATAACAGTAAAACATGCACCATTATATGCTTATCTATGCACCATCTTATGAATATATCTATACCAAAATAAGCTTCAAACTACAATGTTTATTTTATGGCTGACTAATAGACATATTTTATCAAATAAAAGCCAAATGTGCACCATTATATGCTTATCTATGCACCATCTCATGAATATATTTATACCTAAATAAGCATCAAATTACTACGTTTATTTCATGGCTGACTAATTGACATACTTTCTCAAATAACAACTAAATATGCACCATTGTATATTTATCTATGCACCATCTCATGAATATCTTTATACCCAAATAAGCATCAAATTACTATGTTTATTTCATGGCTGACTAATTGGCATAATTTCTCAGATAACAGCTAAACATGCACCATCTTATAAATATTGTTATACCTAATGCTTATCATTCACGTACTATATACCCACCAAATTATACTAATTGTGCAGTACATATACACTATATATACATCACACAAAAACTAATTGTGCATCGTTTTTCACAGATGATCAAAATTAAGTTGTAACTCTTCAACATAGCTGTGTTTCAAAGTTAAACTAAATGTTCATCGTTCTTTATAAATTATACATAAAAAAACACTAATTACATGCCAGTTAGTATGTTATTTGAAGGTGTGATTGAATAAACAAGTGGTAAACAAATTTGTTTTTCAGAAATCGTAGATAAATATTGCATTATTGTAATTTTGTTATTTTCGTATGAGAATTACACATATCAGTATCCACGCCTTCAAATTCGTTGTTTTCCTCTGCATTGTCCATTGACATGTCACTTTGATGTGAATGAGCATATTGTTCTCCCATGGTGTACCCCTTGTTTTTCTTCGAGAATTTGCAGATATCCAGGATTGTTTTTGTTGCGTTTTTTTTTTTTTTGCTTTGTATTTTGCCGGAGCAGAGAGAAGGTGGAGGAAGATAGTTTTGCTATGATCTTGTGATAATCTGTTATGGCAACATGATATTAATGATTCCCTTGATTGTAGGGACGTCAATATGGAAATGTTTGTTACACCATTTTTCTAGTTCTCTTATGCCCTTTCCACGTATTAATAAATTGATAAATCATGTATTTTTAATAGGAATCTGAACCATTGATTAAAGAGTATGGATGGATGGAATTAATCAACACTGCCTTACAGTAAGACGCTGTCATACGAGACCCCATTCCTATATATATATATATGGATTTTATGCCTTAATTTGTAACTTTGTGGACTGGGTAGTAGTGTTTTGTTTATGTTTGTACAATTGAAAAAAGTGGGTTTGTTCCTTAGATCGCAAAACAAGTTTTAATATTAACTTTTCTTGGTCAAAGTACTGAAGCAACTTATATGAGGCTATGAGCTTAATCTAATCTAATTAGCGACATCAACAGTGGGACAAGCCGACAAGGTAAGACTCCATTTATTCCTTTGTCAGAATTTAATTTACTAAATGCACTTATACTAGTTGGCTTTAACTTTTTAGTGTGTAATGAAATGATACTAATTTTTAGGAAGTTGGTCACGTGAACTAATAATTTATTTTTTTATGAAATAATATCGGGCTCAGGCTACCCCCAAAAAAATGTGCTTTTTTGGCTCAAGCCCGATTGGTCCGACAGGCCTACTGGATTGGGCCATTTAGGCCCAATTTTTTTGGGCCTTAAAAAACAAGGCCAAGCCCAGCCCTATGTACGGGCTGGCTGGACCGACCCATCGGATCGGGCCATTTTTGCCAACCCTATTTGTAATACATATATTTTTTATAAAATTGTAATAGATATCTTCTTTTAGTTAATTTTTTCCCTTAGTACTCTTTGTAAATAGGTCTTGAGTGATTAATTTTTCTTTTTTGTCTTTGTTTCATATAAAATTGTATTAGATGAGATAATTTTTATTTTTTGCCATTTGGGAGAGAAAATTTGGGCCATCCCATATGAATAGCTCAAGTCTAAATTAAGTTTTGACTTTGGAGAGAATTAGTAGAAAGATATTTCCTTTGATGTAATCTCTCTCTTATTTTGTCAAAGAAAATATCTAATACAATTTTTTTAGACATTTTTCTTTATTTTAAATTTTTCTTAGTGCCATATAAATAAATCTTGATTGTTTTGAGTGTTTTTTTATCGATAGTGTCATATAAAATTCTACTATAGAGGTTTTTTTTTCCGAACAAATTTGGGCCAACACATATGAATAGTCCCCCAAGCCTCAATTATATTTTGACATCATAGAGAATTGATAAAGAGATTTTTCATTTTGAGTAATATATCTTTTATAAAATTGTATTAGATATCTTCATTTATTTAACCTTTTTCTTAGCGTCGTATAAATAAGTCTTGATTAATTTAAATTATTTAACTTTGGCCTGTAATACTCAAAAAATATTATTTTTAAGAGGAAAGTTTTAATTATTTAGAGGTTGAATTTCTAAATTTTATTTAAAGTCCAATTATCTTAAGCCCAAAAATTTTATTAGTCCAAATTCACGTCAATCCATAATATTTTAGCCCATTATATCATTTAATTAACCAAGCTCAAGTTTAACAAATTATTATAGTAATATCAGATAAAAGATTCATACGATTTTAAAATTCAATCTTCTTCTCTTTTGTTGTCAAGAACTTAAACGTTTAAATTCAAGCTTATCTTTTATAAGATTTTTTTAGAGTTCAACTATTTTGGGATTGTTTGAATAAAAAGCTATTTATACATAACCCTATCAGTCCAAAATATTTTTTCGTGTATAACTCTATAAATTCTATTTTTCAATTCTCCACTCCCACGAAAAAAAGAAGAGCTAGTCTCCTGTCAGACCGTCTAACGGATCTATATTCGTTAGACGGGTCAAACTATCCTATCCATTACGCTGACCCGGATCCGCCAACGAGAAAAAAAAAACTGAAAAAAGCCCCATTCAGACATCTCGTGATTGGAGCCCTAATTCCCAGCTTCTTCTTCTTCCTCCTCCAACCACAACCAGCCGCCGTGAAAACACAATCCCCATTAAAACATGGGAAGGTTTTAGTGCAGAGTGAAATTTTAGTTTTGGGGGACTTTGGAAATCAATGTTGATGGATATCACGAGAAACGTGAGGATCGTAAATATCAATTGAGTCACTCCAATGTATGATTTTTTGAGACACAACCACATCTTCATTATTTTGATGTAAATAAGTTTTTCTCTGGTTCTTAAAAAAAATTCATCTCTCAAGAAACACATAAGATTTGCTCTGTTTTATTCTTCAGGTATAGTTCATAATGAATATTTGATACAAGTATTAGTATCAGCTAATACTTTTATGTAGAAATACTAATACATTTTATAAGAAAAACTAATACTTTGCAGAAGTACTACTAAAAATACTCTCTAGGAAATTACTAATATTTTTTCGAGAAACTACTAATACTTTCCGTGGAACAACTAATACATTTCTAGAGTATATTCATAAGAAATACTAAAATACTCTTCAGAGAACTACTAATACATTTCAGAATAAGCTAATACTTTTTAGAAGCACGGCTAATACTTTTCAGAAGGACTGTTAATACATTTCAGGAGAAAAATTTAATTATATTCAGGGGAACTACTAATACATTTCAGAAGAACTGTTAATACATTTTAGAAGGACGACTAATACTTTCAGAAGGACTGTTAATAAATTTCGGGAGAAAAATTTAATTTATTTCAAGAAACTACTAATACCTTTTCGAGGAACTATTAATACTTTTTTGAGCGATTGCTAATACATTTCAGGAGTATAGTTAGGAGAAATACTAAAAAACTCTTCAAAAAACTACTAATACATTTCAGAAAAACTACTAATACTTTTTAGAAGGACGACTAATACTTTTCAGAATGACTGTTAATACATTTCAGGAGAAAAATTTAATTATATTCAGGGGAACTACTAATACATTTTAGAAGAACTGCTAATACATTTTAGAAGGACGACTAATACTTTTCAGAAGGACTGTTAATACATTTCGGGAGAAAAATTTAATTTATTTCAAGAAACTACTTATACTTTTTCGAGGAACTACTAATACTTTTTTGAGAGATTGCTAATACATTTCAGGAGTATATTTAGGAGAAACAATAAAAAACTCTTCAGGGAAGTACTAATACATTTCAGAAGAACTACTAATACTTTTTAGAAGGACGACTAATACATTTCAGAAGGACTGCTAATACCGATACTCCCTGAAAACTACTAAAACATCACTGCTAATATTACGAAAATGCCACCGTATCCGCGGGTCAGATCCGTCTAACAGGTCAGACCCGTTAGACGGTCTGACATGAGTTTTTGTGAAAAATGAATATGCCTATCAGCAACCTGCCATCACCACCAATCGCTATTCTCATATCTGTTGTCGAACACGTCTCTGCCCATATCACTAACATTCACGCAAGCTCGAACAACCATCAACAACAATCTTTATAAATCCGTAAGCCTCAAATTCAGACTCCGCCATCAAATATTGAACCAAATCTGTTGAAACCCAACAACCGAAAAGTCAAAACCCCTCCATTTTAGCCTCACTCGCAGATCCAACTAGGTCCACCGAAATTACCAGAAATTCTCTCACAAACATGACCTATCATGCCGCACTGCCACCTCCTTCCGTTACTGTGTATTTGTGCGAGAATAAAGAAAGAAGGAAGAAACAAAAAAAAAAAGAGGGAGAAAGAAAACTGGGCAGTGGGAAAGAAAAGAAACAAAAGAAAGAAAAAGAAAAGAAGAAAGAAGAAAGAAGATACAAGAAAGAATTAGAAAGAAAAACTTAAAGAAGAGAGAGTTGGGGTAGGAAAAGAGAAGAGAAAAAAGAGGAGGAAAATAAATAAAAGAAGGAAAAATGGAAGAGGAGGAAAAAGAGGGGTGCATGGGCTATCCAGGAGAAAGAAAAATAATGAAAGAAAAGGAATTAATGAAGAATGGGGAAAAGGAGAGAAAAGAAAAGGAAAACTCTTGTGAGACCATCTCACGGATCTAATTCTATGAGACAGAGCTCCAAGTTGTCTCAATTCCTCTCTCTCTTCTCTCTCAATGGTCCCCACTTCTTAATAAGAAGTGATACTTTTTTAATAAAAATGATATTTTTTTAAATAAAAGTGATACTTTATTTTTAACAAAATGTGATATTTGTTTTAATAAGAAGTGATATATTTTTTTAATAGAAAACGATATCTTTTTAATGTATTTTACCTTTATGCAGTAGTGTTGTATTTGTGGGATTGTTTCTCCTTCAGTCGAGTTCTTGGCTTCTCCTCCTTGCCATACTCAGCTGTTTCACAGCGGAGTCTTCATTTTAGCCTTCAGTAGACTTCTTGTATATCCAGGCATACTACTCAGCTCGTACAACCCTATCTATTACAATACAAATTACAAGGAAAATGGGGTGCCAACTTTCTAGTCTAAGTTTTACGTGGCATTCATCAAAATCTAATAAATAAATTTTCCAACAATTTCCCCATTTTTGATGATGCCAAAACTTAAAACATACATACAAAAAGTAAATAGCAAAGATACATACAGACAATGTAGAAACAGAGAATGTATGCGTAGAATCGATCTTTTTATTGATCATAACATTCTTGTCCTTTACACTGTTGTTTACAAAGTGTATCAGAGCAACATGGTATTCTATATCTAAGCAAAAATATAGAAATTGCATAACTTTTATTCATCGTACATAAGACTTACATACATATGTATTTACAATAGTGAAATACATGACGGGGTGGACAACAACACTTCATCGCCTTCGCTGCCTCCTTCTTTTCTCTTCAGCTCTGTCGTCTTTTGGTCTCTTTCTCTTCTTTTCTTCTTCAGCTGTTTTCTTTTTCTCGTAGGCTCTTCTAGAAGCTTCGTCTTTTCTTTTTCTTTCTTGTCTTCGTTGACTCTCTTCCCACAGCTGATCTTGTCTCTTATTTTCTTCTTTGATCCTTTTGACGTAGTCAGCATTCTTCCTAGCCACTTCTCGGTTGGCAACTTCATCATATCCAGCCCGGTAGATACTTCCCTTCTTGCCTGGATCTACATATTCAATATTCTTGGGTAGGGGTCTAGGTTGAAAACCTCTGCCTCCACCACTCCTTCCTCTTCCTCTGGGCGTATATTGTACTGGAGTCTTCTTCTTTCTAGCAGAGTGACCAGCAGAGTGACTGCTCGTAGTCTGCTGTTTGTCAGCTTCTTCGCACAACTTCAGACCCTTCTCCCAATACAAGTCCCAGGCATGGGCTATGGACATATTCTTGAAGTACACCTCGGATTCGAGTGTTTTGAATTATTCCACTGATCGTGGCTCATCTCTGTCGTCTGGAATGGCATCAGTGTCTCTTCCTACCGGAATGCCTCCGTATTGTTTCAATATGTCCATTGCACGGGCATCCATTTTTCTTTCGACCTCCTTCATCTCTGCTTCTACAATTTTCCTCTTCTCAGACATGGGCACAACAGAGTGTTGGAGCGGCAGAGTCACTGGAAGTTTGCTTATGATGTCAGTTGTGACAAGTCCTTCTTGAGGGGTTCTAGCAACCATTAGAGTCATGTCCTTTGAACCTTCACCCTCAACTACTTTTCCCTTATCTTTCTTCTGCTCTTCAGCTGTTTTCTTCTTCTGCTTCTCAACAGCTGCGTCCTTCTTCTCAACTGCCGATTCTTTCAACGTCTTTAGGTATTCCTCTTCCCCCATTTTGGCATCATCAAAGGAGAGAGGAACCCCTGGGAATAGACCAGTCAGCATGAAGTCCAGGCGGCTAATAGCTGAGTTGTGCTTCGAGTCCGCTCGGAGTATCTTTGCCGCACGAATTCGAGCGGGTGGCTTTGGATTCACCGCCACTAATTTCATTTACGCGAGAAGCAAGAGCTGAATTTATTTTCCATATTCTCCTCGACGCGCATAAGTTCTTTCTTATGAAATTCACGCAGTTAGATTGCATTTCGATATTGTGGGAGTCATGCATTACATCGATATTTTCTTGCATCCTCCTCTTCATGTCAGCATTATCAGCGCTCAAGATCAACAGTTTATTGTACAATGCTTTGAAATATCGGACCTGTTCCACACACATTGTCTGCTGCTATTGCCACCATTCCCTGATTCTGACCACTATTCCATGCAGATCGGCTGTAAGATTTGCATCTCTGTTATCCAGCCACATATCCAATGAGGCTTGGTGTTTTTCCATCTTCTCAATCTCTGCAAAGATTGCCTTGAAGACTTCTCGAACCTCAACTGTCACCTCTGTCTCAGCTGGCGGCCAAGCAGCATCAAAATCAAAATTTGCTGGGACGATGGTATTTGTGGGAATGACTGGATCAGGTCTGACGTTGTAGCGTCTCTGCTCTCTAGCTGTTTCTTCATCGAGATCAGGTAGCTCCAGTGAGAAGGGGAAAGTTTCTTCAAATGCATCATCATGGACATATGGGATATGTTCCACGGTTACTCGTGCCTGTTATGTGCTCGGTTGGGTCGAATCTGCTGCAGCGTTGGGAGCCTGCGCAATTGACTGTGATTCAGCTGGGGCCGTTTGTGGTATTGACCCAGCTGGCTGAGCCTCAGCTGTCTTAACAGCTTCTTCGGTCTAAGCTGGTTTTTCCTTTTGAGGTATCTGTTCCTCAGCCATATCAGTGTCATCATCGGAAGATGATGAGACTTGAAGGGGTGGCTCATCATCAAAATTGAATGTTTGACGAGTAGGCTTGAGGTCCGACTTACTTGTACTTGGAAGAACATCCTCAGTTGAGTCTTTTGGATTAGCAACAGGAGAGAACTCAACTTCATCTTCTCCTTCAGGTCCCAGAAAGGTTATGTCAGGGTTGTCTTGGGAATCATGGAGGGCACTTATTTCCTTCTCAGATGCATCATTGATAACAGGAGGAATGTTCTGTGTTGCTGCCTCTTTACCTCGGGAAGTCTCAACCTCCCATAGGCCTTCATTACCTCCTGCAGTCTCAACTCCAGCAAGGCCTTGGACATTCCCTTCGACAGACTCAGCTGTCTTAGGGTCTTCTACGGTGGCATCCACCGGAGTTTCAACTCCGTGGATTTCACTTTCGGTGCCCAGAGTGTTAACTCCCAGGGCAGAACCATCCCATGCCTCGACTGCATCAGCAGCGTCCTCAGCCTGCAGAGCTGTTGGCACTTCAACTGAGACAGACTCATCTGCCTGAGCTTCGTCAGTGACAACCTGCTGTGTTTCTTTTTCTTGTTCCTTCTCCACTTCGCCTCCTAGATTCATGGTGGAGTCATCTGCAGCATCCTCCGACCTAGCTGCAGTGGAGGGAGTTTCCCTCTCAGCTGGCACACCAGCTGAGTGACTTGTGATAGGGTCACTCTTCTCTAGACTCCCGGCTGTGTCCTTTGAGTGTTCAGCCATGGGAGCAGGTGGTAAGACACCTTCAGCAGGGGTTGGCTCATCTTGGGTCCCCAAGTTCCCAGTTTCATCGCCAAGTCCCCTAGATCCATCCTCTGAGTGAGCTGGGGAAGTGAAGGCAGCAATAACAATGGCAATCTGTAGTACCACTCCCAATGGATCAATCTCCAGCTGTGATTTGGAAGACTCTCCAGGTCCTTCCGTCAGTTGTTGCTCATGCATCATCCTGGATTCCTGCATGGCTTGCTGCATTTCCAATTTTTCTGTCGCAGCAGCAGGGTCCAAATCTTCATCACTTTCTGAGAGTACATCAAGATGAGAATGAGTATGATCAGTGGTTCTAGTGAGAGGACAAATGCTGGCTTTCTCACGAGCTTCAGCTTCCTCGGCTAATCTCTCATTTTCTTTTTCCTTGAAGATCTGCAAGATATCTAGGCAGTTCTCTTCATCAAGTGTCTGGACCACTGTGGTCAATCCAAGGAAGTTCATCAATTCTTCTTCTTCCTCGATGAATTCAGGGTGTGCGAACTGCTCCATTGATCGACTAAGCTTCCATTTCCTCCATTCTCTGAGACGATTTTGGATGTCTGGATATGGTGGATAAAACATGATCACATCATCTTCATCATCTTCTCCTTGTTGCCCTTCCTTTTCAGGAATGGAAGGCAACATACTCTGCTGCTCAACTCCTTCAGCAGCATCGGGGGCAGGTGGAGACACAGTCCTGTCAGCGGGGGATTCTGTTGTCTCTGCTGCTTCTTGTTCCTCAGCTGTTCTATCCACAGCTGGGTCTTCAATTTGCCTCTGCTGATCGGCCTCAGCAGACTTGGCTGTTTCATCAATTACTTCGAGATCGTACTTCTCCCGCGAGTTTGAGATCTTTTCAAGCGAGTTGCGGACTCACTTTGTCTTCTCATGTTCAGAACGCTTGATGAGTCTTCTTCTTTTGGTCCTTACCAGAGGAATCTCTGGTTCGGATATGGTTTGCTCAGATTCCTGGGCGGCGGGGGATGGTGCATCCTTCTTTGTCTGAGGAGCTGCCTTTCTTGGCTTGGCAGTCCTCTTTTTCTTGATGGTTGGAGAAGGTATTTGAGGTTCCTTCTCTGCCTCGGCTACAGGGGCAGGTGACTCGGCTGCAGGGGTAGGTGCAGTCTTCTTCTTCTTCACTATTGGGGCATCAGTCTTCTTTCCAGCTGTATGGGCAGCTTTCTTCTTCGGAGGGGAGGCAACAGCTGTTTCCTCGGGGTCAGCTGATTCCCCCTCGATGGTATCCGCCCTCTTGGCGTATGCTCTCTTCTGGGCTCCTGAAAGGTTTGCCCGAAACATCTTCTTATTGACTTGGAACGCCTTTCCATGTCTGACTGGAACGCCCTTCACCTCCATCAGCCGGCTAACCACAAGGGCATATCCCAAGGATCCTCCGAACGACCCATCGTCCTTGAAGGACTTGTTTCCAACATTCTGGCAGAGTCTGCTGTAAACAAACTCAGCCCAGTTTACCTTATTCTCCTCCATGATCGCAGCCATGACGATCAACTTGGTCTTGGACAGCTGATTGAAGCTTCCAAACTATATGTCTACACATTTGGCTACGATATCCAGCAGCTTATGGTAATTGCCCTTCAGCAGCTTCTTATCAGCTATGTAGACAACCTTCGCATCACATTTAGGTTTAGCCACTTCCTTCCATGCATCAGCCAAGTTTACATCAGCCTCAAATATCTCAGACACACCTTCCGACGGCAGCAAACAATCTTCGCTAGATCTTCAGTAGTGATGGTAAACTCCTTGCCGTGAATAGACGACTTGATGCCTTCGTCATGAACTTCAGCGTTCACGTAGAATTGGGTGACTTCTTCAACATAAGTCATCTGAAACTCCATTGTGAGAAAGGGTTTTAGTCCAGACTTCTCGATTTTGTCGGCTATCTTCTTCACAAAGGTTTCATTGGAACCCTGTTTGACCATTCCTTCGAAATCCACGGTAGAACTAGTGTGGATTTGCTTCCCTAGTTTGGTGAAATCATAGGTTGATACCATTTCAGTGGTTTTTACCGAACGAACTTGATGAACTTGCTTTGAAGATTTGGTAGGGTTTGAGAGAAAAAAAAATGCCTTCTTTGCTTTTGGAGAGATGAACAGTTTTGAGTAATGTGATAGAGAAACTGAACAAAATGGTATATATGGGTTGTTAAAGGATGTGCTTTCGGTTTATGGAATTTGATCAAGATCGACGACTCAGATTTAGCACGCCGATTAGCATTTAATTTTTCGCATTTAATGCGACAGCATTTATATCCAATCATAGGCTTTGTCGTGCAGCTTTTGATTGTTCCTGTCATTATTACGCTAACGTCATTCTTAAAAACATTCCCGCTTATTAAAAACGACTGCGTTTTTGTCACTTAGCTCATAAATGATTCAACTTACTCCTTAGCTGACTCAACTCTTCTTCTCTCTATTCATGTAGTGACGCAGCTGTCAGCTTACTCGATACAGCTGACTTTCCGATATGGCTGATTCACTTAGCTGATTCACACGTTCTGTTCTATTTTCATCTTTTCATCTTTCATCTCTTCTCCTTGAGTCTTCTGAGTGTCAACTCAGCTCAATTAACCCTAGCTCATGCTTAAGTTCTTCAAATCTTGATTCACATAATGGCTTTGTGAATATGTCAGCTAACTATTTGTCAGTTGAGATGTATTCCAAGGTGACGTCTTTCTTTTCAACATGATCTCTTATGAAATGATATCTGACATCAATGTGCTTTGTTCTTGAATGCAACACAGGATTTTGAGTGATTGCAATAGCACTTGTGTTATCACACATAATTGGAATCTATTTTTCTTCTACATCATAATCTCTCAGCTGTTGTCTCATCCATAAGACTTGGGCACAGCAGCTGCCCGCAGCTATGTACTTCACTTCAGCTGTAGATGTGGCTATTGAATTTTGCTTCTTGCTAAACCAGGAAACCAATCTGTTTCCAAGCATTTGACAGGTACCTGAAGTACTTTTCCTGTCAACTCTACATCCAGCATAGTCAGAGTCTGAATAGCCAATTAGTTTGAATCCACCTTCCTTTGGATATCATAAGCCGACTTCCTGGCATCCCTTCAAATATCGTAGGATTCTCTTAGCTGCAGTCATATGGCTTTCCTTTGGAGCAGATTGGAATCTTGCACATACATCTACAGCAAAAGTGATGTCTGGCGTACTTGCTGTGAGATAGAGCAGTGATCCAATAAGTGCTCTGTATGTGGTTTTATCCACATGCTTTCCATTTGCATCCATGTTCATCTTGACTGATGTATTCATTGGTATCTTCACAGAAGATTTCTCTTCCATACCAAATTTCTTCATTAAATCTCTGGTATACTTTGTTTGACTTATGAAGGTCCCATACTTCAGCTGTTTAACTTGAAGTCCTAGAAAGAATGTCAGTTCTCCCATCATGCTCATTTCAAATTTGCCTTGCATGAGTTTTGAGAACTTATCACACAGCTCTTTGTTTGTGGATCCAAAAATAATGTCATCCACATATATTTGAACAAACAGTATACTATCTCCATCTTGAATTATGAAGAGTGTTCTGTCTACCTTGGCTTTGGTGGATCCATTGTCTGTAAGAAATTGAGATAATGTATCATACCATGCTCTAGGTGCCTGTTTCAATCCATATAGGGCTTTCTTGAGCTTGTACACCTTATCTCCAAGAGTCTTCTGCTCAAATCCTGGAGGTTGCTGAACATAGACTTCTTCTTCCAATAATCCATTTAAGAATGCACTTTTTACATCCATTTGATATACAATGAAGTTCTTGTGTGAAGCATAGGCAAGAAACATCCTTATTGCTTCTAATCTTGCAACAGGAGCAAATGTTTCATCAAAATCTATTCCTTCTTCTTGGCAATACCCTTTGGCTACCAATCTTGCTTTGTTTCTTACCACAGAACCTTCTTCATTCATCTTGTTTATGAAAACCCATTTTGTGCCAATAACATTTTGATGGGTTGGTCTTTGCACCAATTCCCATACTTTATTCATTTCAAACTGATTCAGCTCTTCTTGCATGGCTTGAATCCTGTATCATCCAGTGCTTGGGACACATCTTTTGGCTCTATTTGGGAAATAAAACAAGTGAACATAGCTTCTGGTTGAGCTTTGGATCTGGTTCTTACACCATCTCTTACATCTCCAATGACTAGCTCTGGTGGATGGTCTCTCAGCCATCTCACATCTGGTTGGAGTAAGTCAGCTGGGTTTAGTCGTCTTGCAGTTGTGTTGTCTTAAGCAGCTCTCTCATCATCACTTAGTTGCAAATTTTCCAGCTGTCTTTGAGATTCAACTATTTCACCTTCATCTTGATTGATTACTCCAGCTTCAGCTTCAACATAGGGACTCTTCTGCATAATTGGTTGATTCAGCTTATCAGCTAACTTTTCTATGTCTTCTTCATTTACATTGGGCTCATCAAAAACCACATGGATAGACTCTTCTGTGACCATAGTCCTCTTGTTCAGCACTCTATAGGCTTTACTTTCAGCTGAGTATCCCAAAAAGATACCTTCATCAGCTTTAGCATCAAAAGCCTTTAGATTATCCTTGCCATTGTTGTGGATGAAGCATTTACATCCAAATATTCTAAAGTATGCAATATTTGGCTTTCTCCCTGTCCAAATCTCATAGGGAGTTTTTGTCAGATGTCTATTTATCATGCATCTATTTTAAGTATATCATGCAACATTGATAGCTTCAGCCTAAAATCTTTTTGGCAATCCAGCTTCAGCTAACATGGTTCTTGCAGCTTCCTTGAGAGTTTTGTTTCTTCTTTCTACTACTCTATTCTGTTGTGGAGTCCTTGTTGCAGATAATTCATGAGCTATACCATTTTCAATACAGTACTGAGTTATTATTCTATTGACAAACTCAGTCCCTCTATCAGATCTTATCTTTATAATGGTTTGACTCTTCTCATTTTGAACTTTTTTCATCAGTTGAGGTAACTTCTGCAAAGTTTCCTTCCTTTTACACATGAAGGTTGTCCGTGTATATCTTGAGTAATCATCCACCACTACTAGAGTGTATTTCTTTCCACTTATGCTAGCTGGCTCAACTGGACCATATAGATCCATTTGCAACAGATGTAATATCCTTGTTGAAGATGGACTTGACTTCTCTTTGAATGATGATTTGATCTGTTTTCCCATCTAGCATGCATCACAAACACTTTCCTTCTTGTACACTGAGTTTGGTAGTCCTTCTACAAGATTACTCCTTGCAAGCTTGTTGATTGTCTTGAAATTCAGGTGACTCAGCTTCTTGTGCCACATCCAACTTGATTTGGCTGTACTCTTTGCTAGCAGACAAGTGCTTGGTGTGGCAGTCGACCAATCTACCACATACATGTTCTTTTGTCTGGATCCTTGCAACACTACTTCATTTGATTCAGTGTCTTTGATTTGGCATACTCCCATATTGAATCCAACATTATACCCCTTGTCACAGAGTTGGCTGATGCTTAACAAGTTGAAGTTGAGGCCTTCAACGTATGCAACATCTGTGATTTCTAATCCATTTTTCTTGATGGATCTTGTGCCTCTTATTTCCCCTAGAGCTTCATTCTTCCAAATATGACTTTTGTGCCTCTAATCTCCTTGAATTTTGACAGATTTTTCTTATTTCCTGTCATGTGTCTGGAACAGCCACTATCTATGTACCAGGTTCCTTGGCACTCACCTGTTCCTTGAACCTGTAATCAAGGAAATTAGTTTTTAGGTACCCATACTTGCCTGGGTCCTGAGGGGTTAGTACTGTAAGATGATCCAACCAACCTATAGCGAAATGATCTGACTCTAAGAGGTTACTATCTATCTGTGCCATAATTATAATTCACTTTGGCAAATTGCTTAGGGGCTTTAGGTTCATACATCTATCTCTTTGGTCTGTATGCCTGTGTGTGTGTTTTAGCTTTGTTGCCTTCTTTGGGTAGTTGTGATATCTCTGAGTGTAGTGCTTGGGTGCATATGTGTGCTGATGATAGCTCTATTGCCTTTGGAATGACCTTTGCAGAGTTCTAGGTCTTTGCCATTTTGGCATGTATTCTATAGGTCTTGGCTGATATTTCACATTATTCCAATCAACTTGACTTGGGTAGTTTCCACCATTCCCATCATTTGTGTTCTTTTGATAGAACTTCTGTGGATTTGGTAGCTCTATTTCTTCTTCACAGAGTACTTCATGTTTGGAGTTTGCTGAGGAACTCTGCTTGATTTCTTCTCAGTTGTCCGTTCAACATACTCAACTGGCTGTTTTCCTTTTCCTTTATATCCAAGGCAAGTTTGTTTGTGATTGTGCTTTGGAATGGATGTGTGTGCAACTTTTGGTGTCTTGGATTTTTGAGATGCTTCATTACTTGAAGATCCTTTTTCCCAGATCACTCTTGGAGTTTGACTGTGCACAAAGGAATTGAATCATATGCTTGTCTTGTCTCCACATTCTTTTTGTCTTATGATAAGGTCATCCAATAATTTAGATGCCTTTGTGAATGAAGCAATCACATTTTTGAGATCATTTTCTCTCTTTTCTATAGCAGTTATCTCTGCTACTAGTTTAGCATTTTCAGCCTTCACCTCTTTATTCTCATCAGCTATGTGACTTAGAGTACTCAGCTTCTTAGTCAGCTGTGTGTTTTGGCTTTTAAGCTGGCTGTTTTCCTCATTTAATAGTGAGTGTGAGGATTTAATGTGCTCAAAGTCTTTCATCATTTTGCCTAATGAATCATAAAGATCAGTGGGTGATGAAATGTGTGTGTCACAATCACTATCACTAGAATCTAAATGAGATGAGTTAGAGTGTATCTCATCTTCATGGTCAGGTTGATCTTGTTCTTTGGCCACTAGACAGATTAAGGCTTCTTTTTCAGAGTCACTTGAGTAGTCAACTTCACTACTTTCTGAGTCTGCTGTATATTTTGACTTAGTTGTTTCAGCAGTCTCAGCAGCCAACATTGCTCTTTTATTTTCTTGTCTTCTTTGTCTGAAGACTCTTCTTTCATCTTCATTCCAGTATTTATTGACTACAGGATATGGACAGTCAATAGCAAAGTGTCCTGGTTGTCTGCAATTCCAACATAGGTGTTAAACTTTCTGATCAACTCTCTCATTTCTTGGGTTGGCAGGTCTTTGATATTCGACCTTTTGATACTCAGCTCTCTTTGGTGGCCTATCTTCCCTTGACTTGGAGGGAGAGGAATGTCTTCTGGAGGATTCACCTTTGTTTCTTTTGTAGTTCTTATTGAAGAACTTGTTGAATCTTTTAACCATCAAGGCAATTTCCTCCTGGTCAATGATTTGTTTGGTCTCAGCTCTCTTCCCTTCCTTGACTATGAGTGCAGCTGTTTTGGGTACAACTGTCTCCTCTTGATCTTTTCTTATCAGTTCGAACTCATAAGCTTTGAGGTCTGAGAATAGTTCATGATTGGATGTTTTTGATAGGTCCATTGAGTGCCTCAGAGCCATGGTCTTCATTTCCCACTTAGCTGGGAGGCTCCTTAGTATCTTCATACACATCTCCTTCTGTGTGTATTCTTTCCCAAGTGTTGAGAGCTCATTCGTAATTTCAGTGAATCTAGCATCCAGCTGATCCATTGTCTCACCTGCAAGCATTTTAAAATTTTCAAATTTTTGAACAACAACAGATAATTTGTTTTCCTTAATTTGCTCAGATCCTTCACAAATTAAGGTTAGTTTATCCCAGATTTCTTTGGTTGTCTTGCAAGATTTGACTTTGCTAAACATGGCTTTGTCCAAAGTCTTGTAAAGTATATCCTTGGCCACATTGTCCAAGTTGTATCTTTTTCTGTCATCATTTGTCCATTCACTCTTGGTTTTTCAACCATAATCGGTCTAGAGGAGCAAATCTTCTCCTACAAATGCATCGATTCTCCTTGCAAAATGTGCTCACCTTCATTATTTGCGAGTGGCCCATCCTCTATCACTATCCACATCTCATCATGTAAAGCTGATAGATGAGCCTGCATACGTATCTTCCAGTCATCAAATTCTTCAATGGTGAACATAGGAATGCGTGTCAAATTTGCTTCCATGATAATAACTTTGCTGTTTTAAGAATGGCTTTTGAAAGAACAAGTGTTAAAAACTTCTTTAAAAGATTGGAGATCTAGTTCAAGAACTCATCATGGAAGGCTCAATGAACCAACCGCTCTGATACCACTTGTAGGTCCCAAGGGGTGTGAGTAAGGTTTAGAAGGGGGTTGAATAAACCTTACCAACTTTTCGAATTTAGTCCTTTTAAATTAATTCAGAGTTAATTTCACAGATATGTCCTTGATGGACAACTAAGTTAGTTAACCAACAGAGTTAGCCACTCAACAGACTCGACTGAGCTGTTGATAGAATAACTCAGCTGTTTAGTCTAATACTTAATTTGGCTGAGATGAAATTTTCAGCGGAAGACTTAACACCCTTGAATTTGGTTTAAGTTTGTTTTTAACACTTGGTTTTAGCACTTTGTTAATTATCAGTTGGATAGCAAATTATCAGCAGATATAAAATGATATGCAGAAATTAAATGCTGAAATGTAAATGACACAATAATTTTTATAGAGGTTCGAAGATGGGGTAATTCTTCTAATCCTCTCTTCTCCAACTGCTGGAGGAATCCACTAAGTATTGATCGAGTACAAAGTGGTTATCACCCGATGCAAGTTTTTTTTTTTTTTTTTATATCAAATAATCAAAATGCCATACAATATCATGCCCGTCAAGGCGGGAGAAAATCAAAGAACAAATAACCTATCACTACGATATCTAGAAAGACTATCATAGAGAGAAATCTAAAGAATAAAAGGAGAATCAATGATCTATGAAAATCGCTCGGATATCCCACCGGTCCATCCGAATGAGCGCAAGAAGGTGGTGAGAAGCCGTGCCTCGTCCGATGCAAGTTTTGATCACACAAACAACTTGATCCTTTGGGACTCGGTCCGAGATGCCTTGGTCACACACTGGCATCTCGTCGACTCGCTTCTTCACTTACCGCCTGCTACTTGTCACTTGCTCAAGCTTCTTGGATTTGATCACGAAGCACTCCAATGACTTGTGACTGGTTCGACCTTGAACCTTTCTACAATCCTCCTTGGAATGTAGACCCCTTTTTGATTCCTCAGCCTTTTATAGTGAACTTTCAAAAATCTGCCCGTTGAAGAGATGGGCTGATTTTCAAACGTCACTTGTGTTCGTTGGCTTGTCTTGTTGCAGTCCTTGATATTGACATTTCCTCGTATTAAATGAGTATTCAGCTTTTCAGAGTCTGACACAAGGTGCAGTGCTTCCCATTGGTTTATTCCTTTTGCACGCTTCAGGGACTGAGCACTTTAAGACATGGCAGCATGGAAGTATTAATTGTTTAGGTAATATTCTTAACTTCTGTGCAACGGATTCTTTTCAGTTGTCTTGACTTGACTGCCTTTTCCCCAGGTGACTTGAGTCTGCTCCAATGATTGAAAGACTCATCTGTCACTTCAACTCGTCTTGGCTACTTGAGTTGACTTGACTTACACTTCACACAACTGTATCCCAGCTGATACTCATTCAGTCGAGTTCTCGACTTCTCCTCCTTGCCATACTCAGTTGTTTCACAGCGGAGTCTTCATTTTAGCCTTCAGTAAACTTCTTGTATATCCAGGCATAGCTGACTTGACTCAGCTCATATAGCCCTATCTATTACAATACAAATTACAAGAAAATGGGGTGCCAACTTTCTAGTCTAAGTTTTACGTGGCATTCATCAAAATCTAATAAATAAATTTCCCAACACACCTTGTGTCAGGCACTTGCAATTCTACGAAGATATTTAATATGAGGAAGGGTCAACATCAAGGACTACAGACCAAGACAAGCCAACGAACACAAGTGACATTTGAAATTAGCCTATCTCTTCAATGGGCAAAATTTCAAATGTGCACTATAAAAGGCAGAGGAAGTTATTGAGAAGAGGTTACCTGAACCACGAACAAGCAAGCAATATTCAAGCATCTAACCTGCAATATTCTCATAAACATTCAAGCAATTCCTCAAGCCTGAAACTCGAAGGAAATCGATCCAACACAAGTTGTGAAGTAAAGACAACATCAAATCTGTTGAAGATGAAACTTTTGAAGAAATCAAAGGGGTCTACTTTCCAAGCTAGGATTGTAGAAAGGTTCCAGGTCGAACCATTATCAAGTTTGTTGGAGGGCTTCGTGATCAAATTCAAGAACTTGAGAAGTGAGCTACAGTAGCAAGGCAACTGCCCTGTGAAGAACCTGAGCCGCAAGAGAAGCCAGCTGCGTGATCAAGGCTGTCTCCAGACTGTTCACCGCTTTGTAAACTGATCTATTACATAGTGGATTCCTCCAAGAGTTGGAGAAGAGAAGATTAGAAGAATTACCCCATCTTCGAACCTCTATAAAAACATTTTTGTCATTTACTTTCAGCAAACTTACTTTCCTGCACATTTAATTTATATATGCTGTTAAGTATTATGTTTGCTATCCGACTGATTAATGACCAAGTGCTAAAAATCAAAGTGTTTAAAACAAGATAAAATCTAATCCAAGGGTGTTAAGTCTTCCACTGTTAAAAACCAATCAACCTAGTTAAGTATTTGGCTTGAGCAGCCGAGTTATACTATCAACAGCTCTATCGAGTCAGTTGAGTGGGTAACTTAGCTGTCCATCAAGGACACAACGGTTTGAGTCAACTCTGTTGAATTATTTTAAAAGGACTAAATCGAAAATTTCAAAATGCTTGCAGGTGAAACCTTGGGAAGGAATATACACAAAAGGAAATGTGTATGAAGATCTTAAGAAGCCTCCCAGCTGAATGGGAAATGAAGGTTATGGCCCTGAGACATTCAATGGACCTCTCAAGAACATCTAACCATGAGCTATTCTCAGACTTCAAAGCCTATAAGTTTGAACTAAGAAGAAAAGAGCAAGAGGAGACAAATGTACCCAAGACAAATGCATTAATGGTTAGTGATGGAAAGAGAGCTGAACCAAAGGAAGCCATAGACCAGGAGGAAATTGCCCTGATGGTCAAAAGATTTAACAAGTGAGACCTCCAGGAGACATTCAACTCCTTCCAAAATCAAGGGAAGACAGGCCACCCAAGAGACCTGAGCATCAAAAGGTTGAATATCAGAGAGCTGATAATCCAAGAACAGAAAGAGCTGATCAAAGAGCTGAGAACTTGTATTGGAACTGTAGACAACCAAGACACTTTGCAGTTGATTGTTCTTATCCACCAGTCAACAAATATGGGAATGATGAAGAAAGAAAAGTCTTCAGGGAAAGAAGACACGAAAAGAAGAAAGCCATGTTAGATGCTGAAACTGCTGAGACAATCAAGTCCAAAGAAGTAGCAGACTCAGAAAGTAGTGAAGCAGACTACTCAAGAGATTCTGAGGAGGCGGCTATGATTTGCCTTATGGCTAAAGAACAAGATCAACCAGATCAAGAAGATGAGGTACACTCTAACTCATCACATTCAGATTCAAGTGATAGTGATTGTGATACACACACTTTATCACCCACTAATCTTTATGATTCATTAGGGAAAATGATGAAAGATTTTGAACACATAAAATCCTCACACACTATTCTAAGTGAGGAAAACAGTCAGCTTAAAAGCCAAAACTCATAGCTGACTAAAGAGCTGAGTACTCTAAGTCTTATAACTGATTAGAACACTAAACTGAAGGCTGAAAATGCAAAGATCACATCATAGTTAACTGCTACAGAAAAGAGGGAAAAAGTTCTCAAAAATGTGATTGCCTCATTTACAAAGGCATCCAAATCATTGGATGATCTTATTATGAGTCAAAAAGAATGTGGAGATAAGACAGACATAAAATTTAATTCCTTTGTGCACAGTCAAACTCCAAGAGTGATTTCGGAAAAAGGATCTTGAAGTAATGAAGCATCTAAAAAATCCAAAACACCAAATGCTGCACCCACATTCACTCCAAAGAACAATCACAAACAAACTGGCCTTGGATACAAAGGAAAGGAAAACAAATTGAGTATCTTTGAGAGGACAACTGAGAAGAAATCCAAATGAGTTCCTCAAAGAAACTCCAAATGAAAAATACTCTGTGAAAAGCAAACAGAGCTACCAGAAACCCTAGAAATTTCATCAGAGAAACACACATGATTGGAATGGTAGAAACTATCCAAACTGTGCTGATTGGAATAATGTGAAACATTAGTAAAGACCTAAGGAATACAAGCCAAAATGGCAAAGACCTAAACTTCAGTAAAGGTCATTCCAAAGGCAAAAGAGCTATTATCAGCACACATGTGCATCCAAGCACTACACTCAGAAATACCACAACTACCCCAAGAAAGCAATTGCTAAAACACAAACACAGGCATACAGACAAAAGAGACAGTTGTATGAACCTAAAACCCTCAAGCAATTTGCTAATGTGCACTATGATTATGGCACTGATAGATGGCAACCTCTTAGTGTCCAGTCTTTTGGCTATATAGGTTGGTTGGATAATCTTATAGCACTAACCCTTCAGGACCCAGGCAAGTATGGGTACCTAAAAACTGATTTCCTTGATTGCAGGTTCAAGGAACAGCTGAGTGCCAAGGAACCTGGTACATGGATAGTGGTTGTTCCAGACATATGACAGACAACAAAAAAACTCTGTCAAGATTCAAAGAGATTAGAGGTGCAAAAGTCATATTTGGAGGAAATGAAGCTCCAGGGGAAATCAAAGGCACATGATATATCAAGAAAAATGGATTGGAAATCACAGATGTTGCTTATGTTGAAGGCCTCAACTTCAACTGTTAAGCATCGGCCAACTCTGTGATAAAGGCTACAATGTTGGATTCAACATGGGAGTGTGCCAGATCAAAAAAGCTAAATCAAATGAAATAGTGTTGCAAGGATCAAGACAGAAGAATATGTATGTGGTAGATTGGTCTACTGCTACACCTAGCACTTGTCTATTAGCAAAGAGCACAGCCGAATTTCAAGACAATCAACAAGCTTGCAAGGAGTCATCTTGTAGAAGGATTGCCAGACTCAGTGTACAAGAAAGAAAGTATATGAGATGCATGCCAGATGGGAAAGCAAATAAAGTCTTCATTCAAGGATAAACCAAGTCCTTGTTCGACAAGGATATTACATCTGTTGCATATGGATTTATTTGGTCCAGTTGAGCCAGCCAACATAAGTGGAAAGAAATACACCCTAGTGGTGGTGGATGACTATTCAAGATATACATGGACAATTTTCATGTGTAAAAAGAAAGAAACTTTGCAGAAGTTACCTCAGCTGATGAAGAGAGTTCAAAATGAAAAGAGCCAAACCATTATAAAAATAAGATCTGACAGAGGAACTGAATTTGTCAATGGGATAATAACTCAGTATTGTGTTTAAAATGGAATTGCTCATGAGTTATCAGCTGCAAGAACTCCACAGCTGAATGGAGTGGCTGAAAGAAGGAAGCTGCAAGGACCATGTTAGCTGAAGCTGGATTGCCTAAGAGATTTTGGGCTGAAGCCATTAACATAACATGCTATACTCAAAATAGATGCATGATCAACAGGCAATTGACCAAGACTCCCTATTGAGATTTGGACAGGGAGAAAGCCAAATGTTGGATATTTCAGGATATTTGGATGTAAATGTTTCATCCACAACAATGGCAAAGATAATTTGAAGGCTTTTGATGCTAAACATGATGAAGGTATCTTTTTGGGATACTCAGCTGAGAGAAAAGCCTGTAGGGTGCTGAACAAGAGGACTATGGTTACAGAAGAGTCTATCCATGTGGTCTTTGATGAACCTAATGTAAATGGAAATGACATTGAAGAGTTAGGCGATAAAGTTGAATCACCAACTATGCATAAGAGTCCTTATGTTGAAGCCAAGTAAGAGCACTCAACCCATATGAAGATGAGATAGTTGAATCTCAAACACACTGAAAGTCTCAAATCGAATGAAAATGAAAGAGTCTGCTTCAAGACAACTTAGTTGTGAGACGGCTAATCCTTGCAGACTTACTCCAACCTGATGTGAGATGGCTGAGAGACCATCCACCAGAGTTAGTAATTGGAGATTTTAGAGATGGCATAAGAACCAGATCCAGAGCACAACATGAAGCTATGTTCACTTGTTTTATTTCCCAGATAGAGCCTAAAGATGTGTCTCAAGCATTGGATGACACACATTAGATTCAAGCCATGCAAGAAGAGCGGAATCAGTTTGAAAGAAATAAAGTATGAGAATTAGTGCAGTCGCCAACCCATCAAAATGTTATTGGCACAAAATGGGTTTCAAGAAACAAGATGAATGAGGAAGGATCTGTTGTAAGAAACAAAGCAAGATTGGTAGCCAAAAGGTATTGCCAAGAAGAGGGTATAGATTTTAATGAAACCTTTGCTCCTGTTGCAAGATTGGAAGCAATAAGGATGTTTCTTGCCTATGTTGCACATAAGAACTTCATTGTGTATCAAATGGATGTGAAGAGTGCATTTCTAAATGGACTATTAGAGGAAGAAGTTTATGTTGAACAACCTCCAGGTTTTGAGCAAAACACTATTGGAGATAAGGTCTATAAGCTGAAGAAAGCATTATATGGATTGAAAGAAGCACCAAGAGCATGGCAAGATACATTGTCTCAATTTCTAACTGACAATGGATTCACCAAAGGCAAAGTTGATAGAACACTCTTTAAAATTCACGATGGAGAGAGTATACTGCTTGTTCAAACATATGTGGATGACATCATTTTTGGTTCCACAAACAAAGAGCTGTGTGACAAGTTCTCAAACCTCATGTAAGGTAAATTTGAGATGAGCATGATGGGAGAGCCGACTTTCTTCCCAGACTTCAAGTCAAGCAAATGAAGGATGTAACCTTCATAAGTCAAACAAAATATACCGTAGATTTGATAAAGAAATTTGGCATGGAAGAGAAGTCTTCTCAGAAAAATTCCAATGAATACTTCATCCAAGATGGGCATGGATGTAGATGGCAAAACTCGTTGATCAAACCGATATAGATCACTCATTGGATCATTGATCTATCTAACAAAGCGCAAGCGAGCCGACATCACATTTGCAAAGTAGGTGTATGTGCAAGATTTCAATCTACACCAAAGGAGAGCCACATGATCGCAAATAAGAGAATCCTAAGATATTTGAAGGGATGCCAGGAAGTTGGCTATGGTATCCAAAGAAAGGTGGATTCAAGCTGATTGGTTAGTCGACTCAATCAAGAGAGAAAGATGATGAGAAAAGGAAAAGATAAAGTTTCACATTTCAAACTAGGTAAAACAAATTTCCCCGGTCGGGAAGTCAACAGATTGAGTTAGGCGACAATCGAGTCACTTCATGAGAAGAGAGAAGCGAGTTAAGTCACTTTGGATATAAGTTTCTAATCATTTATGAGCTAAGTGATAAAAAACGCATTGTTTTAATTAAGCGGGAATGTTTTTAAGGATGACGCCGGCATAATAATGATGGTCATAGTAAAAGTCGCACAAAGAAGCCATATGATTGGATATAAATGTTGCTGCGCATTTAATGCAGGAATTAAATGCGTTTTTGAAACTCTAAATCTTAGCCGTTGATTTTGATCAAAAATTTCAAAATCCAAAATATGTCCTTTCACGTCCCTTATATATGGAACCTCGCATTTCTCTCTCCTCACACGAACTATTCATCTTCAAGCAAAGAAATTATTTTCTCTCTGAAACCAGTGTGAACCCTAGTTTCTCTCAAGCAAGTTTTTCTTATTTCAATCGGTAGAATCGTCTGAAAATGGCTCCAAAGCTTGATTACATGAAGCTCTCAAAGCAAATCCACACTGGTTCTTCAGTGGATTTTGAAAGAATGATCAAGTAGGGTATCGATGAGACTCTAGTCAAGAAGATAGCTGAGATGTTGGAGAAGTCCGGCCTAACGGACTGTTTGACGATGGAGTACACTCATACATACCTTGAAGAGGTCGCTATGTTTTACGTGAATGCAGAAGTGCATGACGATGAAATTAAATCTTCTGTCCACAGCAAGGCCATCAAACTGACTGCAAAAGACCATGTTGAGCACTGTTTGTTGCCCGAGGAGGGCTTACAGGACATCTGTGAGGCAGATGTCGACTTAGCTGCGGCTTGGAAAGAAATTGCCAAGCTTGAGTGTGCTACGAAAGTGGTCTATACGGCCAACAAGGATTCTTTGAAGGACGACTATCACAAGTTGATGGATGTCGTCTCGAAATGTGTTGACATGAAATTTGGAAGCTTCAATCAACTGTCCAAAACTAAGCTTATCGTGATGGCTATGATCATGCAAGCAAAGAAAGTTAACTGGGCTGAATTTGTTTACAGCAAACTCTACCAAAATATGTTGAACCTTTAAGGTGGATGGGTCCTACGGATGTTCCCTGGGCTATGGCCTGGTTATTGGCCATCTTATGGAGGTGAAGGGAATTGCATTATGCCATCGCAAACCCTTCCATGTCAACAAGAAAATATTCAGAGGAAACCTCTCAGCAGCCCAGAAAAGAGCCCATGCTAGAAGGGCTGATACCAGTAAGGGGGAATCAACTGATCCTGAAGACACAGCTGAGACCCCTTCACCAAAGAAGAAAGTTGCGGTATCCAAGACTGCTATGGCCCCACAGCCAAGCCAAAGAAAGAACTTGCTCCCGCAGCCAAGTCCAAAGCTCCTACCCATGTAGCCGAGTCATCTGCCCATGCAGCCGAGACTCCTACCCACGCAGCCGAGATAGTTGAGAAACACCATATTCCCACCCCTATCATAAAGAAGAAGAGGACTGCCAAGTAAGAAAGGCAACTGTCTCTAAGAAAAGTCCAAAAGATTTCACTTTTGAGCAACCTGAGAATGTTAAACCAGAGGTTCCCCTGCTCCCATCCAGGAAGAGACGGTTGTTCAGGCGATCTGAGCTTGAAAAGACAGCTGAATCTAGTACACAGGCGGAGAAATAAACTGAGACTGCTGGTGATCAAGAAGAGCAGTCTCCGGAAACGGTTGATGTATCGAAGCAGTCTGCTGATGGTGATCAGCAAAGATCTACCGAAGACACAACTACAAGGAAGACAACTCAGAAAAGTAAAGCAACCGAGACAACTGAACGTGAAGTTGAAAGAGTTGTCTCCCCTCCTATAACTGATGATGCTGCATCCGAGGATGAGCAAAGTCTGTTACCTCCTATTTCGAAAACTGGAGATGAGGTCGATGATGGTGATGATGTGATTATGTACTCTCCAGTTTACCATGACATTCAAAGGCGTTTGAGGGAATGGAGGTCATAGAAGCTGGATCACTCAAGGATGCAATTCACTCGCCCTGAGTTCATCAAGGAAGAAGAAGAGCTTCTCTGATTCCTTGGTGTTGGTGATGTTCAATCTGCCCTGAATGAAGCCAACTGTATGGACATTCTCTGCATTCTTAAGGAAGAAGAGAATGAGAGAGCTGCCGAGCAAGCCTGAGCCTTGGAGAAATCCAAGATGTGAGCATTTACAGGCTCTCTAGATCATACTCACGAGCATCTTGATAAGCTCTTAGACAGCGATGAAGACATGGATCATGCTGCTGCAGCTGAGAAGTTGGAAATGCAGCAAGCCTTGAAGGAATCCAAAGCCATGCACGAGAAACGCTTACTAGAAGGTCAAGGAGAGTCCTCTCAAACTCTTATACAAACTGATCCTTTGGGAGTGGCACATCAAATTACAACGGACATTGCTGCAGCCATGTCCCCCGTGCAATTAGAGAATGTCTCCCAGAGAGATGGCGATAAAGCTGGGAAGTTGGGCACCCGAGCCAAGCCAACCCCTGAAGAAGGTGTTCTCACACCTGCCCTGGCGGCTGAACACTCAGAGGGCAAAGCCGCGTCTTTGGAGCAGAGTGACCCCACTCTTATTCACTCAGCTGGTGTGCCAGCTATGGGGGAAACTCTCTCCACCACAGCTAGGTTGGAGGAAGTTGTGGGAGACAAATCAATGGAGTTAGGAGGCGAAGGTGAGAAATAATTTGAAAAATAACAGAGTGACATTGAGGAAGCTCGGACAGTTGAGTCTGTCTCAGCTGAAATGTCTACTGCTTTGAAGGCCGATGACGCTACTATCACAGCTGAGGCAAAGGATGGTGAAGCCCTGGGAGTTAACACTTTGGGCTTTGAAAGTGCAATCCAAGGAGTTGAGATTCCTCTGGATGCCAATGTCCAAGACCTTAAGACAATTGAGTCTGTCGAAGAGAATTTAGAAGACCCTTAGATAGTTGAGACCGTCGAAGGGATTGTAGAAGGCCCTGCAGCAGTTGAGACTGTTGGGGGTATTGAAGGCCAATGGGAGGTTGAGACTTCCCTTGGTAAAGATGATAAAATTGAGAACATTCCTCAAATTGAAGATGACATCGCAGATGAAGTTATTGGTGCCCTTCAAGACTCCCAAGAAAACATTGATGCATCATTTTTGGGATCGAAAGATGAAGCTGAGTCCACTCAACATGATAATCCTATGATGGACACAACTGAGGATGTTCACAAATCTCAGAGCCAAGTTAGTGAGCATACGACTCCTATGAGATTCAACTTTGATGATGAGCCAACTCCCCAGGTCTCATCATCCTCCGATGAAGCTGATGATACAACTGAGGACAAGATTACTCAATTGGAAAACCCACCGAGACCGAGGAAGTTGTTAAGACAAATGAGGCTCGGTCATTTAGCAAAACATTTCATATACCCCAATCGAACCGAGTCATCAGTGCAGTTCTCCCACAATCAGAGAAGAATTTACTCCCTCAACTCAGTCACAGGCTCCCATAGTTGTGACCACTGCCAATGAATCTACCGCAACCGAGGCACAACGAGCTGAGTCATCGCAGGCACCTGAGCAACAAGAAATCCTCTATGTGCGCGATGATGCATTCCAAGACATGTTTCCCTTCTCCAAGGATTTGCCTGAATTAGAGGAAGAGACAGCTGCTGAAGAAAGGAGATACACTATAAGGGAAGATCCAGTTATTCCCACAAACACGATTGTTCCACCAGACTTCAATTTTGATGCAGAATGGCCATCAGCTAAATCCAATGTGCAAGCTGAGTTCCGTGACGTTTTCAAGAAAATCTGTGAAGAGATTGAGAAGACGGAACTTCATCAGGCCTTTCTGGATTTGCGTCTGGACAATCGAGATGCCACTCTCACAGCTGATCTGAGAGGCATAGTGGTGAGACTACGGGAATAGACTCAACAGCAGACTGCAATGAGAAGCGAGCAAGTTCGCTATTTCAAAGCTTTATATGGAATGATGCTCGTACGGAGTGCTGATAACTCCATGTAGAGGCAGAGGATGAAGGAGTACATTGAAAGGATAAACAAGTCCAATAAGTCAGATATGGAGCTGTTACAACATTTCCACAAAAATGAGATTGCCAGACTCGAGAACAACATGAATGAAAAATTCAGTCTTCTAATGGCTGAAATGAAGATCGTATCAGCCGAGTCCAAGGCAACATGCTCAGAATTTCGAACCGCGTATGATGCAGCAGACTCCAAGCACAACTCCACCATCAGCTGACTAGACTTTATCCTCGGTGGTTGTTCCTTGGGATACCTCTCTCCTTTGATGATGCCAAAAAGGGGGAAGAGGAGTTCCTCAAGGGTTTGAAAGAAGAGAAATTGAAGAAAGGCGATGCAGCTGAGGGCGAAGGAAGTTCATAGGAATTAAAATTGATGTTCGCTGAAACCCCTCAGCAATGTCAAGTCACAACTGATATTCTCAGCAAGCTACCCATGAGATTACCAATCGAAAAAGCTGCAGTGGCCATGAAAGATAAGAGAAAGGTCATCGAAGGTGCATTTGAAAAGGTAGTTGAGAATACGTTAGCAAGAGTGGAAGAGTTGTTGAAGCAGCATGGTGGTCTTCCAACAGGATTAGAGAACGTCATGATAGAGCCCCCCAAAGAAGTTATACCAGATGCAGGATCTGAGCTTAGATCCATGGAAGAATTTCAAACCTTGGAAGTTGAAGGCTACTTTGAAGGAATGACCTTGACTCAAGCCTGGGAGTTCTACTGGGAAAAAGGCCTGGAAGTGTGCAACAAAGCTGAGAAACAGCAGAGTGCAAGCAGTCACTCAACTGGTAAATCCAAGTCTCCTGTATAATACACTCCTAGAGGAAGAGGAGCAGAGTCAAGAAAGGGAAGACAAAGTGGCACTGAAAGAAGTTCTCAATCTCGGCCAAGGCCGAAAGATGTCACTTTCGTGGACCCTGAGAAAAGGGAAATCACATATTGGGCTGGCCATGACCATATTGCAAATTTAGAAGTCGCTCGAAAAATTGAAGAAACAAAGAAGACGATGGCAGAAGAAAGTGCCAGAGCAACCTCTGAATGGGAAGAAAGGCAACGAAGGGATGACCCTGTTGCAAAGCGAGCCTTTGAGAAGAAGAAAAGGAAAGAAAAAGAAAAGAAAAGGAAAAAAACTGAAGAAGAAGAAGATAGAAAGAGGAAACGGGATGATTCAGACACAAGAAGAGCGGGTGAAGAAAGAGGAAGGAAGCAGCAAAGGCGTTGAAGTGTTGTTACAAACCCCTTCGTGTATTTTTGTTGTAAATACATATATGTAAGTCTTATATAATAAGCTTAGTGAATTTCCCTGTAATCTTCACTCTTTATGTATCTTAGTTTAGATATACTATGTTTTGACATGTATACATTTATGTTGCTTTGATACCGAATGTAAACAACTGTGTAAAGGACAAGAATGCTATGAGCAATAAAATGATCCATTTAAGCATACATTCTTTGTTACTGCATTGTCTGTATGTATCTTTGTTGTTTACTTTCTTTGAATGTTTTTAAGTTTTGGCATCATCAAAAAGGGGGAAATTGTTAGGAAATTTATTGAGTAGATTTTGATGATACCATGTAAAACTTAAACTAGCAAGTTGGCACCCCATTTTCCTTGTATTTTGTATTGTAATAGATATGGCTGGAAAAGCTGAGTCAAGTCAGCTATGCCAAGGATTACAAGAAGTCAACTGCGGACTATATGGAGACTCACATGTGTCACCGAGTAATGCCATGAAGAAAGTCAAGGACTCGATCAAGGAAAGTCACTCGAACAATCAGAAGAAGTGTTAGTCAAGTCAACTCAAGAAGCCAAGTCTCAAGTTGAAGTGACAGTTGAGTTATCCAATGACTGGAGCTGACTCAAGTCACCTGGGGTACAAACAACAGTCTAGTCAAGACAACTGACTTAGATCCGTTGATTAAAGTCAAGAATATTACTCAATATAGTAATGTGTGAAAGATGTCAGGTCTAAAGTGTTAGTCCCATAATTATGCAAAAAGAATGAACCAATGGGAAACACTGCACCTTGTGTCAGGCACCTGCAATGCTGCGAAGACATTTAATACGAGGAAGGGTCAACATCAAGGACTGCAGACCAAGACAAGCCAACGAACACAAGTCACATTTGAAATTAGCCTATCTCTTCAATGGGCAAAATTTCAAATGTGCACTATAAAAAGCTGAGGAAGTTATTGAGAAGAGGTTACCTGAACCACGAACAAGCAAGCAATATTCAAGCATCTAACCTGCAATATTCTCATAAACATTCAAGTAATTCCGCAATCCTGAAACTCGAAGGAAATCGATTCAACACAAGTTTTGAAGGAAAGACAACTTCAAATCTGTTGAAGAGGAAACTTTTGAAGAAATCAAAGGGGTCTACTTTCGATGCTAGGATTGTAGAAAGGTTCCATGTCGAACCATTATCAAGTTTGTTGGAGGGCTTCGTGATTAAATCCAAGAACTTGAGAACTGAGCTGAATAAGTCACCGCCTGTGAAGAAGCCGAGTCGCAAGAGAAGCCACCGTGTGTGATCAAGGCCGTCTCCTCGTTTCACCGCTTTGTAAACCGATCTATTACATAGTGGATTCCTCCAGAGTTGGAGAAGAGAGGATTAGAAGAATTACCCTATCTTTGAACCTCTATAAAAACATTTGTGTCATTTACTTTCAACAAACTTACTTTCCTGCACATTTAATTTATATATGTTGTTAAGTATTATATTTGCTATCCAACCGATAAATAACCAAGTGTTTAAAACAAGCTAAAATCTAATCAAAGGGTGTTAAGACTTCCGCAGTTAAAAACCAATCAGCCAAGTTAAGTATTTGGCTTGAGCAAATGAAGATATACTATCAACAAATCTATCGAAATCCGTTGAGTGGGTAACTTAGCTAAAAAGCCAACTTAGTTGTCCATCAAGGACACAACTATTTAAGTCGGGTTCTGAATTATTTTAAAGGGACTAAATCAAAAATTTGGTAAGGTTTATTCAACCCCCCTTCTAAACCTTACTTCACACCATTTGGGACCTACACATACAACTGATGCATCTTATCCCATGGGCCCTTGTTTAATGCATAATTTGCAGCACATGGAGGGTTCAGTTGTCATGGCGGCCGCTAAGGTTTGTGATACACCCTTGAACAAATCTGCTATTTTCCCCTTACAATCATCCTTTGTCCCCCATGTCAAGAAGCAACCCCAGGCACTTCACGATCTTCAATCAATGGGTTTAATCCTAGATTCAACTTACGTGGCCCCCTTTACGGATGAAGGGATGCAGCGATCAACAACGTCTCATGGGGGTTCCACGATTGCGGCCCCTCGTTGTGGCATTTACATGCAGGGGGGCTACCCTTCTTTTGCCCCCCAAGTGCAGCCGACTCCTTGCCTCCTTGGGGGGTCCGGCCCCCTCCATGGTGCTTCTGGGGGGCTGGCCAACTCAGCCACTGGCCATGCCCAGGGGGGTCATGGCCCCTGGGCTGCTAGTTTCTCTGCATGCAGATCACCGGGATTGATTTCAACTGTGGAAGCTACCCAGGTTGCTGCGAAATCTGCACCAAAGACCTTAACTCATGATTTGAACCCCCCCACTTTCGATTCATAATGCTAATGCTAATCTTCATTTGGGCCACACTTTTGCGAAAATTGTTGAAGACAATTCTCATCTTATGGATTCCAATTTTGCCCAGGTCTTAGGTAATCCTACTTTGTTTTCCCATATAGTTGCGGGTAAGATTAATTGTATCCCTAAGCCTGTTAGAAAGGGCGATTATTATTCTCTAACTATTGATGAGAATGTGTATCATCAGCGTCTTGTTGAATTTTCTTACTCGTTGATTGGGCGGGTTATTTTAGGGAAGGGTAATAAGCCATGGCATACTATGCTTTTGCATAAATGGCTTTCCGAAATATGGGGCATTAAAAATGACTGGAAACTAATTCCCTTGGCAAGGGATATTTTTGTGTTAAGTTTTTTAATGCACAGAATCGATCTCGTGCTCGATTCGTGTCAATTGGGCGCTTAATGCGGAACTATTTGGCTCTTTCCCCGGTTCCGACTTTAACCCTTGTAAGGTTCACACGTCGCTTCTAGTGTTTGCGTCGTATTTTTTAGCTCGCTTTGGAATACGGGATCCTAATACTATTTTGGGGATCCCGAGTGCTATTGGTAATCCACTTCAGATTGATCAATGATCCTTGGATGGCTTTTTGGGTCATTTCATTCGCGTGTTGGTGGATATCAATCTCTCGAAACCATTGGAGGATCACATTATAGTGTAACGAGTAGGCCAATGCTAGTTTGTGTCAGTGAGCTATGAGAAAATTCCTGAATTCTGCTCAACATGTAAGGTTACGGGACACTCGACTGCTTCATGGCGTCTTACTGCTACAGAGACTTCAACTATGGAAAGACGACCCACTTCGACTCAGGGACATTCTGGAGCTCTGGGGGGGCATTCTAAATCATCACAAAGGGGTCGCTCCAGAGTTCACAAAGTTTATCATCCAGTTCACAATGTTACGTACAAGGGCAAGGCTGTTGATAACTCAATGGATAATACGGTTTCGACTATGCAGCTGGATTCTCCATCATGTGCCATAGTCACTTGCCCCAATGACATCCACCATGGTAATGCCTTTGAGGCTCTTACCACGGAGGATACCCCAAAACATCTTGATAATATGGTTCTCCCTACTTGCAACCCGGTTCCCAATGCCCTGGTTTCTAACGCTCACTCCTTTCCCACCAGTTTGCCTCTCACAATTCTGCATCCTCTTAAGAACCCTATCCGCACTTTAAGTAGAGCATTTCGGGACAATTCTCATGACACGGCCAAATCCAGGATCCTTCAGAATGTGGCCCACGGGCCATCTCCGGCTATTCATGAGCTCATGATTATTTCGGGTCCTATAGGGCCTAATGAATTGGATTTTGCGGCCTCAGAAAAATGGGCGGATTATGCTGACGAAGTAGCTCAATCGTCTGATTCGGAGACCCACATAACTTCTAACCTTATTGTGCGCTCCATACGGGCCGCCCCACCACCTCCGTCTCAATGAATTGCATCTTCTGGAACATCCGGGGAATTGGGAATGTTGATTTTCGCAATGTTCTTAAAGCTTTCTATCATAAGCATAGACCGTCTATTTTGGCTATTTGCGAGCCTAAGGTGCATATTAATTCGATTTTGGATTCTTACCGGACGAGCTTGGGGTTGAGTTTTGTGACCCAAAATTTTCGTGCTAATGGTCGGGCGGATATTTGGGTTTTCTGTATGTCCGCCATTTATGTCTTACAACAAGTTTTGGTCTCTTCTCAGTGCATTGTTCTTCAGGTTAAGTTGGGTTCTTTGGTTTTTCATATTAGATTTGTGCATGGTCTATGCAATCATTTGGATCGCCGCACGCTTTGGTTGGATTTGATGAATTTGGGTCTTGACGATCTATTGCTTCTTGGGGACTTTAATGCCGTTTTGGGTCATCATGAAAGATTGGGTAGTGGTATTATTTTCCAGGCTTCTTGTCAGGATTTCAGGGGTTTTGGGGTTTTTTGGATGATGCTGGTTTGTTCCCTGTGCCAACTACGGGCAATTCGTTTACTTGGTACGCCACCCGTATGCACCGCTCTCTTCTTTAGGCGAAATTAGACCGAGCCCTTGCCACTTGTCGATTTTTCTCTATTTGGCAAGCGGTTACAGGTTTGGTTCTCCCTCGCATTGGTTCTGATCATCATCCCATCTTGGTTAGTGTTCTTCTCCTAGCAATAGAGTTCCGATTCCGTTTCGTTTTCAGCGCATGTGGGTTTTTCACGATTCTTTCTGGGATTTGGTTGCTTCATCGTGGGCTCATTAGAGTTTAAGCCAGGTTATTAAGTGTTGGAATCATGACGTTTTTGGTGATGTTAATCGCAAGGTGGACAGTCAAATGGAGAAAGTTCGGCAGATTCAGGCGGATATTGAAACTATGGGGTATAACGTGGATCACCGTGAGAGGGAATTTGAGGCCCAAAACGCCCTCTCCCATACTTTGTTATTGCAATCCGAATTCCTTAAGAAAAAATCCCGTACAGTCTGGCTTAAAGATGGGGCGTAATATTGCATTTTTTCATCGATGCTGCAAGATTAAGGAGGGACGATCGGGGATTCAAGGGTTGATGATTGATGGTACTTTTTTAGAGGATCTAGTTATTCCTAGGAATCACATTACCTCTTTTTATTAGGAGATTTTTTCAGACCCTGGGGGTTCCATTGCTGATTTTTCTAGAATTGATCAGGTTATATCTCCGATGGTGGTCCCAACGGACGATGCTCTGTTAACGGCTATCCTTCCGACCCAGAGATTCGGGAGACAGTCTTTGATCTTGGTCCTGACAGCTCTCCTGGCCCAGATGGTTTCACTGGGACGTTCTATCGGTATTCTTGGGATATTATTTCAGATGATGTTATTGCTGTGGTTCGGTTTTTCTTCACTTGTTCAACTCTCCCGTCTGTTGAATGCTAGTTTTATGGCTCTTATACCGAAAACTAAGGATACGAATACCATTGATAATTTTCGCCCGATCATTATGAGTAATTTCCTTTTCAAGGTCATTACTAAGATCTTCGCTACTAGGCTGGGTTCGATTATTTCTTCATACTTGTCTCCTATGCAGTTTGGTTTTATTCCAGGCAGACAGATTCACGACTGCATTGCGCTAGTTTCATAAGGCTTCAATGTGTTGAATGGTCATATGGACAATAACATGATATTGAAAATTGATATTCGCAAGGCTTTTGATACTTTAAACTGGGATTTCCTGCTTCACGTTCTGCATAGGTTGGGCTTCTCGGAGACCTTCATCCACTGGTTACAGTTTATTCTTCAGTCTGCCAGGATCTCGAACTTATTAAATGGTTCGCCTGTGGGTTATTTTGCATGCTTCAGAGGAGTTAGACAGGGTGACCCCTTGTCACCCTTGCTTTTTTCCATTGCGGAGGAGGTTTTGAGTAAATTTATTGAGGCCGCGGTGACTCAGAATCAGCTCAGCCCATTCATTGCGCCTAGAAATATTGCTTTCCCCTCTTTGATTCTTTATGCGGATGATATCGTTATTATGTGTGGGGCTTCTTTGGCTAACGCTCGTATTCTTCAGATTCTCACGAAGTATGCTACCATTTCGGACCAGGTCTTTAACCCTCGCAAATCAAAAGTTTACTTCGGCACCCGAGTTTCTTCCTATGTGTGTGGGCATATTCGAGTATTATGGGCATTCAATCAGGGGCTTTTCCTAAGGTTTACCGAAGGGCACCTATCTTTAAAGGTGCTCCCAAGGCCGCGGTCTTGCAACAGGTTTTTGATAAGATTCTTCTGAAATTTCGTAGATGGAAAGGGACGGCCCTCTCTCTTGCTGGGAGAGTCTGCTTGGTCAACTCTGTGATCACTAGTTCCTTTGTGCATACAATGATGGTGTACAAGTGGTCGAGATCTTTACTTAAGCAAATGGAGATTGCCATGCGTAACTTTATTTGGACTGGTGATGTTAACTCTAAAGGAACAATGGTGGTCCATTGGGCTCGGTGTTGTATGCTTCGGGTAGAAGGCGACCTGAGCCTTTGTTCGATTACCTGTGCTAATTCTGCTTATCTTATGAAACTGGGTTGGAAAGTTACGACTTCGGATTCTGTGGTTTTCCAGATTCTTTGGAAATGTTTCTTGACTACTGCAGGTTCTGTTCATCGAACGTTCCTCCATTCTTTGAACTGGACTAGGATTAGGCCTTGCATTAGGATTGTCTTGATGAGTCTCGTTGGATCCCTGGGTGTAATTTTGATGTTTTATTTTGGATTTATGACTGGTTGGGCTATTGTATTGCAAGATAGGATCGATATTCCGCAAGAGTACGAATATCTATTTGGGCATCGTATTTTGGATTATTTCTATGATGATTCCTAGCATTTCACCTTCTCGTTTGTTGAGACTCACTTGGATATTGTTTGGGATATCGTTTGTGTCCCCATCGTTCTCTCCTCGATGGACACTCATGCCTGGATGCACTCTGATGATGGTTATATTATCTCGAAAGCGGCATACTCTTATATTCGACCCCATGCTCTAGTGGTCCAATGGGGTTCTTAGATTTGGTCCCCTCACATTCCAGAACGCCGCTCAATTGTTGTGTTGTGAGCTATCCAAAATCGTTTGGCGGTCTTGGACCTATTGCCCCCTAGGGGAAGTTTTATTGGCCCCTCGGTTTGTGGCCTTTGTTGTGCTTCTGCTGAATCTATTGATCACTTGTTTGTCTCTTGTGTCTTTGAAGGGGCGCTTTGGTGATGGATCTTTGGCACTTTTGATGTTGAATTCTTTGTGACTCATAGCTTTAACGAGTTTCTGGTGCGATTAATGATTCGATTCAGTGAGCAGGTTGCATTCTTATGGCATGTGGCGTCTGTATCTTACATTTGGTTTTTAATGATAAACTCTGGACGGTGGACGCGGCTATTACCAATATTCGGGTTCTTATTGTTGAATCCTCTTCCTTAAATTGGGGTTGTATGCATAACGATCAAAAGGACCTTTTCATCTTTAGACGTCTTCGAGTCCCTGGGCAACCTAGACAAGCTTCAAAGATTGTGCAAGTTAATTGGCAAAAACCCCTTACGGGTTGGATCAAGGTGAACACTGATAGTAGTGCTTCGGGGGCGCCGGGCAGTCTGACAGCTTCTGGGGTCTTCCGGAATTGCAGAGGTTTCTTCCGGGGTTGTTTTGTGGATCGATGTGGTGCGGGTTACGCTTTTGAGGCCGAGTTGGTGGCGGCAATGTGGGCCATTCATTATGCATTTTTGAAGGGCTAGGCTAATCTTTGGCTTGAGTCGGATTCTGTTTATGTTGTGGACTTACTTCATAAGAGGTCAAACGCGGTTCCCTGGCATCATATGAGCAGATGGCGTTATACGCTTCACTTGTTGTCACAGATGGATCTGGTGGTCTCGCATATCTTTTGAGAAGGTAATCGTGTGGCAGATTTCCTGAGTAAAAAGGCTCAATCAGAAATATGGTGGGGTGTCCCTCCCGCGGATATTGTGCCTCTTCTCACTGATGACTATGTTGGATAACCCAATTATAGGTTTTCTAGCTAGTTGCGCCCCGTTTCTTTTGGCTTTCGGGAAGTCTCTTTTACTTATGGGGGGTACTCTTTTTCCTGCCATTTGATCGGCTTGTGACCATTTCGATTTTTCTTCGGACTTGATCTTCGTCTTGTTTTTGGCTACCTGATCAGCCTGTGATTAGGATCACTCTTTTTTTTATTTTCAATATATCTTTCATTTATTTAAAAAAACGATATTTTTTTAATACAAAGTTGATACTTTAGTTTTAATAATAAGTTATACTTTTTTGATTAGAAGTGATACTTTTTCTATAAAAAGTGATACTCTTTGCATAAGAAGTGATAGTTAATTTATCCAAACAAAAGTGATATTTTTTAAAAATAAAATGTGATATTTATCTTTACTAAAAAGTGATACTTTTTCTATAAAAAGTAATTTTTTTTACATAAGAATTGAGATTTTATCCAAATAAAAGTGGTATTTTTTTAAAATAAAAAGTGACATTTATCTTTAATAAAAAGTGATATTTTTTTCATAAGAAGTAATTTTTTTTTATAAGAAGTGATTTTTTGAGTCTAAATGTGATACTTTTTTAATAAATAGTAATACTTTTTTTTTCATAAGAAGTGATACTTTATTTTCCTCATATTTTTCCATTGTTTCATGCATGTAGAGATAAAATGAAGGACGTTGGGAGAGATAGAAAGGGGGGGTTAGAGTAGTGCCCTACGAGCCAAATAGCGGCGAGCATTTTATACTCTTGTAAATACAATCTTATTCATAATATTTATTAATAAAGGCATTTGTTGGCTCGAGCATTTTATACTCTTGTAAATACAATCTTATTCATAATATTTATTAATAAAGGCATTTGTCTTCATTTAATTGTTTTATCAATTAGATAAAGTCCCTAGATCACATTTAGCTACGGGACGTGGTTACGCATTTTATGGTAATCATGGAATGGTATCTCTATGACTGTGGTCTTAAATTATGTTCTGAGTTAAAGGTTCATTGAGATGGGACATCGATAAGCCCAGGAGACTCGCACATACGATGTACGCTCGAAAGGAGAAATATCTCATTCCATAGATATTCACATAGGGATGCTAGTGCATGTATGTGGGTGCTTGTTCGAGAACAAGTACACTGAACGACCCAGTGGAAATTCTTAGTTGAATTGTATGTCAAATAAAGAATTTCCTAATTTACGATAATGCTTTAATTAGTCCTTAGACTTGAGGAACCATAGTAGTCTAGTGGATAACATTATGCATTTTGACGTATTTTCCGGTTGCTTGACAATCGTAAAGGGGTTTACATTAGGTGCCTAGTCTTTATGTATAGGGACTAATGAGTCGCCGATAAAGAATCTGTCACCTATGGAATAGGTGAATATCCTATGTTTTCATAGTCGTTGATCCAAACAAGACCTTGGCCAGGGCAATGATGAATAGTGATTCATGAAAGGATCAAAGTGACTTGAAATTAGATCATAACTATTAAGTCTAAAAAGGGTTTTGACTTTTACCATACCCTTGACTTAATCGAGAGATTAGATGACAGAGGGACTGTATCTGTATGGCATTCATATAATGAATAGGTTCGCTCACTTTTCACGTAAGATTAGGTAATGAATATGCACTTGCTAGGTGCTTCCCTTGATTTGTGAGGTTCTTGACCGTCCCGGAATCAGGACCTTACCTTTTCTTTGGTTAAGGAGTTAATTTCAAGCGGATTAATTACTTGGAATAATTAATTGAAATGTATATGATATTTATAAGTTGCAAATGTTGCAAGCCCACTGCTAGCTTAGTTGTGAACCTAAAGGATCACACACAAAAGACGAGATGGAACTTTTCTAATCTTGGATTGATTCAAAGATTTGAATCCATTTAATTAATAGAGATTAATTAAAAAGGGTTTTAATTTAATTCACTTGATGGATTAAATATTTAATTAAATAATAATATTATTTAATTGAACCTAATAAATGTTAGGATACCCTAGTTGGAGTGAAATAATTAATTAATGTGGTTAATTAATTATAAGAAATCTAAATTAGTTTAATAGTTAAATTAATTTAGTCAATTAAATAATTGGAATACTTAATTGGGCTTGATGGAATTAAGTGATGGAGATCCATTAAATTTAATGGGTCAAGTTAATTAATTGGAGAATTAATTAATGGTCCTTTAATTAAAATTTAATGGTCTAACCCAATTTAATAAGCCCGCGTAGGAGGGCCCATCAAGGAATTAGATAATGTAGAAGTTTCCTAATTGGATTAGGAAAATAACTTATGGAAGAGTTGGACTCCTACCATAACTTGTATTATTTTGTTGGCAAGAAAAAAGGGTTTCCAAGTTGGAATTGGATTCCAATTAAACCCTAAATTACCAACTATAAATACAAGAGCTTGGGAACAATTTTGGACACACAATCTTACATAAAAAGGATGCCTCCTCTCTCTCACTTGGTCAAAAATTTTGTGTTTAAAATTGTGAAGTACTACTTCATCCCTTGTGAATCTGTCTTATTTTTCTTCTACATCAATCCATAAACACTCCATACAACATGATTAGAAGATCAAGTAGGATTGCTAGCAAAATTCTACTTGAAGGTTTCATCAGTTCGTGTGGACTATCTTTGGAGGGAAGACGCTGGGATTCCTAAGGCGAACCCGTTCGTGTGATCGAGGCGTTGAAGGAAGATTGTGAGGATTCACCCATCTAGTAGGAATTCAGATTCCTTCTAACCCGGGCTACGTGAGAAAATGAGTTTTCACAAAAGATATTGTTTTGCAACTTTAATTTTATTAAAGGGTATTTCGAAACGCCATCCGAAAATTCGCACTGAATACCAGGATTAGATATAAGTTGTTATATGCATGTTTACTTTTATGTAAATTTTTAATTTTCGATGCGTTTGCCCATCCCGGATTCGCGAAACCCAACAGTTGTATCAAAGCCTAAGTTGTGCGATTTTGAATTACTTATGCGTGATTATACAGTTATTATTTGTTTTAAATAATTTTGTGTGTGATAAAAATTATTTTTATAAAATTCTATATTTGGGATAAATTTTTCAAATCGTCTTTTGGAAAAACGAGATATCATGAACATAACGGGCAAAGCCATTTGGAACGGCCAGTTCCCGTCTAGTTTCCTTAGTGCATTATTGGGCTTGTAAATCCCAGGACCGAATTCGGTCAGTTTCTCAAGCTTTTTGTTTAAAATTTGCAAAGTTTTGGCTAACATTCTGCAACGTGTGGTTAATTATATATATAATGTATATGTATTAGTGTGCATATATATATATATATATATATATATATTAGTAATAGTTACAAATAAAATTTTGTATAATTAAAATTTTAAATTAATTGTTAATTTAAAATTAATAGAAGGAATTTTATGAATTATCAAAATTTATCCCAAATTGAATTGACACACAAAATTGGGCAATATGCGCATGCTTGTTTTTATTTCACGTGACGAATATATTATGCATGTTAGGGATGATCATGGGTATTTAATTTTGGGTGAGGCCTGCATGTCTCTTATTCTCCTCTATTTTGTTCTAGATGTAAAATTCTATCTCCTCCTATGTATCTCCCTTGGATTTAATCAAGGTTTCTTATTATTTTTAAATGTAATGAGAGTAGAATTAGTTGGTGAGATTTTCTTTTGTTGGACAAGAAGACGGAGCAAAGGCGGAGAATTACAAGTATCGGAAGGCCCATGAATGTATAGGTGATATATTCATGTAATAGATAGGATCTATTTGTCATCCTTAATTATTACCCTAGATTGACCTTTAGATCCATTTTGGCTCAAGTGGATCGCATAGGAAAGACCCATGATCATCCATGTTTTGTATGTATGGTAGATGCATGCGTATGTTTATTTAATGCTTTCTGTATGATTATGCTTCAAATCATAGGAATATATGACATTAAATAGAAAAGATAAAATTGATGAGGTCTTGGTGATTAAAAATAAACCCTCATTCAAATTGTTTGAATTAAAGAATTTTTAAATTGATTTTTCTAAAAAAGGCTTGGGGTAAAATAATTTTTAAATTCTATATCAAATGTGAATGGACATAATTGAGTTGGAACTCAATAGTCCAAGTCTTCAATCAAAAGTAATTGGCATGTGAAACGCCGCAACTTAACCTTTATTGACCATGAGTCGTGGGATGCGCTAAGTAAGGGTAATAACTGTGACAATTACTCGTATAGAGATGCACATGGCGATTAACGGTTAAGGGAATTGGCCACGAGTCGTGGGACTATCTTTAGTTGTTTTTCAAGATGATGTTTGATTGGTTGCATTTGACACCAAGTACCATATGGGCTCATATTATTGGGGCATGTGGGAAAAGGTGAGACAAAATAATTTTGAAGGTTGCATGGAGATGTAATTGCTAAAGGGTTAGCTACCTTTCAATTTTATTATATGGGCTCATATTATTGGGGTATATAATAAAATTTATTGAACTTCAAAACCCACTAGGAAATTGGATTTCTCAAATTGGTATCATGAGGGTGATGGGATTTGAATAAAATAGTGGAAGACGTTTATAATTTAAGACCTTATTATAAATGAATAAATTGTTGAATGCATGCTTATATTTTCTGCTTCGAATTTTAGTAGATATACAAATGGCTAAAAATCCACTCGCTACTATACTTGATACCAATAGACTCACTGGTCCCAATTTTGTCGATTGGCTAAGTAACCTTCGGATAGTTCTTCAATCCGAGTGTCGAGAATATGTTCTTGATGAAGCTCCACCAGAAAATCCTCCGGTGAATGCCACTGAGGAGGAGCTTGCAGAACATCGCAAGCAGTTGAATGATGATGTGCAAGCTCGGTGCTACATGCTGGCATCGATGTCAAACGAGTTGCAAAGGCAAAATGATGGCCTTAAGCATGTTGTTGAAATACTTCTCCAATTGAAGGAGTTGTATGGCGAGCATACTAGGGAAGCGATATATCAGATCTCAAAGTAGCCTTTTTGATACCATATGACGGAAGGCTCTTCAGTTCATGACCAAGGACTGAAGATGATAGCCTTGATCGAAAGGCTTGAGTCCCTTGGAGTCGTTATGAACAATTAACTCTATATGGATGTCGTCCTTCAGCCTTTGTCGCCGTTGTTTGACACCTTTGTGGTGAACTTCAACATGCATAAGATGGAGACTAGCCTTCCAGAGTTGGTCAATATGTTGAAGACTGCTGAGTCCACCATGAAAAAGGAGAAGCTCGTCTTACTAGTTGGCTCTTCATCCCAATCTAAGGCTAACAAGCCAAAGAAAATAAAGAAGAAGGGTTCTTCGAAGAAGGTCATAAGTTTGAAGGCAACTAGAGGGGTGAACAAGAATTTCAAAGCCAATGACAAATGTCACGAATGCGGAAAAATGGGGCATTGGAAGAGGAACTGCAAGGAGTACCTTGCTAAGCTCTAGAAAGGTTTTGGTATGTTCTTTGTTGAAGTTAATATTTCAATTAATGATGCTTCTTGGGAACTTGATCCGGCACTTTGGTTCCCATCTTTGCAATGATTTGCAGGTGATGACAAGAAGCAGGCAGCTGAGTAAAGGAGAAAGGATCCTTCAGATAGGAAATGGAGCAAAGGTTGCTGCAAGGGCCGAAGGAACTGTTTGCTTAGCTGTAGGAGATAGTAGGATAGTTTTAAATTCATGTGTTGGATAGAAAAGGATTTAGTTTTACTATTTCCCTGTGTTGGATAGAAAAGGATTTAGTTTTACTATTTCTAATGGAAATTGTTCCATTATTCGAGGATCTTCTTTAATTTGTGTTAGGGTATTAATTAATGATTTATATACTATCCATCCAAATATTGTCTTGTATATTCAACAAAGTAACAACCGTAAATTAGACAATCATAATTCCACATACTTGTGGCATACAAGATTAGGTCATATCTCAAAGAAAAGAATTGACAAGTTGGCAAATAAAGTTGAGCTTTCAGACGCTTATGAAATGCCAACTTGTGAATCTTGTCTTAAGGGAAAAATGACCAAATCGCCTTTTGTTGGACAAATAATGCGTGCATGCCATTTTGGACCTGGTCCATTTGGATGTATGTGGGCCACTAATCACAGGTGCCGGGGGCAATTACCACTATTTCATTACCTTTACCGATGATTACTCTAGGTATGGGTATGTGTTTCTTATGAAGCACAAGTCTGATGCATTTGAAAAGTTCAAAGAATTTAGACATGAAGTGGGGAAACAAACCAAACGAAGTATAAAGACCCTTAGATCAGATCGAGGGGGCGAGTACTTAGGCATGGAGTTTCTTGATTATCTAAAAGAGAATGGGTTTCTCTCACAGTGGACTCCACCAGCGACTCCACAACTTAATGGGGTTTCTGAGCGAAGGAATTGAACATTGTTGGACATGGTTGATCCATGATGAGCGTCACTGGAATTCCTCTTTCATTTTGGGGTTATGCTCTAGAAATGGCGGCATATCTATTAAATAGAGTGCCCAGTAAGTCGGTGCCTTCGACTCCATATAAAATGTGGTTTGGAAAAATCCTTTCCTATAAATGCCTAAGGGTATGGGGGTGTTCTGCTTATGTGAAGCAGTTAGTGAGAGACAAGTTGGATGCAAGATCCACTTTATGCAAGCTTGTGGGGTATCCAAAGGAATCTATTGGATACTACTTTTATGACTCCTTGGAATAAAAAGTTGTTTGTTTGAAGGAATGACACTTTCCTATAGAAAGAGTTTCTATTAGATAGAAATGGCGATGTTGTAGAACTTAAAGAAATTCAAGAACCACGAGTTGCCCCACAAGATACAGTCGTGAAACAACAACCTACAACTAATACTTCAATTACACAGCCTCTCAGGAGATCTAGTAGAATCTCGAGACCAATTGAACATTTGGATCTTTTTTTAGAAAACAACAAAGAGGAGCGCTCATTGGACGATGATCCAAAGAGTTATGGAGAAGCAATGTCAGACATCGATTTGGGAAAATGGCAAGAGGCCATGCAAACCGAGATGGACTCCATGTACTCCAACAAGGTTTGGACCTTGGTGGACCCACACAGGGTATTGTACCCATTGGCTACAAATGGGTCTACAAGCAGAAGCTTGGAGTGGATGGAGAGGTAGTGACCTACAAGGCGCGTTTGGTGGCAAAAGGTTATACTCAAAGACAAGGTGTTGACTATGAGGAAACCTTTCCACCAGTAGCGATGCTCAAATCCATTCGGATATTGCTTTCCATAACTGCGTATTATGACTACGAGATTTGGCAAATGGATGTGAAAACTGCCTTCTTTAATGGACACATTGAGGTAGAGATCTTTATGAAGCAGCCAGAAGACTTCACGTCCAAAGGAGGCGAGCAAAAGGTTTGCAAGCTCCAGAGATCCATTTATGGACTCAAACAAGCTTCCCGAAGATGAAACATCTGATTCGATGAGGCAGTCAAAATGTTTGGTTTTCTCAAGAATCTGGATGAACCATGTGCCTACAAGAAGGTTAGTGGGAGTGCAGTGAGTTTTATTGTTCTTTATGTTGATGACATTCTACTCATTGGAAATGATGTAGGAATGTTGCAGTCAACAAAGGTTTGGTTATCTACTCAGTTTTCCATGAAGGATTTGGGAGAAACATCCTACATTTTGGGGATAAGGATCTATAGAGATAGATCCAAGAGGATGGCCAGACTATCCCAATCCATGTACATATGCAAAGTGCTAAAAAAGTTTAGTATGAAGAATCTAAGAGAGGATTCTAGCCCATGAGTCAGGGTATTACTCTTTCAATGTCTCTATCCCCAAAGACTCCTGAAGAAAGGGAACGAAACTCGCATACCTTATGCATCCGCCATTGGAAGCATTATGTATGTTATGCTATGTACTAGGCCTGATGTTGCATATGCTCTAAGAATTACGAGCAGATATCAGTCCAATCCAGGGGAAGACCACTGGAAGGCCGTCAATATGATCATTAAGTACTTACGAGGAATTCAGGATATATTTTTGATATACCGCAATGGAGAACTAAATCTAGAAGGCTTCACCGATTCTAGTTTCTAGTCCGATGTAGATGATTCAAAGTCTGTATCATGATTCATATTCACGCTTAATGGTGGGGCGGTAAGTTGGAAGAGTTCCAAGCAAGAAACCACCGCAGATTTCACCACCGAAGCAGAATATATCGCCGCATGCGATGCAGTGAAAGAGGGTGTTTGGATGAAGAACTTCATCTAAGAGTTGGGTGTAGTACCTACAGTTGTTGATCCAGTTACGATCCACTGCGATAACAATGGGGCTATTGTGCAAGTAAAGGATCCAAAATCTCATCAAAGATCCAAGCATATTATGAGGCGATACCATTTGATCCGAGAGATCATTGGTAGAGAGGAGACGTTAGAGTGGAACGCGTGTCCTCGGCAAAAAATATAGCAGATCTACTGATGAAGCCTTTAGCTTAAAAAGTATTTCAAGGACATCTTGAGAAGATGGGTCTTAGATGCATGTGTAATTGGCACTAGGGCAAGTGGGAGATTGTTAGATTAGTGCCCTATGAGCCAAATAGTGGCGAGCATTTTATACTCTTGTAATGACAATCTTATTAATAATATTTATTAATAAAGGCATTTATCTTCATTTAATTGTTTTATGAATTAGATAAAGTCCCTAGATCACATTTAGCTATGGGACTTGGTTACGCATTTAATGGTAATCATGGAATGGCGTCTCTATGGCTGTGGTCTTAAATTATGTTCCGAGTCAAGGGTTCATTGAGATGGGACATCGATAAGCCTAGGAGACTCGCACATACGATGCATGCTCGAAATGAGAAATATCTCATTCCATAAATATTCGCATAGGGATGCTAGTGCATATAAGCGGGTGCTTGTTGGAGAACAAGTACACTGAACGACCCAGTGGAAATTCTTAGTGGAATTGTATATCGAATAAAGAATTTCCTAATTTACGATAGTGCTTTAATTAGTCCTTAGACTTGAGGGACCATAGTAGTCTTGTGCATATCACTATGCATTTTGACGTATTTTCCGATTTCTTGACAATCGTAAGGGATTTATGTTAGGTGCCTAGTCTTTATATATGGGGACTAATGAGTCGATAAAGAATCTGTCACATATGGACTAGGTGAATCTCCTATGTTTTCATAGTCGTTGATACAAATAAGACATCGGCCAGGGAAAAATGAATAATGATTTATGAAAGGATCAAAGTGACTTGAAATGAGATCATAACTATTAAGTCTAAAAAGGGTTTCGACTTTTACCATACCCTTGACTTAATCGGGAGATTATATGACAGAGGGACTGTATCTACATGGCATTCATATAATGAATAGGTTCGCTCACTTTTCACCTAAGACTAGGAAATCAAGATGCACTTGCTAGGTGCTTCCCTTGATTTGTGAGGTTCTTGAAATTAAGGAGTTAATTTCAAGCGAATTACTTAATTGGAATAATTAATCGAAATATATATGATATTTATAAGTTGTAAATGTGGCAAGTCCACTGCTAGCTTAGTTGTGCACCTAAAGGGTCACACACAAAAGACGAGATGGAACTTTTCTAATCTTGGATTGATTCAAAGAGTTGAATCCATTTAAATAATAGAGATTAATTAAATGGGGTTTTAATATAATTCACTTGATGGATTAAATATTTAATTAAATAATAAGATTTTTTAATTAAACCTAATAAATATTAGGAAACCGAAGTTGGAGTGAAATAATTATTTAATGTGGTTAATTAATTATAAGAAATCTATATTAATTTAATTGTTACATTAATTTAGTCAATTAAATAATTGGATTACTTAATTGGGCTTGATGGAATTAATTGATGGAGATCTATTAAATTAAATGAGCCAAGTTAATTAATTGGAGAATTAATTAATGGATCTTTAATTAAAATTTAATGGTCTAGCCCAATTTAATAAGCCCGCGTAGGAGGGCCCATCAAGGGATTGGATAATGCGGAAGTTTCCTAATTGGATTAGGAAAATAACTTATAGAAGAGTTAGACTCCCTCCATAACTTGTATTACTTTTTTGGCAAGAAAAAGGGTTTCCAAGTTGGAATTGGATTCCAGTTAAACTTTAAATTACCAACTATAAATACAAGAGCTTGGGAACAATTTTGGACACACAATCTTACATAAAAAGGACGCCTCCTCTCTCTCTCACTTGGGCAAAAATTTTGTGTTCAAAATTGTGAAGTACTTTCATGCCTTGTGAATCCAAGTCTTATTATTCTTATACATCAATCCATAAACACTCCATATAACAAGATTAGAAGGTCAAATAGGATTGCTAGCGAAATTCTACTTGAAGGTTTCATTCGTTCGTGTGGACTATCTTTGGAGGAAGTCGCTTGGATTCCTAAGGCGAACCTGTTCATGTGATCGAGGCATTGAAGGAAGATTGTGAGGATTCACCCTGTTGGTAGGAATTCGCATTTCTTCTAACGGGCGCTACGTGAGAAAAAGATTTTTCACATTAGGTATGATTTTGCAACTTTAATTTTATTAAAGGGTAATTCGAAACGCCATCCGAAAACTCGCACTAAATACCGGGATTAGGTATAAGTTGTTATATGCATGTTTACTTTTATGTATATTTTTAATTTCCACTGCGTTTGCCCATCCTGGATTCACGAAACCCAACTGGGGAACCATGAGAATAGAGGTAGAGAGGGGGACCACCAAATGAGTGGGATATGTGGAGACATGGAGAGAACCATGAAAGATTTGGTGGAGATCGTAAGGAGAGAGAAGATGGGACTAGTGAAAAGAGAGAGAGAAAGGGGGGAACTAGGAGAGAGTGAATACGGGGGACTACGTAGGGCTCCGTCTCACAGATTTAGATCCGTGAGACTGTCTGACATTAAGTTTTTGTGAAAAGAAAAAAGTAATAAGAGAAAAAAAGACCGGGGCAAAAAGAAAAAAAGGACAGTGTGTGTGCAGTAGAGTTAAAGTGGGAGTTTTAATTTCAATTTGGTGTAAATTTCATTTTACCCTCTCTCATTGAATATTAATTACCCCCAATCTTTTCTATAGTATCACTTCACCCCCTCATACTATCAATTTGTATCACTTTACCCCCTTAAATAATTAAAATATCATTTAATCCTCCTATTCATTTATTAAAAGACCTAATTGTCCCTACTATTATTTTAATTTAACAATGACATCAAATACATATAATGTTTTTGGAAAACTTATTTGCTATTTATTAAAATTAATATAGCTCTTATTAAATAACTATATTATAGATTATTTTCTATAAACTAATATATTCATACATTTTCCATAACATATCTAAAAATTATATATTATATTGTAAAATAATATTTTGTATTCAGAAAATTAACCACTAAAGTGACAATTTTTATTTTATTTTTAACATAGTTTTTATTATGGTTGTTCCATCAAAAAATGAAAAATTACTAATAATATTTCACATATTTAGTAACAATTGTATTATATATATATATAATTATAAGTTTTTGATGAATAATAAATTAAAAGTATAAATGCATTAGCTAATAAAAATATCCTATTATATAAAAAATTAATTAGGATTATAAGAAAGTTAAATAATTAGCAACTAAATGTAAAATATAATAGTTTTAATATTAAGCATTAAATAATCAAGTTGTGAAAGTTAATTTAGAATATAAGTACAAGTTATTAGTATTAAATGCTTTTAAAATAATTTTGTTATTTTAATAAAACTAATAGGTAAAGATAAAATTACCATTGTCTTGAGTATACGAGTATAAAATAATATTCTAAAAGCATAAGGGGGTAAAAAGATACAAATTAAAAGTATATGTGGGTAAAGTGATATTCAGTGAGAGTATATATGATAAATGAGATTATTTTTTTCCGAACGCTAGTTTTTTATTAGAACAACTCAAAAATGGGAATTACAACTACAAACGTAGCCAACTGGCAATGGGCAAACTTGACTAAAGATAAGCCAAGTGGGGAATTAATTAGCAAAATCAATCCAGATCCAATTCACAAACTAAAACTCCTCAACCAAAACAAAGAACACTCCCACGCTAGGAGACTTTATCACTATGAATTTACCCTTTCAATTTAGGGAGGTTGAGTTCTAACTATGAATTTCCGTTGCAGTTTGGTTTTAATTCCAAATCAATTCTAAAACTTATAATTTCACCCCTCCGAGATCCTATTGCTCAAGATAAGTCCTTTTACCCCAAGTCATGTGACCAACAATTTCAAGTTAGCCTCTAACTTTACTTTATATTATGCCCTAATCGGGATTTTAGATTATTATTTCTAAGTTCAAGTTCGAGAATATTTTCGTTTTTGATTAGAATTTTATCTTTCTATTATTAGGAGAATTATCGAACGACGATTAGAATGCTTTCATCCAACACTTTAATTTTTACTTATTTTAATTAAGCATAGTTTTGAGGTGAGGTTTATTTTCTAACTCTATATTGTCCTTGTTAAATGTTATAGTATTGCATGATGTGTTGTACAATTTCTCTGACGCCAACTGTCGCCAGGGACACTAGAGGTTGTTAGATAAATGTTTTTATCATGATTTTGATGATTTTTTGCAAATGTGTTTTTATACCAAAACAATGTCCCTAAATGTTGTCCAAATACTTCCGATCGATTTAAAATATTTTTACTATTTTTCGGAGTATTTCTTGAAGTTTATTTTTGATAAAAAATTGGACAACACCTATATTTCAAGCTCGACCGATCGCCCTCTCTAGGGCAACCTTGTACTGAGTTGAGTTTTGAAACAGAAAACGGGACGGAATGAAAAACAAGGAAGGCGACCGGTCGACCAGTAGGGGCGATCGGTCGACCCTATGGGCGACCGGTGCCTGAACGTGAGCTTCAATTACAGAACTCTCTGTTTTGATTTTCCAACACCCCCGACCGTTCAGCATAGGGGTCGACCGATCGGACCCCCCGTCGACTGGTCACCCTGTGTAAAATAGTGCGATCTACTTTCAAATTTCTATCTCTGCGCGACCGTTCAACCTCTATTTTTTACAGCAAAATTCAAACTGTTGGACAACCATTATCAGCAAGATTTACTTTATCAATTTTGTACTATATTTCTACATCTTGTGATCTTCTTTTTTTAGACAAAAGTGAAGATGGAGGAGCCTATGTTGGAGATCCAATCTTGAAGACTCTCCTATAAATAGATGAAGGCTTTGAAGCAACATAACAACACACAAGCATACAATACAACAAGAAATCTGCAAAATTCTCAAAGCTTTCAATTTTATATTCTCTTTGTGATAGCCTAAGTTCTTGAACTTGCACAATCTTGAGGTCTGGCTTTTTGTTCTTGATTACACTTGCACTCAAAGTTTGTATACTTCATTTATTGAGTTGTAATCTTGAATTTTTCTATCATCCAAAACAAGATATCCTTGTTAGTGTTCTTGTGGTAAGAACACACTTGGGTGATCTTAGGTGTTGAAGAGTGTTGTAAGAAGATTGTGGTAATCTTCAAAGGTGGTGTTGTAACAATTGTGGTAATTGTTAATAAAATCTTTTTTCTTTTTGAAATCCACGTCGGATATACCGGGGTGGTAGAGCACGTAGTCCCTAGGTAGGGTGAAGCTCTATAAATCATCGAGTGTTGTTTAATTTTCGCATTTACATTCTTGTCATTTACTTGTTCATTCGAAAAAGAGGGCAATTTGGTAAAATAGACATAATCTATTCACCCCCTCCAGATTATCGTAGCCACTTGGACTAACAAGTGGTATAAGAGCCAAACTCTTTGGCTATCTCGTTTCGAGTATAACATGGACAAGTCGAGCATAATTGATTAAATTTCAATTTTGGACTTAAAAATGCAAAAATAGAAAATTGGTGGACTAAATTGCAAGAAAATGAAAGTTAAAGGACCCCTCTGCAAATTTCGAATTTTGGGACTGTACTCAGGTTTAAAAATGACTTTTGGACATTTTAATAAAATTTTAAGAGTTTTAAGATAAATAAAATCAACCTTTAAAAGCCCAAGGACTAGATTGTAAAATTTTGAAAGTTTAAGGGCTACTTTGCAAATTTTGAAACTGCACCAGACCTTAATTTTAAAATTTGAAATTTTTACTCTTAAGGTACTGGGAATGACATATTTTAAATGTATTCCAAAAATCCAAGTGTTTAGGGCTTGGAAAGTAATTTTACTAAAATTGAGGGACTAAAGTGTAAAAGACTAAACTTGAGGACCCAAATGCAATTTCCAGGACTTATGCAGCCCATGCACCTGGAAATACTAACTTAACAGTAACTTAATTATATTTTGGACCCAAGGTTCAAATTTCATAACAATCGGACCCCTAAAAGCCTTAAAGGCAATTATTTCAAAATGGGATAAAAATGATATTTTCAAAAGTTAAAGGACCTAAAGTTATTTCTTTTAAAAACTGATTTTGTTCCAATATCCTACTAACCTTAGTGACATTTTCCAACTGGAATCACATTAAAATCCCTTCCGGTTTGTGAGTTCCGATTATTTTTAACTTAAGGCCGAAATGACAATTTTAACAAATTTGGGGCCAATGTGAGAATTTTATAAAAACACGACCTAAAAACTTTAAAAACCTGAATCTCTGAACAATTTGGAGAATTTAGGAACTGACCTCATAATTTTTCAAGGCCGGGATATTTATTTATTCAATTTTTAACCCCAAAAGTTTTGGTTTTTACAAAACGGGGCTAAATTGTAATTTTTCTTTTATAAAGGACCTGACTCAAATTATTTTCCCTTTTACTAAAATAGCCTTGGACCCTCTGACTTGGAGATTTAATTAAAGTATCTTATTTTCTCAAAAACCCTTGACTTATCGGACCGATTCGACCGATTAATATCCGACCGCGGGGCGACTTCCTCGTCTTGCGGTTTTGAATCTATAACGGGACTTATGTTCTACCTAATCTTTCAAGATATCGAAGATTTCTTATCCTTCCGATAATCATCTTCATCCAACAACTCCACCAACGCCATAATTGCCACTCGCGTTTTTCGAAAACTTTCCTGAACTGCTTTCCTGAATCAATAATACTCATTTGCTGGTTGATCACTGTACTTGTATTTACTTTCCCGCCGAGTCAACTTGGTGTGTCGAGCTCACACGATCCGGAATGGATACGCGTCGGGGATGGAACCGGGTAGCTTGGATGCTATTCCACTCTTCTCCGGCCCCATCGTCCTAATCCCACAACCGAGGACGGAGTGTCCAAGGAAGCGGGTCGTAGTATTTGAGGTATAATCATGATTATGACGGATCCGAGCCTTGCAAGCTCCACTTGTGGATTTTGTCTTTGCCTATGGAGCGATAAGGTGACGGGTCTTGGACCATCCCCGCCTTGGGAGTTACAAGGAAGAACGAAGGAATCATTGTCGATCCACATGATTCCGGAGTTATCGGACCCATTTGGTTGGCGCTACAAATCAAACCGTGACGCAACCGCTTTACTTGTTTTGCATTGGTTGGCGCTACAAATCCGACGCAACCATTATTTGTCTTGCATGGGATTGGCGTTACATTCCGCACGCAATCCTACCGTCTTTTGATCAATCACATAGTGCATGTGTGACCATGAACTGTTTTCTTGAATCAGTATAAGTAATTTACTTAAATATATTTATCACGACGCTTGTGGATGTGTGTGAATTCATGCATCATACTCACGCGTTTTCATATAATCAAGTTTCTCGCATTAACTATATATATCGCCACACTTGCACACGATCACCCATCCATCGAGATTTGCCTCATCCCCACCGTTTTCTAACCTTAGATGAGGACTTGACGGTGGTTGTATTTCGTTGATTGGCACGAGGTCGAGGCGCCACCTCGGCCGACCAGCCCCGATTATGGACATAGTCTGAGTGACGATGATGGCGATCTCACCGATTAGTTAGCTTGATTGTCGTTTGTACTTTTGTTGTTGTAGACGCTTATTCCATGTTGTACCTTACTTTCTATTGTATAAGATTCATTTGTATTTTGGTTCGGATGTATCTTGACTCAAAGGTTACTATTGTTGTACTATGGGTGTATTCAATTTTTACATTAATGGATATGCCTTTCCCTTCATTGACTCTACGCTTGGTTATCATCTCCACCATGAATGCAAGAAAGGCAATCGCTAGAGGGGCACAAGGATACTTGGCATTTGTAATTAACAAACCCACGGAGACACAAATCAACCAAGTACCTATAGTATCGTAATACACGGATGTATTTCCACAAGAACTCACCACTTTGTCCCTCCGGATAGGGAAGTCGAGTTCACCATCGAGATATTACCGGGAACCGCCCCGATTGCTAGAACATCGTATAGAATGGCTCCTCTTGAGTTACAAGAGTTGAAGACGCAATTTCGAAAAGTGATGGATGTGGGATTTATCCGACCGAGTGCGTCTCCGTGGGGAGCACTGTGGTGCTTGTCAAGAAGAAAGATGGCACATTAAGACTCGTGTATAGATTATTGTGGTCTTAATAGCGTGACCATCAAGAACAAATATCCTCTCCCGAGGATAGACGAACTATTTGATCAACTTCAAGGAGCGACGGTGTACTCAAGTTTGATTTACAACAAGGATATTACCAATCAAGATCCGCGAAGAAGACATTTCAAAATCGCATTTCAAACCCGATATGGACACTACGAGTTTGTAGTGATGCCTTTCGGTCGACGAATGCACCGCACATTTATGGACCTGATGCATCGAGTCTTCCAACCTTATTTGGATCAATTCGTAGTGATATTCATGGATGACATACTCGTATACTCTAAGTCTAGAGAAGAGCACGAACGTCATCTGAAAATTGTTTTGGAGACACTACAAGAGCATAAGTTGTATACCAAATTCAGCAAGTGCAGATTTTGGCTTAGTGAAGTCGTGTTCTTGGGACACATAGTATCCGGCACCGGGATTGCAGTAGATCCTTCGAAGGTACAGACAGTGGTTGAATGGAAACAACCCGAGTCTCAGAATCGAAATCGAGTTTCTAGACTAGCCGGATATTATCGAAGATTTATCCAGGACTTCTCCAAGATAGCCGACCACTCACTCGACTAACCCGTATGAAGTCAAGTCAAGTTTGAGTGGAATGACAAGTGCGAGGCGAGTTTCCAAGAGCTGAAGAAATGACTTACTACAGCTCCAGTCTTAGCCATTCCAAAGGGAACCGAAAACTTTGTCGTCTACAGTGATGCATCAAAGGAAGGACTAGGAGCAGTGCTCATGCAGGAAGGAAAATTTATCGCTTATGCATCACGAAAGCTCAAGCCGTATGAAGCCAATTATCCAACGCATGACTTGGAATTGGCGGCGATAGTGTTTGCGTTGAAGAAATGGAGACACTATCTCTACGGAGCAACATTCACGGTTTTCACGGATCATAAGAGCTTGAAGTATCTATTCTCCCGAAAGATCTCAATGAGGCAACGAAGATGGATGGAGTTGATTGAGGACTATCACTTCGATATTCAATACCATCCCTGAAAGCTAACGTAGTAGCCGATGCTTTGAGCGAGAAAGGCGAGCTTAGCGGACTTATGATTCGAGAGTGGAATCATTAGAAGAGCTAAGCAACGAATCGACGAGAACCAATACTCGATTTCATGTGCTAATATTTCGGTTAAAACCCGATCTCTTGAATGAGATCAAGGAAGCACAAGATAAAGATGCACATCTTCAAAAACCAAGGAGAAGATACTTAAAGGAGAAAGATCGAATTCTCGGTACCTGAAGATGGAGTTATCAGATTTCGGAATCGAGTTTGTGTACCGAGTGATGAGCAGATTAGGAATAGAATCCTAGCAGAGGCACACCTTTCGAAATACACTATACATCCTGGAGGAAACAAGATGTATAAGGATTTGAAACGGAGTTATTGGTGGGTAAACATGAAGAACTGTGCAGCGAGTTCATTGCGAGATGTTTAACTTGTCAACGAGTAAAAGCAGAACACCAACGACCATCTAGTTTACTACAACCATTGAGAATTCCCGAGTGGAAATGGGAACACATAACGATGGAATTCGTGACGGATCTACCAAGGACCACAGGAGGCCATGATGCTATTTGGGTAGTTGTAGACCGACTCACGAAATCTGCACATTTCTTACCCATCAAGAAAACTGATAGCTTGCAGAAACTTTCACAAATTTATATCCGAGAAATCATTCGACTGCATGGAGTACCAGTCGACATAGTATCCGACAGAGACCCGAGGTTTGTCTCCAGATTTTGGAAGTGCTTGAACGAGGAATTGGGTACCTCGCTAAGTTTCAAAGACAAAGAAAGACATCCACAAACCGATGGATATGAGCGAACAATTCAAACCCTTGAAGATATCTTTGCGAGCACTGCACATTGGACTTCCAAGGAAGTTGGGATTCGCACTTACCATTAGCCGAGTTCGCCTTGGCCACGATTGGGATGGCACTCTACGAGGCATTATATGGGAGAAAATGTAGATCCCCACTACATCGAGATTGATGACCAATGGACTCAAAGAGAAACGAAAGTTTCCTCGATTCCAAAGGTCGACTTAGTTCGGAGGCCATGGAGAAGGTCAAGTTGATCAAGGAGCGGATTCGCACGACTCGAGCCGCCAAAATAGTTACGCGGATAAGAGAAGAAAGGATTTGGAATTTGAAGTCGGAGATGAAGTATTTCTCAGACTCTCACCACGGAAAGGATTAATCAATCCGAAGAAAGGAGGCAAGTTGAGTCCGAGATATGTTGGACCTTACAAGATTTTACAAAGGATCGGGATGTTAGCCTACCGACTCGAGTTACCAGCACCATATGCGGGAATGCACGATGTATTCCACGTATCGAGATTGAAGAAGTATCAACCAGATCCCGAACACATCATCACTCGTGATACTCCCCCTCTAATGGAAAATCTATCCTACACCGAGAGGCCGATCCGGATCATTGATTAGCAGATACGACAGTTGCGTAAGAGAGAAATTCCGATGGTTAAAGTTGTGTGGCAGAACCACAATCGAGACGAAGACGCAACGTGGGAGATGGAAGAAGACATGAGGAATCAATATCCAGAACTATTCTGAAGAGAATTTGGGGACCAAATTCTTTTAAGGAGGGGAGGATGTGAAGCCCCCGATTTTTCCGGACATGTAATTGATTCTTATTGTCGTTTATGTATTTGATCGACTATTTTACCGCGTCACTTTGACGGGCAATTATTAATAATATATATATTTTGTATTTTATTTCATTTCATTTATTACTTGTGATCATGATCTTTATTAATTCTATTTTGCATTTATGATCACTTGATTGATCATTATTACTATTTTTGTATTTATTAGTCACCTTAGAGTTTTAAGATACTATTTATTTTAGAGACTTTTACCTTATAGAATTAAGAATTTGATTTAGTATAAGTGATCATGAGACTTATAAGTGATCAAGGAAATCACTAATTATTTTGGAGATTGATATATTTCATCTATTATCATCAAATTTGGGACAAAAAAAAATATATGGAATTACCATAGTACCCCTATAATGGACGGCCATGGTGATGAATTTTGGTGTAGAAATATCATCCAACTCTTGTACACTTACACCTTATATTAGTCATCTTGTGTATAATTATACCATTAATTCAAACATTATACACATTATCTTATACCTCAATTTTTTATCATTAAATTCCCCAACATATTCTATTATTCCCAACATTCTTCTTATTCCTCTCAACATTCCAATTTGACTCATACCTTTGACTACCAAATTGTCTCCATGCAAGAGACAAATTGGAAGACTTGGCACAAAACAAAATTCTCTCATCTCCCTCTCACCTTGTACACGGCCAAAATGGCCTATTACACAAAAATCCATCTCATTTTTCATCTAACACATTATCTCTCAAGCCTCTACTCCTCCTTCTCTCTAAACCTCCTACCTCTCTCTACTCTTTCTTCTTACTTCTTCTCCAACACTTAGAAAAATTTTCAAGACAACTCTCCTTATACTCCAAAAAATTCGAACCACCCTACTACTACAAGGTAAGAAATGTTGTTCTCCAATTTATCTTGATATCCTCTAGCTACCACTTCTCACCTCTTAGCTTAAGCTCAAATTTTAATTTTGGAGGTACATTTAGAAGACTTTGAAGACTAGAGCTTGACATCACCTTGAAGAAGATTTCAAGACTTGAAGGAAATTTTGAAGATTTAGACTATAAGGTACGATAATAGACTCTAGTGTATTTTTCTTCTTCTTCCTATTTTTTTTTCAAATTTTGACACCTCTTTTTTATTTTTGAGAAATAGGGGCTGGCCTTAGCTGATTTTGGAGTTGAACCAAAATTTCCAAATTTGAAGCTTCAACTAGTTTCAAATCACCTACTACACAAGGTAAAGTGTAGTCTTTTCCAATTTCCTTATCTCCTTCTTTTTCTCTTTAATTTTTCTCTCATTTTTCTAACTCCAAATTTTTGATATTTCTTGACTTAGGGGCTGACCTAAGTGACCTCATCAAAGTTGTGAAATTTATCCTTTTATTTCACAATTTTCCAATTTAAGGTGGGTGGAAAAATACTTTCCAACTTCTAGGTGTTTTTATTAAAATGCATGTAGAATTTTGATCATGAGCCCTTGAGATATATAATCTATGTATTGCATGTCAATTTTATGTATCAACTCATGAAAATTCTCAAGAGTTGCTCAAAATTGCTATTTATTGAATTTTAGGTGCATGCATGTACAATTTAATGTTCTATTTGATGAATTCTTGTATGTATTGGACATGCATGTGTATGATCTTTGAAATCCATGTTTTGGATGACTTATAACCTGGACAAGTCGAGCATAATTGATTAAATTTCAATTTTGGACTTAAAAATGCAAAAATGGAAAATTGGTGGACTAAATTGCAAGAAAATGAAAGTTAAAGGACCCCTCTGCAAATTTCAAATTTTGGGACTGTACTCAGGTTCAAAAATGACTTTTGGACATTTTAATAAAGTTTTAAGAGTTTTAAGATAAATAAATCAACCTTTAAAAACCCAAGGACTAGATTGTAAAATTTTGAAAGTTTAAGGGCTACTTTGCAAATTTTGAAACTGTACCAGACCTTAATTTTAAAATTTAAAATTTTTACTCTTAAGGTACTGGGAATGACATATTTTAAATGTATTCCAAAAATCCAAGTGTTTAGGGTTTGGAAAGTAATTTTACTAAAATTGAGGGACTAATGTGTAAAAGACTAAACTTGAAGACCCAAATGAAATTTCCAGGACTTATGCAGCCCATGCACCTGGAAATACTAACTTAACTGTAACTTAATTATATTTTGGACCCAAGGTTCAAATTTCATAATAATTGGACCCCTAAAAGCCTTAAAGGCAATTATTTCAAAATGGGACAAAAATGATATTTTCAAAAGTTAAAGGACCTAAACTTATTTCTTTTAAAACCTGCTTTTGTTCCAATATCCTACTAACCTTAGTGACATTTTCCAACTGGAATCACATTAAAAGCCCTTACATTTTGTGAGTTCCGATTATTTTTAACTTAAGGCCCGAAATGACAATTTTAACAAATTTGGGGCCAATGTGAGAATTTTATAAAAACTCGACCTCAAAACTTTAAAAACCTGAATCTCTGAACAATTTGGAGAATTTAGGAACTGACCTCATAATTTTTCAAGGTCGGGATATTTATTTATTCAATTTTTAACCCCAAAAGTTTTGGTTTTTACAAAACGGGGCAAAATTGTAATTTTTCTTTTATAAAGGACCTAACTCAAATTAATTTTACTTTTACTAAAATAGCCCTGGACCCTCTGACTTGGAGATTTAATTAAAGTATCTTATTTTCTCAAAAACCCTTGACTTATCGGACCGATTTGACCGATTAATACCCGATCGTGGGGCGACTTCCTCGTCTTGCGGTTTTGAATCTATAACGGGACTTATGTTCCACCTAATCTTTCAAGATATCGAAGATTGCTTATCCTTCCGATAATCATCTTCATCCAACAACTCCACCAACGCCATAATTTCCACTCGTATTTTTCGAAAACTTTCTGAATCGCTTCAATCAATAATACTCATTTCCTGTTGATCTGCATTTACTTGTATTTACTTTCTGTCCTGAGTTAACCTGGTGTGTCGAGCTCACAGTCGGAATGGATACGTCGGGGGATGGAACCGGCAGCTGGCTGCTATTCCACTCTTCCGGCCCCATCGTCCTAATCCTCGCAATCGAGGGACGGAGTGTCCAAGGGAAGCGGGTCGTAGTACTTGAGGTATAATCATGATTATGACAGATCCGAGCATTGCAAGCTCCACTTTGTGGATTTTGTCTTTGCCTATGGAGCGATAAGATGACCGGTCTTGGACCATCCCCGCCTGGGGAGTTACAAGGAAGAACGAAGGAATCATTTGTCGATCCACACGATTCCGGAGTTATTGGACCCGTTTGTTGGCGCTACAAATCCATACGCAACCGCTACTTGTTTTGCATTGGTTGGCGCTACAAATCCGTGACGCAACCATTATTTGTCTTGCATGGGATTGGCGTTACATTCCGTGCACGCAATCCTACCCTCTTATCAATCACATAGTGTCTGTGTGACCATGAATCTATTTTCTTGAATCGTATAAGTATATTACTTAAATATATTTATCACGACACTTGTGGACTGTGTGTGAATTCATGCATCATACTCACGCGTTTTCATATAATTGTTTTCTCGCATTAACTATATATATCGCCACCCTTGCAAACGATCACCCATCCACCGAGATTTCTCGTCTCATCCCCACCGTTTTCTAACCTTAGATGAGGACTTCGTTGAAGATCTGAACCGACCACGGATTGAGCCCTTGTACCCCGCTTGTTGGATTTACTATCTTTTGTTGTTGATATCGCTGGACTTGTTACTATTATTTGTTGTTGGACTTACTACTACTTGTTGTTGTTGTTGGACTCTTTTCTTGTGTTTGTCGTTGGACTCTTGTATTTCCTTTCATTCCGGTTTGTAACTGAAGGGCGTAGGACCCTTTGACTTTAAGTTGTTTTCTTTAGATCATATCGAGGATGTAATTTGGATTATGGATATTGTGGACTGTAAGTTGTAACGTGTTTCTTTATTTCCGCTGCTATTTAGACTCTGTTCCATTGGGTTTTGATGATATTCATCTAAAATGTTTGGTTTACATGTATTTAAGTTGTGGATCGTCGTCGCGTCCCATTTGGGGCGTGACATGGTAACTATTATCTTTTTTAAAAATGACAATTTAGTCCTATTTGTCCATTTTGGTAATATTTTATCCCTAAAAGTTGATGTGGACTAATTGAGGGGTGTTTAGACACGAATTTCTGACTCTTATGGATGAATTAGCAACAATAAACCTGCAATTTCTTTTTTGCCCTTGCCACATGGATAAATTTTTGGAGGGAATTTAATGTGACGATTCCCATTTCCATTCCCAAATATATGAAAATAAATATAAAAAATACAAAAATTAAATTGTAAAATTATTTGATAAATCCTAAAATAACTAAAAGAAATCTAAAAATGTGAAATCACTAACAAAAAGCTAAGGAGACCCATTTACTTAAAAATTTATTTAACATATCAAAATTACCGAATAGAATTGAAAATTATTTGAATAAATCCAAAAACTATCAATATAAAATCGGACATTATTTAATAAATAAAGAAAAATATAAACATTATTTAAAGTAATATTAATTTAAAAACGAATATTTGAAAATTTGTTTTAGAAATAAAAAATTATATTTTTTAAATGCAACTAAAATAAGTTTTTGGATTCAATTATAATTTTCAGAATGATTTAAGTACTTTCAAATTTTAATTTGTAATTTTAAGTTATCTTAATTAATGTTTAAATTTTTAAATAAGTATTTATTTAATAAATAATGTTTATATAGATTATATATTATTTTTTTAAATATTTTCACATTTTCAAACATCATGTAGTTACTTTTCGAATTTTAAGTGTTTTTTGTCACCAAAATATCCCCAAAATTGAAAAATTGGACTAAATGTGTCATTTTTTTAAAAAAAAAATAATAGTTGTCAAACGCCACCCTTGATAATCAAAGGAGTATATCTGTAAGTTGGCCAACATAAAGAGCCAAAATATAATTTTGCCCCTAAGACGATGCTAATACAAGTTTTTGTCTAGAAAATAATCAATAATTTAAAAGCAACGACTTTTCCTCTTACGATTTTAGCATGTCGAATCGTGAAACCCCACCACAATAGTAAGAGGTTACCAAGGACGGCGACAACGAGGATTGTTACTCGGGAAATTTGATAAAATACCCTTCCACCTGGGGGAAGGTTTGATTTTTGCCCCCATGTTATTAAAACAATATTTTTGCCCCTTTTCCTCTACCAAAAAGACCAAAATACCCCTCTTACTTAAAAAAAGAAAATAAGGGAAAACCATACATTTTAGCAGGCAACTCCAACACAAATCGACCAAAACCCTAGAACCTCCACAAACTCACAAAATCAACAAGTTTTAGAGGAGGAGAAGCAAGAATCGACCTACAAAGATATTGAATCTAGGTATTTGAGCAACAACTACAATTGTTAGTGCTAGAAACGGGCAACACGAAAATTCCCAAATTTGTTCTTGGTGGAAGACGCAAAAGGGGTTCCGATATACATTGGGCATTTTGATCGAAAACATCTCTTTTGTGCAAGAAAGTTATGGATAAAGGTTAGTTTTCATGGTGTTTTCGTTATTCATTGAATAGATATCATTTTATTTGAAAAATGTTACAATTAGCCAATTTTGTTAGATTTTTGGAATGGGTATAATTTGATATTGTTGGATATAGAGTATAGAGTGAATACGTAATTGTAATTGTTGTTTATATTGGCAAAAAATGTGGAATCGTTGTTTTCGGCCAAGTAAATTTGGTGGGCATGAGAGTGGGCCGAAATTTGGGCATTTGGTTGGGAGTTGTGTAGAATGTCTAATTAATTATCTTATATCATGGTTTGGTTTGCCGGTGGTACATCATGTCCTATATTGATTGTCTGGGATGGTATTTGGGATCGTGACATGAATACTTTTCGTTGGAGGTTTACCTAAAGCAATCAAAAATCGTTCTCTTCTCGTGCAATGTCATGTATTCCGAATTATTGGAGAAATCTTATGTATTGTGGAAATTCAATCCCGATGATTATGAAATAGAATTAAGTAGTTGGTTTGGCTATGAACACATTGATCCATTGCCTCCATGTTCACTCACTGATGATGATGATGCCGAAGTTGTAGTTCGTATGAATAGATAGAAGACTTTGTATGTGCCTGTTAGCTTGATTGCTAGGGAAAAGAACAAGGAAACTTTTGAGTCAGCTAGTAGTAATCATCAGGAGCTTGTGGCCTTTGAGACAAATAAAACCGTTGTTCCAGAGAATCTGCCACGTCTCCATCTGTTTGCGGTGTTAAGACGTACTAAAGTTTAGCTTTGTTCCCAAGGCACTTTGTAGACTTTTCCAAAACTTAGAAGTAAAACGTGTATCTCTGTCTGAAACAATTGACACAAGAACTCCATGAAGTCTCACTATCTCCTCAATATAAATTTGTGCATATCGCTCCATATTGAGCGTCATCCTAATGGGTAAGAAATGAACTGACTTTGTTAACCGATCTACTACAACCCAAACAACCTTGTTTCCCTTGACTGATGGTGGAAGCCCTACCACAAAATCCAAAGTTATGTGGTCCCATTTCCATTCTGGGATGTCAAGTGGTTTGAGCAAACCAGATGGTCTTTGGTGTTCGGTTTTAACTCGCTGACAAGTCAAATATTTTTCCACAAAAGTTCCAATATCTCTTTTCATGCATACGCCACCAAAATAATTCTCTTAAATCTCGATATATTTTTGTACCTCCAGGGTGAGCTGTGTACGACGTACAATGAGCTTCTTCGAGAATTTCTTTTCTAAGTCCTTATTCTTTAGGAACGCATAATCTCTCTTCATAAGTCAAAGTACCATCATTTGTTATAACAAATCCTTTTACATTCCTTTCACGAGCTTTTTCTTTCATTTTGCTCAAAACTTTGTCTCGAGGTTGAGCTTCTTTTATCTTGTCTCTCATAGTAGGTTGCACCACCAAAGATGCTAGCACTATTTATGTGTTTTTTGTTGGTACCACTACTTCAATTCTCATCCTAGCGAATTCTCTCACAAGATGTTCTTGTTCAGATATCAAGATTGACATTTCTCCTTTTGTTTTACGACTTAATGCATCTGCTACAATATTAGCTTTACACGGATGATAGATGATAGTGCAATCATAGTCATTCACCAATTCCAACCACCTTCTTTGCCTCATGTTTAGATCTTTCTGAGTAAACAAATATTTCAAGCTTTTGTGGTCGGTGAAGATTTCACATTTCCCTCCATACAGATAATGGCGCCAGATCTTTAATGCATGCACTACAACATCTAACTCTAAATCATGAGAAGGATAATTTAACTCATGTGGCTTTAGTTGTCTTGAGGCGTAGGCAACCACTTTACCATGTTACATTAGCACGCATCCCAAGACTTGTTTTGATGCATCACTATAAATAACAAAATCTTTAGTGGGGTCAGGAATTGTTAATACTGATGCAGAAGTTAGCTTTCCTTCAACTCCTGAAAGCTTTCTTCGCATTTCTCATTCCATTGGAACTTCTCCCCTTTTCTTGTTAGTCGAGTCATAGGCGCAGCTATCTTTGAGAATCCTTCAATAAATCTCCGATAATAACCTGCCAAACCTAGAAAACTGCGAACTTCATTCGCATTCGTAGGTGCACTCCATTCGTTGATCGCTTCAACTTTAATCAGGTCCACTTCAATTCCTTGAGCAGTGATTACATGTCCAAGAAACACCACTCGATCTAGCCAAAACTCGCATTTCTTGAATTTCGCATATAACGTTTCCTTGTGAAGTGTTTCTAGCACTATTATTAAGTGCTCAATATGTTGCTCTCTATTCTTTGAATATACAAGTATATCATCTATAAAGACTATGACAAATTGGTCTAGATACAGATGAAACAATCTATTCATCAAGTCCATGAATACTGTTGGCGCAATACTTAACCCAAATGGTATTACTACAAACTCATAATGTCCATATCGGGTTCTAAATGTCGTTTTTGGAATATCACTCTCTTTAATTTTTAACTAATGATATCCTGGATCTCAAGTCAATCTTAGAGAAAGTGTTGGCTCCTCTCAATTGATCGAACAAGTCTTCAATCCTCGGTAGGGGGTACTTGTTCTTCACTGTGAGTCGATTAAGACTTGTAACGACCCAATTTTATGAAATTAAAGTACTCTAAATATATTATTAAGAAAACACAAAGTTATAAATTAAAGTGATCCCAATAATTATCAAAAAGTTGATTTAGAATTTTTAATACTTAAGAGGGAAAAATATAATGATAATAATAATAATAATAATACATCTTTCAAATTAAATATTCAACAATTATTCCAAGCATAAATCGAAAAAATTAAAGACACAAATCCAAAATTTAGTCCGATCATAGTTATTTTAAAATATAAATATAACATGATTTGTTCCACCATCCACAACATCATATCTTCAGCCGAATTCCTCAACCTGAAAGTCATGAGAATAATAGGGGTGAGCTTCATCTCGCTCAATAGGGATGTATTTGTCAATATTTAATATAACATGAAAAGCATTCACATAATTACGACAATAAATTCATTAATTTCCTCATTTTTCTCTCTAATCGGCGATTCTTTGCATATAGCATTGCGGGTTCACCCCGAAGATACGTTTGATCTCATACCCTTTTCTTGGCCTCTAGCTTATATGAATTTATTTCCTCTTGACATATATTGCAATCAATGAAGTATAATCATGGAACATTAAATAAAGACAAATACTATAAAAATCCCTACCTTAATAATCGCAGATACTTGTTGTAGAAAAATTGAACGATAAAAGTCCTAGTCATCGATCCCCTCATTTTCTATTGTAGAGAATTTAGAAAGTTGTGAAAAAATATGTAAGTTAACCATGTATTTATAGGCTAATTTTTATTTTTATTTCTATAGTTTTTTAAACCCTAACACAACCCCTAAATTAACCTATAAACTAACCCCTAAAATAACTCCTAAATTAACCCTTATTTTTTTTTTTCTGTTATCACATGATCACTGAGACACACTCTAATTTTTTCCAATGTAGTGCTCAAATTGCAATGAGCATTTAGCTTTGCTTGGAAATAATCCTTCTTGTTAAGAACAAGTGTCATTTTATCAACCTAAAACAAAATATAGATTTGTTAGTAATTGTAAAAAATAACGTATGAAAGTAAAATAACACATGAAAGTAAATTATAAAGTGAGCATACATGTGGACAAACATGTGGGCTAATTAGAAAATAACATGAAGTGGGCATACATGTGGGCACATGTGGGCTAATTATAAAATAAACTATGAAGTGGGCATACATGTGTACACATTAGTAAATTATGAAGTGGGCATACATGTCGGCACATGTGGGCTAATTATAAAATAACAGTGTGGTATACATGTGGGCAAACATGTGGGCTAATTATAAAATAACACATAATTAAATTATGAAGTGGGTATACATTAGGGCAAACATGTGGGCGAATTAGAAAATAACACATGAATAAATTATGAAGTGGGTATACGTGTGGGCAAACATGTGGGCTAATTAGAAAATAGCATATGGAGTGGACACACATGTAAACATGAATTTAAACAAGGTATGTGGGCATGAATGTGAGCGGATAGGTGGGATAGCTTAAAACGTATGTTGAACAACGTACAAAGTGGGCTCAACCTACTTTGTTCAACTCGAACTAAACAAACAATTTAATCCACAAAACACAATTATATAATTTCTCGTACAAAATTACATCGAGAAAAACCAAATAAAATTCAATATTTAAATGAAAAAACCCAAACCCTAGTTTTGTACAAATATAACAATGCATACTACACACACAAACTTTACACACACTCACTATGAGCACACTAAACATACATTATGGAGGAAGATGAAACATACCGTTTTGAAAGAAGGAGAAGCTGTGGAGCTCGCACCGAACCGAGGTGCTCGTGAAGGGGGCGAACTTTGGTGCTCGTGACGGTGTTGGAAACGAGGGCTTGATGGCGGTAGTGGCGGTTGTCGGCGTCTTCTTTACATGGTCGGCGGCCTGGAGAGGAGGAGGGTTGAAGAGTTTTGATTTTTGAATACCAAAAGTTGAGACTTTTGGTTCCTCTCTTTCAAAATCCCATAAGTATTGTTGGTCTTCTTTTCCTTTTTTTAAGTAAGGGATATTTTGGTCTTTTTGGTAGAGAAAAAGGGGCAAAAATCTTGTGTTAATAATATGGGGAAAAATCAAAACTACCCCCTGGTGGAGGGGTATTTTAGGGTAATTTGCCTAACTATGGCAAAATTTAAAAAAAAATTGTTGAAATAAGGTGATGTTGGGAGGGTTTGTTATATTACTTGTTGGCGCGCATCAAATGCGCGCCAACATTAAATTTTTTTGAATTTTCTTTGGTCAAGGCCTTGAATATCTATATCGCCCGGTACGTATTTAAATAAAAAAATAATTTAAAAAGGTCAAGTGGATTTGGCGCCTCTGTCAATTAATTCAACCATGTGCTACTTGCATCAAATGCGATGTCCCACTTTCCAATGCAAATTATATATATATAGATGAAGAAAGAGAGTGAGAGAAAAGGTGATTCGCTTTAATAATCTTTGAAATTCGTCCATCTTGCAATCCAATTAGCTTATCCAACAAAACAAAAAAGTGAAAAAAAAAAGAATCGGAATCGGAGGTTGTGCGGTCGGCAAGCTCTCACACCGGCCGCACCATAATAACACGGGCGGTGGCGGCTGCTAATCAGCGGGCCATACACAGTGATGCCGCTCCACGTAGCCAACACCATGCTTTGGCACCCTCCAACCAGCTTACTTGAGCCACGGCCAGATCCCATTCTCACCCACTCCAGCTCGGTCAAAGCCGCGAGCTTTGCTTCAACATGACGCTTAACCGCTCCCGGTACCGCTCACCGATTTCCCATGTTATTTCAAGCGTGCCCAAGCCCACCATCGGCGCGGCTCGACCGAAAATCAAATCCCAGTGTCCGAAATCGAGCTCGGCGACTTTCTCTCTCTACATGTATGTGTGTCTACCGTGTGTGTAAATGGTGAAAGTGAAGTGGGTTTCTTGAAACAGTGATGATTAAGAGAGATTTTTTTTTAAAATTTAAATATAATGAGCTCAGTATAATAATTCAGATATATAAAAATTCTTGAATCTTTTTTGTTTTGGTGTCTGCTAGACTTGGGATAGTGGCATTTTTATTATTATTATTTTTTTTCCATATGGTCACTCAAGTAGTAGATGTTCGCCTACTTTTTTTAATTTTTTTTTTATTTAAATAGGTGGCGTAAGTATCAAGTGCACCAGCCCCTTTGGAAATATTAAAAAAAAATTATTATTGGCGCGTGTGAGGATGTGAGGTGCTGCGCCAACTATTGGACTAGCGCCTCCCCTTCATGCCCCCAACAAGCAAAATAACAATATCCCCCATTTTTTCCTATTTTAACAATTTGGTGAAATCATAAATAAACAATTTACCCGGTATTTTATCAAATTTCCCTTGTCACTATATCTCCTGGATAATTCAAAGAGTAGGAGTCCATCCATCGTTGGTTATTGTAATTGGAGAAAAAATATTAGCAAGGATGGAGCGGCGATCCATCTCAATCTCAAGGATGGCGGTAGCGTTATTGGTGGTACTGGCTATTGGAGTTACCCGTGCAGATCGCGTGAATAAGTCGGCGTCATTAGGGTCTTTTTGGTCCACTGCAAAAGAGGAGAGTGATCACTTGAGATGGAAACCTGAAGTCGATGATGATTTGAGTGACAGTGTGGTCCAGGAAGAGGAGGAACACCATTTGGACGGCGGCTTCTCTTCCCTTGAGGGGATGTTACAGTGGGCTGTTGGTAATTTCTCCTCCTCAGTTTCTAACTTCTACTTCTTGCTGTCACTATTGATTTGGCAACGACTGTCTTTGTTGTTTGAGATTTTTATTTTTATTTATTAAGTCTCAACAGTCTTCTCTGAGGTTGTAAGGCGTGGATTTGGGACAGCCATTGTAGAAAGATTTTAGTATAGTTGGTTTAGCAAAATTGATTGTACTAGGTTGAGGTTTGCCGGAAAAAGCTACTTTTTGGCATCTTAAGGGTCAACTTCTAAAACAATCCAAAAGCATAAAGCTAGTTTCTGCTGCCTGATGCCCTGTCAAAGGTGATTCGTAGCTTGTTAACTTTCAATGTCTTGACTAGATAAAAGTACAGGAAGGTTGAGCTCTTCATTGTTAAGTCCAGATAAACATGCATTCAGCGACTTGCTCTTCAACTTGCTGTGAATACATCGATAGTTGTTAACTTTATGGATGATTTGGACTTGTGGGGTAATTTTTGGATTGCTGAGTTCGAATAATGGTTATCATTTTGGACTGAATTTTGGTGAACTAAAACCCGACTAGCATGGACGAAGCCATGTGGGGGCCAAGGGGGGTACTTTGGTAATTTCACATTTTAATTTAAAAAAAAATAATAGAAAAATGGGATAACGAAAAGGTCTTCAATTATTTTGCATTCCTCTTTTCTACTTTAATTTTTGAATCTTGTAAAATATGAGTCTTGATCATTTTTCCATTTTCTTAAACTTTTGCACATTATATTAAGTTCTGCCATAAACATTAACTTGAATTTTTTCATTATTCTCTTGTGCCTCTATTTGTACATGTTGATTTTACAATATCAATTATGTAATGGGACATGACTAGAGCAACTATCTCAACTCATCGCCGTCTCATCATATTTTTTCCATGCAAGTGGAAAAACCTATGATGATGATGGTTTTGGAATTTCATCTCATTTCTCCTTCGGATGAAGGTTGCGTCAGGAAGGGCATCCGGCGTAAAACTTTGCCACTTTGCTTTTTGTGTGAATTTGTAGTGTTAAACTAATTTTAGACAATTAGTTGACACTATAAACTTCACACCACCGACCCCACATAGTGGGATAAGGTGCAGTTGATGATGATGATGATGATGATATGATTGTTGTTTGTTATTTATTGTTGAATATTAAGATGCGATTGAATTAATACAATGACTTAATAACTTCTACTTATTTTAAATTTAATGTATTGTTTTTCATTTTTATATGTGGTAGTGGACAATTGTCCACTTATGTTTTGTAAAAATAAAAAATAGTCATATTTTCCGAAAACATGCTTTTTATTCATTTTGACACGGTCATACCCTTCTTGTGTTTTCAGATGAGGTACTTAATTATATATCAAAAAACTGACGCGGTACATTTTCCCGTACCGAGTCATGGGCCGGTCCCTAGAAATGAAAAAAAAAAAAAGACTAAGGGAAATTTTGAACTCAAAAATAGCTAAAAACATGGTTAAAACTATTTTTATTATGTAGAGGTGGCCAAAAATTCGACGAACTCTTTTTATTTTAATATTAGTACTTGGGCCCCCCTATCTAAAATTCTGGCTTCGTCACTGCGGCGACTAGATAATTTCTGAGGTTCCAGTTAAATGGACAAATGGACAAAGAATGTTCAAATACACACGAATTTTATTGCACGTAATGAAGTATATGAGGAGATATGAAACCGATTGTTGTTCTGGTCAACCTTTTGGTTTAAAGAGATAGTTTGCACCATTGTGCCGTGATACATGTGTTCCTTTGTTTTATTTTCTTAATTGAGGCAGGCCATTCAGATCCAGAAAAGTTAAAAGAAGCTTCATTAGGCATCCAACGCCTTTCTACTGAAGAGCTGAAGCAACGCCAGATGGAAATAAGGGTAATGTTTATAGTTTCTCCAATGAAGATCCTTAATGAGTATCTTTCTTGTTATTAAATTACAAAGTTGTGTTATGCTTACCATAGCAAGCTTCCCTTGAGCTTTTCACCCTGGTAGCATCCCATAGTAGTTTCTTTCTTTAACTTCCACTCTCTAATTCTAGCTATGCCTATGCAATAACTTTTGATAGCATCAGATCAATATATTTATTGTATATATAACAACTTTAACTTATCACTTTTATCACCCATGGATACGAGTGTATGGGTTATCAAATTAATATCCTTGAGCTTCTTTCTTGTGGTTGAATTAGGAAGCTCTGTGATGGTTGCTACTAGTACCTCCAGCCATTAAGCTTTTCACTGTTAAAGGATCCCGTTGTAACTCCTTGCAGAACATTCTTCTCGCCTAATCTAGCATTATCTTACTGTAGGCTTTTACAAGATCAAATCATTATGTTTATTGCAGATGTAGCATCTTTAACTTACCTAGATTTGTTTGCCATCCGGTGTATATAAACCTTTCTGGACCGTTGACGATTATGGTTTGGTATGAGGCTTATTGACTTGTTCTATTGCTGTTTAATCGTGCACTTCAGCAAAATGGAGTAAACAAATTTTCCACTCTGCTCCAATGAACACTAACTGATTATTGCTTTTATTGAGTTCTCTTTAGCTTTTAGGTAAAACAATTCTATCTTCTATTTTTGAGTTCTGCAGATCTGTTACTGTTGCTTTTTGCGTCCTGGCACAGGAACTGATGGAGAAATTAAAGACGCCTTCAGATGCAAAATTGATGAAAATTGCCATAGATGATTTGAATAACTTATCCCTACCTTTGGAGGATCGCCATCGTGCACTTCAGGAGCTCCTCATACTTGCTGAGCCAATAGACAATGCGAATGGTATGACTAGTACATCCTTTTGCCAACAATTTATAGTAGCTACCAATATTTTCAATTTTCAGAGAGCATCCATACCTAAAAAAAGATTCTGAAGTTGAATTTTTTCCCGTAAAATTTGAGTCTAATAAAATAAAATATTGCTTTGTTGGGCGCAGAAGTCATTGAAGAGCTGAATTGATACTGATTTTCTTTATCGACAAAACTAGTTAAAGTATAAAAGGATCAAACTGTTTTGATGTCAGAATGCTGGTTTAACGATAATCTCTATGTTGCTCAGACTCGGGTACAGGTGTCCAACACGGGCGCATATCCAGAAGTCCGACTCTTTATTTTTCAAAAATTAGGATATATGAACACAACTAAAAAGGATCCAAAATTAGGATAACGCCCATACGAGTACAGGGATACATCTATAGATACATGCAAAAACTAAAGATAAATATTCCATATGGTATAATTAAATTAAAGATTGTTATAGATATAGATATATATTGATTATAGGAGATTTAATGTTCTAGACTTCTACTTTAACTAGAATAGGTTTTCTACTTTAACTAGAATAGGTTGATTTATATTGTGTATATAAGCTTGGTCAGTCTTTCAATAATATACACAGAAATTCAGTTTCTCACTTGTTACATGGTATCAATCGCCACAACAAGACTTCTGGGGTATTTTTCCGCTGCTGCCCAAGTAAGCAGCATTCTTGGGTCTCGGGTTTAGCGATCGGATATTGTCACCACCCTCTAGTTCTCTTCCCTTGCCGTCGACCGGCCCTTCTTCAACGTCGGACGGTCAAAACTCCAGGCATGTGAGCTCCACGCGCCTCCTCCATCTTCGCCGCAATCTCACACGCCTCCTCATTCGAGCCATCTATTTTCGGCATTGATTTTGGTAAATGACGTCGAGTGCGCGGGCCTGTTTTCATTTTCTCCGGTCCCATATTCCACCCACCCGGGCTTTTTTTGTCAACACTTTTTATTCCTTTTTTGGGCTGTTTTGGGGCTGTTCTTTATTTTTTATTAGTATTATTATTATTATTCTTTTGTTACTATTGTTTTTATCATTGTTGATTCCTCAAAACGTTTGTCAAGTCTTTAATTGTGACTAAGATTATGCTTGCAAAAATTAAACAACTAATTATTTGGATTGGAGTAATATTCGTTTATATCTACTAGTATTTCGCGAGAGGTTTGTAAATCCTAGTTTCGACTAATGAAAAGTATCTCGAGTGGATGCGGACCATGTTACTCTCTATAATGGAAATTCGTTATTTTGTTACTTTTGTGGATGATCTCTCATATATATTTTATCATCTGTTTAAAGACGTTATGAATTACTATCAATAGAAAATTTTCAATCTTTTGTATGTAAAGAAATTAAAACTCATCAATCAATGTACCTATTTTAAACTTGAAAGCGATATTTGAAGAATACTTCTATGCATCTTTTCAATCATATATGAACAACAATGAGATTAGCTTCATCAATTTTCTTGTGTTGATACTCCATTTGGCCCAAAATCACAAATTTGTCTAATAGGAAAAATGGACACCTTCTTGGAAAATTTACTCGAGCTCTTTTGTTTCACACTCATTCTGAATATCCGTTTTTTAATGATTTTTGTGACTCAAACCGGTGGAATGTCCATCGATCACGTTTTAATTAATCGCAGCGGCGTGGTAATGGTTCTTCATCGCACAAAATCAGCCACATCGTATTTTGTTTCCAAACAAACTTGTCAAAAGTTACTCTGTTGAAACCTCGGATCTTGGGTGTACTTGTTTTGTTCGTGATGTTCGTCCCCACCCACGTGTCCCTAGAAACCCAGATCCTTTCTCCTAAAAATGTTTCTCCATTTTTGGGGTTACTCCCATCTCCAAAAGGGGTAAACTTACTACATGTGTTTTCTCCTCTATTGAATAGATTACTGCCACGTGTCATATGACAGATATCACTTTTTCATGAGATCATCCCATTTACATTAGCGACTTCTATCCTCACCAACTTGTTTCTATTCATATTACGCCTTTACACTTCGATGAAGTGTTAGTTTATTTGCTCTTGAATGGTACACTTATAGACCACCAATTACTCATGTCTATTCCGGGCGCCCCTCCTCCCCGATCCTAATCCAAATAGCGCTAGTATCGTCTTCGTCACGGATCCTGCAACTCTTGATCCAAATTTGCCCATTGCTCTTGAAAAGGTAGAGCTCAATGACTCAATGTACTTATACCGTCACATATTATCAATTGTCTTCTACCTCCTGCTCCTTTATCGCTTCTCTTGATTCTGTGGAAGTTCCAAAATGGATGCCTTTTCTTCGCAAGGCGCAAGTCATTATATGGGTTGAAGCAGAGTCCCCGTGCTTGGTTTGGGAAATTTAGTCGATCGAAGAGAGTGTTTGGGATGCAAAAGAGTAAGAGTGATCATCTTATTTTCTATAAGCAACTGCTTTTGCATCATTCTACTTGTTGTTTATGTAGATGATATTGTTATCACTAGAAGTGATGTGTAGGGAATTCTTCGTTAAAAGCATTTTTGCAAGATCAGTTGAAGATGGGAGTTTTGAAATACTTCTTGGGAATTGAGGTGTCTTGGAGTCAGAAAGGTATTTTTCTGTCCCAACGGAAGTATGTTCTGGATTTGTTAGCAGAAACTGTTAAATTGGGAGCTAAACCTTGCAACACTTTCATGCCTCCAAATTATCAATTTACAAAAAATGGTGATGCCTTTGAAGATCATGAACTATATAAGAGATTAGTTGGCAAACTAAACTATCTTACAGTAACGCGTCCTGATATTGCTTATTCCGTTAGCTCTTTTAGTCTATTCATGTCTTCTCCTGCTGTTCATCATTGGTCTGCCTTGGAACAAATATTGTGCTACTTAAAAGGTGCTCCTGGACGTGGTATATTGTATCAGAATCATGGGCATAATAATATTGAGTTTTTTTCTGATGCAGATTGGGCGAATTCTAAGATTGATTTGTTTTTGTTGGTGGAAACCTGGTTTCGTGGAAAAGTAAGAAACAAAATGTGGTATTACGATCGAGTGCAGAGTCAGAATATCGAGCCATGGCATAGGCTTCGTGTGAAGGGGTGTGGATTTTATAACTTCTGACTGAGATTGGTTTTGAGGTTCCCGCTCCCTCCAAACTGTGGTGTGATAATCAAGTTGCGCTTCACATTGCCTCAAATCTTGTCTTTCATAAATGAACCAAACATATTGAGATAGATTGCCACTTCGTTCGTGAGAAGATTCAGCAAAATTTGATTTGTACAGCTTATGTGAAGACTGGAGAACAATTAGGGGACATTTTCACGAAGGCTCTCAATGGAGCTCGGGTCACGTATATTTGTAACAAGCTGGGAATGATAGATATCTATGCTCCAGCTTGAGGGGAGTGTTATAGATATAGATATATATTGATTATACGAGATTTAATGTTCTAGACTTCTACTTTAACTAGAATAGGTTTTCTACTTTTACTAGAATAGGTTGATTTATATTGTGTATATAAGTTTGGTCAGTCTTTCAATAATATGCACAAAAATTTAGTTTCTCACTTATTACAAAGATTAGCAAATCATAACATTTAAATGGCAAAATGATCAAACAATAACAATACTTCTTCACAAATCTCAAAAAACCCTAGGGCCTCCTCATCCTCACATACACCTCCTCACAGCCACCACGTTCGCCTTTCAGCGGAGGATCTGATGCGTATCCCGCACCCGCGTCACACCCAAAGGACACCGGTAGTACTCCTGTTTTGAAGAGTTCGAGCATCAGAGGATAATCTATATTAGTTATCAAAATATGAATAAGTTTTTGACTTTAAGTCAACCTTTTCTTGGTGGCAGATATGTGTTAATTACAAACTGTAATGTTAGTAGTAATTTGGAATTTCCAGATTATGTCTTTGCATAAGGCGTGGGCACACCATATTAGTTGACTGCAAACTTTTAAGTTCATGAATCTAGAGTATGTAGAAGATTGGGGAATGTTTTAGATTGGTTGAGGTGCATGTAGATGGATGAGTCCATTGGTTTACTACATTAAATTAGCTAGTTTGAAGGGTCTTTTATGTATCTATAAATACCCATTTGTACTTGAATTTTGCATGACATCAAGTTAATAAAATTCTTCTTCCCCCTAAAATTGTCTTCTACTTTTATATAGTTCATTTTTCTAATAAAGTGGTATCTAGAGCCATATAATCCTTTGAGATGGCAAATAATGGAGTAGCTTCATTCCAATTCCATCATCTCACTAAAGAAAACTAAGAAAAAATGGTGTCACGAATGAAAGCTTTATTTGGCTCCCAAGATGTATGGGAGGTCGTAGAGAAGGGATATGAGAAGCCTCAAAATGAAGCTACGTTATCTCCAATCGAGATACTTTGTCACGCATGAAGAAGGATCAACAAGCCCTTACCCTTATCCATCAATGTTTGGATGATTCGATGTTCGAGAAAGTAGCCGATCTACTACTTCAAAGGAAGCTTGGGAGATTTTGGCAAAATCTCTATAGGTGTTGATAAAGTGAAGAAGGTGAGACTTCAATCACTAAGGGGTGATTTTGAAGCTTTGAAGATGAATGAATCCGGCGATTTTGGATTATTGTTCAAGGTTAAAGGTTTGAATCAACTAAAGAGATATGGAGATAAAATCGAAGTTGTACGCGCGTAGTGGAGAAAATTCTTCGTTCCTTGACTCCAAAGTTTGATTATATTGTGTGTGTCATTGAGGAGACGAAAGATCTGGGTCTGTGAGCATTGAAGAAATTGGAGGGTTCTCTACAAGCTCATGAAGAAAAGATTAAGAGGAGACAAGAGGAGCCGTTGGAGCAAGTTCTCAAAGTTAAAGCGACTTTGAGAAATGATGCGAGAAAAAGAAAAATAACTTCAAAGGGCGTGGGCGTGGATGAGGTTATGAACGAGGATCGTGCAAATAACCAAAATAGGAAGAGAGCAAAGAGAGACAACTCCAACAATGAAGAAATAAACCAACCATCACAAAGAGGCCGTGGAAGAGCAAAAGGAAGAGGACGAAACTATTATCAAAGATCAAATGAAAAGAGGTATGACAAGTCTAAAATTGAATGTTACAGTTATCATAGACTTGGCCATTTTGCCTGGGAGTGCCGCAACAATAATTACGATGCTAAAGAAAATGCCAATCTTGTTGACGATAAGCAAGAAGCGGAAGAGTCGACGTTGTTGTTAACAATCAAAGATGAAGAGAATGACAACAATAGTCTGTGGTACTTGGATAATGGTGCTAGCAACCACATGTGCGGAAATAGAGAAAAGTTTGCAGAGCTAAATGAGAAGGTGAGAGGTAATGTCTTTTTTGGAGACTCCTCAGATATCCATATTGAAGGGAAATGTACAATTCTCATTTCTTCCAAAGATGGCAACCATAAATTGATCTCCAATGTTTATTATGTGCCTAAATTGAAAAGTAATATTTTGAGTTTGGGTGAATTTCTTGCAAATGGGTATGAAATTCTCATGAAAGATAATTGTTTTTGGCTACGAGATCAGAATGCCAATTTGCTTGCTAAAGTGGTTATGTCAAAGAACAGGATGTTCAAATTGAACATGAAATCAATTGATGCAAAGTGTTTGAAGGCTAATGTGCAAGATGTAGCATGGCAATGGCACATGAGATTTGGGCATTTGAATTTTGGAGCTCTTAAAGTGATGGGAGAAAATAATATGGTGAGAGGGATGCCTTCAATTAACTATCCCAATCATTTTTGTGAAGCATGTCTTGTTGGCAAACATACAAGAAATAGTTTTCCAAAAGAAGCAACATGGAGAGCGACCAAGCCGCTTGAACTTGTGCATACGGATGTGTGTGGACCAATTACTCCACAATCACTTGGTAAGAGTAAATATTTTATACTCTTTATCGATGATTTCAGCCGAAAGACTTGGGTTTACTTTCTGAAGCAAAAATTGGAAGCCTTCGCTACTTTCAAAAATTTCAAGACACTTGTTGAAAAAGAAAGTGGCTATGAAATCAAAGCTTTGAGATCCGATAGAGGAGGCGAATTCACTTCAAGGGAATTCAATGAGTTTTGTGCAACTCATGGAATTCGTTGTCCTATGACAGTTCCTAGATTCCCACAACAGAACGGTGTCGCCGAGAGGAAGAATAGAACCATTCTTAACATGGCCAGATGTATGCTCAAAGCCAAAAATATGCCGAAGGAGTTGTGGGCAGAAGCTGTATCATGTGCGCTGTATTTGTCAAATCGTTCACCGACGGTGAATGTCAAAAATCAAAAACCTCAAGAAGCATGGAACGGAAAGAAGCCGAACGTCAGTCATTTGCGAGTATTTGGGAGCATTGCTTATTTTGAAGTTCCCCACCAAGAGAGATCCAAACTTGATGATCGAAGTGTCAAGCACGTGTTTGTTGGATATGATTATCATTCTAAAGGTTATCGGTTGTTCAACCCGAACAATAGCAAAGTCGTGATTAGCCGTGATGTTGAGTTTGATGAAGAAGCCACATGGAATTGGGAAGCTCAAGAAGAAAAGTCTTGTAATTTTCTTCCTTATTTTGAAGAACAAGACAATATGGAGCTTGAACAGACTACACCACTTCCTTCTCCAATTCCATCACCTACTCAATGAGAAAGTTCAAGTGAAAGGCCACTAAAAATGAGAAGTTTTGATGACATATATGAAAGATCTCATGAAGTTTCTCTTGACAATGATGAATTGTATTATCTTTTTGCAGATAGTGAGTCTCTAACCTTTGATGAAGCAACACATGACAAACGATGGAGAAAAGCCATGGATGAAGAGATTAATTCGATTGAGAAAAACCATACTTGGGAATTAACCACTCTTCCCAAGGGTCACGACGCTATTGGCGTCAAATGGTTGTACAAGGTGAAGAAGAATGCTAAAGGGGAAGTAGAGAAATACAAAGCGAGACTTGTAGTCAAGAGATACAAGCAAAAACATGGAGTTGACTACGATGAAGTTTTTGCACCGGTTGCCCGCATGGAAACTATTCGTTTAGTCATCTATTTGGCGGCTCAAATGAAGTGGAAAATCTATCAACTCGATGTTAAATCAGCTTTCTTGAAGAGGTTTATGTTGAGCAGCCTTTGGGGTATGTCGTAGATGGACATGAAGACAAAGTCTTGAGATTGAAAAAGGCTTTATACGGTTTAAAGCAAGCCCATGAGCGTGGACTAGCCGCATCGACAAATATTTCCAAGAGAACGAGTTTGTTCGTTGTCCTAATGAATATGCTCTTTACATCAAAGTTTATCATAATGGCGATGTTTTGCTCGTTTGTCTTTATGTTGATGATCTAATTTTTACCTAATAATCCAAACTTATTTGATGAGTTCAAGAAAGTGATGTCTTTTGAATTTAAGATGACTGATTTAGGCCTCATGTCATATAACTTGGGCCTTGAGGTGAAACAAATAGTGGAAGGTATATTTCTTTCACAAACTGGTTATGCAAAAGAAATTTTGAAGAAGTTTAATATGATTGATTGCAATCCAGTGAACACACCTGTAGAGACTGGTTTGAAGCTATCCAAGTTTGGGGATGAAGAAAAAGAAAATCCGACTTTGTTTAAAAGTCTTGTGGGAAGTTTGAGATATTTGACATGTACAAGGCCGGATATACTTTATTCAGTTGGGGTAGTGAGTCGTTTCATGGAAACTCCTATTTCTACCCATATGAAACTTGCTAAGAGCTTTCTTCGCTGCCTAAAAGGCACGCTTGATTTTGGGATGTTTTATACTTCTTCTGATATTTTACACTTAAAGGATTCTGCGATAGTGATTTTGCTGGAGATATTGACGATAGAAAAAGCACGTCTGGTTTTGTTATTTTTATGGGTGATTGTGCTATTTCTTGGTGTTCGAAGAAACAACCTATTGTGACATTGTCAACTTGTGAGTCAGAATATGTAGCTGCAGCTTCGTGTACTTGTCATGCTATATGTTTAAGGAAATTATTGAAGGAGCTTCACTTATCTCAAGTAGAAGTTACAGAAATTTGCATTGATAACAAGTCGGCACAAGCACTTGCCAAGAACCCGTTGTTCCATGATCGAAGCAAGCATATCGATACGAGGTACCATTTTATTAGAGAATGCATTGCGAACAAAGAAGTGGAACTCAAGTTTGTGAAGACTCAAGATCAAGTTGCAGATATTTTCAGAAAGCCGCTGAAGTTTGAAGATTTTCGAAGATTAAGGGCAAGACTTGGAGTGAAGAAGGAAATTCTAAATTAAGGGAGGATTTTGTTAGTAGTAATTTGGAATTTCCAGATTATGTCTTTGCATAAGGCGTGGGCATGCCTTATTAGTTGACTGCAACTTTTAAGTTCATGAATCTAGAGTATGTAGAAGAATGGGGAATGTTCTTGGTTGAGGTGCATGTAGATGGATGAGTCCATTGGTTTACTACATTAAATTAGCTAGTTTGAAGGGTCTTTTATGTATCTATAAATACCCATTTGTACTTAGAATTTTGCAAGACATCAAGTTAATAAAATTCCTCTTCCTCCTAAAATTGTCTTCTACTTTTATATAGTTCATTTTTCTAACATACAACTGGTAACTTGGTTTCTTGTTGATTGCAGTTACATTTTTTCTAAGTTTATGAAATTGTTTTTAGTTCAATTACAAGAATTTAATTGGTAACTTGAAAAATTTATTTGTTGTTAATATTCGAACTTTATTTGGAATTATCCACGATGAGTTTGCTTGGAAGATGAAGATCAAAAGAATTATTGCAGAAATTCTTACCTGAAGAATGTACTCATTCCAATTTCCATCCCCATATTATGTATCCAATGTGACTTGTCAGGAGTTAAAATAGTGAAATTTTAAGTATCTTCACAGTTTTGCCTTTAAAGTAGTGTTGAAAGGTAGTACTGTTACATCACTACTTAAAATGAGACGGTATTTTTTTGGGGGGTGAAAGGTTTTTATTTTAGGAAATATAGTCTTATTGGGATGTCCAAAATGAATTAGGGGCAATAAATATGGGATACACGATAATATATAATTGGTTACTACAGTTTAAATAAGAAAAATCCATGAGGTTAGATATCAATTTAAAATATGTTTAGTATTTGCATATGAGCCCTTAAGCAACAATAATTTGATGTTTTGTTGGATGCGATATTTTGTTTTGCTTGTGTAGGTTTAAAACAGCACGATGTGTTTGAACGACAGGTTTATTGGTTGGTCGGTACCACTTAAATCAAACTATACTGCCTGTCGAAATCATAAGATCTATATTGGACAAAGAAATACGTCTAATGTGATGGGATACATACGTGCCTCATTTTTCCTTTATTATATTTTCATTTGTTTTTAGAAGTAAAAGGGAAAGCAAAGCATAATAGTTAGCACAATGGTCCACTGGTTGTGTTGTTATCTTCAGAACTCAAAAGTGCCAAAAACATGGTCCTGTTTTATTGCCAGATTTGCACAAACTTGGGGGACTCACTGCAGTCATAAGGGAACTTAGCAATCCAATCCCAGAAATAAGAACTATTTCTGCGTGGATTCTTGGCAAAGCCAGCCAAAATAATCCTTTTGTTCAGAAACAGGTATATTCTTAGCTTTTCCTTTGTCAAAGTTGCTTTTGTGTTTTAGACATTCTATTTTCTCCCAAGAATCACATGACCTATAGACTGCACATTAAAATTTGAAATTAACAGATTCTGGAGCTTGGAACACTGGCAAAGTTAATAGAGATGGCACGCTCTGATTTCAGCGAGGAAGCTACAAAAGCTTTATATGCTGTTTCAGCCTTGATTAGAAATAATATTGAAGGGCAAGAGTTATTCTATATGGAAGCTGGAGACACGATGCTTCAGGTGATTTGATAAAATACTGAAGAGTGATAAAAGCACTTTTGAGTTGTGACGCACATCTTATGAGCCTAAAAGCTACTTTTGTTACGCTTTTGTGTTGTCTTGCAGAGCATTCTAAGTAACTCAGCCATTGATATCAGACTACTCCGGAAATCTGTGTTTCTCTTGGCTGACCTGGTCGAATGTCAGTTGGACGGCCGAAGTAACACGGAACTGCCTTTCTTCAGCAATCATTCCTTGTTGAAATCTGTGGTTGATCTAATGACATCAGAAGACCTTGATATCCAGGAAAAGGTCTTTGCTTGTCTTTTAAACTTGAGGAGACTTATGATTAATGTTGGTTCCAAGTTTTCGGTATTAGACACAGGTGGCTCACCTATATAGCATAAGGCACATCGATGACCTGCTCACTATAAGTAAAAGGATAGATGTGCTCTAAAATAGTATACTTGAGTACTTTTTCTTGTTGGTCAACTTAGTAAATTGCATCAAAATCATGTTCATGAAAGTAAGAATTATATAGCCTTTTTTTTTTCTTTATTGTGTACCATGATGCCTCATGTATGTTTGCTGCTTTAAGTTTTGCAGGCCTTATATGCAGTCAAGAATTTACTGCTGTTGAGATCTATTGATGCTGTAGTGTTCAAGGATGTCTGCGAATTGGATGTGGCATTGGGGAGGATGAGGCAACAGTTGGAGCAATTGATTCGTGACGATAAATTTAAAGAGTATGCTCTTGATATGGAAAATCTTCGTAGAGAAGTTGAGCTTATTTTCGTGGGAAAGCTAGATAAGGTGCGGAGAACAGTAGATTTTCTATGAATTTTATCAAAAAATGTATTTTGTCTATAATTTGGGACATGGCAGGCGAAACCAGTTTCGACATGATAAATGGGTCGGGTCGCTGCAGCTTCAGTTCCTCGAGACCTTGTTCAAAGTCTGCACTGCTTCAAACTCATCCCAAACTTAATCTCAATGTTGTAGCTGCCTTGACAAGGATATATATGAAAGTTCCTGCCGTTTGTTAGCAGAAGGGAAGAATGCCTGAGAATTGTAGAGAAAACATATATCTTGTCAAAAGTGTTGTGCCATAGGCAAACAAGAATTACAGGTGGAACTTGAAGTAAAATTATATACTCAATGGTGCGACTTGATCCCAGTCATGCATTTCATTTCTCTCCCTACGCATTTTAATAACTCATAATCAGATCTTGGTAAATAACTATTTGCAACTTGACAATTTAAAGGAGACTTTTCAAGTAATTTAATATTATTCAATCAACGAGAATGAGAAAATTTATAACCTGATCCGTGCAATAACATTGTTTTCCATTTGAATTAGTATGTTCTCCATCTCAATTATTGTCAAGAAACATCTACAATGATATTTTCCGGTAGTAACATGACTGGATATCTTGCTAGGCTATGAAATGCAGAAAGTTGTAAAGACAAATTTCTGAAAAACCTCTAATATCCTTTGAAATTTTAAGCACTCAACAGAAAATTGTGGATGAACAAATTCGTCATAATCGAAACCAATAAAGGGTCAATGTCAAAATTGATAAAACAGAAAGGCAAATCCATAATAAGTGGAAAGTTGGTTAAGAGATCAGCAAGTAAAAGGACCTCTCTGGTGGAGGAATTAAAAAAGCGAACACATCTTGATCTTATATTATAGTTAGTTGAAAACTGTACCCACTCGCAAGCTTCTTCAACTGGCTGGACTTCCTCTAAACGCAGTAGAATATATGAATGATGTCGTCCTCTTTAATTTTTCTTCTGAGAAATGAAAAAGTTAAACTTGTTATTGTTTACTCTCATGACAACCTTTCATTTGTTAAAAGTAAAAATAATAAATTAACTTAAGCTGAAGTACATATGCTATTAATTAGCTTTTCATTTCCTATCGGATAACATAATAATATGAATAATAATAAGGGGTAACTTCAATTTTGGTACCCCAATTATACCTACTTTTTGGTTTTGGTACCCCATGTTTTAGCCATATCTCGAAAGACAAAGCTTCTGTAAGACGAGCATGGGGACTTTGGGATTGTCTAAATGAAATGGACAAAGTCAAGTATCCATTCAAGTTTTTCCAGAATTCAGCAAATGGATATTTCCTTCTGAATTCAATGACATGATCAACAACAGGATTTGCAGAGGAACTTTTCGAGATAAAGAGAAGAATTCTCTGGGAGAACAAGATTCCGACTAGTAAAGAAACTTACCGGAAATTCTGTAACATAGTGCATGTTGGCCGTTGGATCAATCGGATCTGTCAGGCATGCCCCGAATAGAAAGAACCCGCACCCAGGTTTGGAAAAGGATTTCGACCCAAACCCGACCGACAGGACTATATAGTTGGAAAGGACAAGGGCCCAACTCACAAGACGTGTTATCGTCAAGGACCATGCAAATCAAATTTTTAAAAGATTCTCCGACAACTATCACATGGGCTGAGTCATGCGGAAGGAAAATGAAGACAGCTGGCGAGACAATAATTAGGCATGAGACATAAGCAGTGACGTCTTATACTGTCTGATAAATGTTTTTATCATGATTTTGATCATTTTATTTTAAAGTATTTTTACAATGTTTCAAAATGTTGTCCAAATACTCCCGATCGATTTAAAATATTTTTACTATTTTTTCGGAATATTTCTTGAAGTTTATTTTCGATAAAAATTGGACAACACTTCTGTCTCGGGTTGGACGATGCATGCCATAGGCAACCTGTGTCCGAGTTGTGTTTTGAAACAAAAACGGGACGGATGAAGTTTGCAAGAGGTCGACGGTGTCAAGATGTCTGTTTCTCCTCAGATTGGCATTTTAAGAGGCGACCACCCTATGTGGACCTGGCCGCCTGTGTAAATTTTCGTGTTTTCAATTTTCTCTCATTTCTACGCCGACCGTCGCCTATCGCTTTGACAACAAAATTCTAGCCGTTGACAGCAGACACATTTTCTTTAATTTGTGGGATTGATTTCTAACAGCTATATTCTTGATTTTAATTGTATTTTTCTGTAGATTTTCAATCCCCAAGAGGAGCCTATCCATGATCAATCATCTCCTATAAATAGAGGAAGTCTTGGAGCAACAAGTGAACCAATTGATATACAACACAACAAGATACACTCAAGCAAATACTTGTTCTTTCATTTTCAATATTCTTGTTGTAATAGCATAAGGTTTTACACTTTCACATCTTGAGGTCTAGGCTTTATTTCTTGATTACACTTGCACTCAAAGTTGTATTATACATTATCGAGTTGTAATCTTGAATTTGGGTTCGTCATTCAACACAAGATATCCTTGTGAGTGTTCGTCATTAAACAAGTATTGTCCCCTCAAAAAGAGATTACTGATGTAATAAAATTTTCTTTAAGTTCTTAATAAAAGAAGGCTTTTGTTCAACATGTATTCGTAATGTATTATTGATTTATCCCTTTTGAAAAATTATCTTATACGCCTGGAGTAGGAAACGAACCAAGGTTGTGTTGAGCTGTTGCTGAAGGAGTCGATTAACTTGTAGACCATTTTCCCTGTTGGTGTGATTGGACGGAGACGTCTGTCAAACGGTCTAGGGGCAATAATTTATCGACTGGTGCCATTGCAAATCATCTCACCCGGTGCAGTTTTGGTCAAAGAAAGGTATGAATTTTAAGAGATATTTCAATTTTGCAGAAGCATGTTGGGCCTGATATGGTCGTAATGGACTATTTGCATTATTGTAGCTTAAGTAAAGTTTGGGTACTAAAAGTTATTTATTATAAAACATCAGGTACTGAAAGTGCACAAGTCATTTTAAGTCTCAAACCTACTATAACAGGTCAAGACGTTAGTTTTAACGGAGAGTTAATGAGAAAGTACCAAAAGTAATTAATTTTAAAAACAAAAGGTATCAATCTTGATTAAGTTGAAAAAAGGGGTACTAAAAGCGAAAAGAGGGCATAGATTGGATGTTAAAATTGAAACTATCCCATAATAATAATAATAATAATAATAATAATAATAATAATAATAATAATAATAAATTCAATCTAAATAAGTATAATGAATAGTGGACATTCTTTGTGGTTCCTAACAGTTTTACAATTGATGTGATTGCAATTAAATATAACTTTTTTTTGAATAAATGCGAATATATACAAAAAAAGAAAAAGAGTAGTCCTGATCACAGGCTGATCATGTAACTAAAGAACAAAAGCGTTGGAATAAAGTCAAAGAAACTAACGAAATGGTCACAAGCCGACCAGATGGCTGAATGGTTGGGGCCTCGTTAAAACCTTCCAAGGTAAAACCCACCTTTGTGGGAAAATCCCTTGGAAGGAAAAAGAGTACCCCCATGAGGAAAATCCGTCCAAAACAGAGAAAACTAGAAGACCAATCACACTAGCTAACAACCTATAATTGGCTTGGCCAACATAATCCTATGTGAGGGACTAGATTATGGCACTAGGGGAACCCCCACCACGTATCCTCGCGAAGTCTTGCTAAGAATATCCGCTGCCCGGTTTCCTTCCCTGAAGATGTGCGAAACCACTAAGTTCACCTGAGAGAGGAGGTGCAGCGTGTAACACCACATGCTCAAATGTCGCCAAGGAATCTCTGTGGATCTCTTCCGCAGCAATTCCACCACATAAACCAAATCCGACTCCAGCCATAGATGATTCCAGCCCCTTTCAGAAGCGTAATGGATGCCCCGCATTGCTGCCATCAATTCCGCCTCAAAAGCAAAACCTGAACCACATCTTTCCACAAACACACCCGCGAAAGAACCCCTTGCAATTGCGAAAAACTCCGGAAGCAGTGAGACGCCCGGGCGGGCCATATGCACTGCCGTAGGTGTTCACTTTAATCCATCCCGGCAAGGGTTTCTGCCAATTAACCTGAACGATCTTAAGGGCCTCGACTTGGCGCCTGGGACCCGTAGAGCCAATGGAGAATGAGAAGGTCCTTTGGTCATTATGCATGCAACCTCTGTCTAAGGAAGATGACTCAAGAATAAGAACACGAAGGCGTAGGATGGCTGCCTCTAGTGTCCAGATCTTGTCATGGAAGGTCAAGTCATTTCTGATTTGCCAGGTGAGCCAAATACAGGATAACACCGCAACCCACCAAAGAAAAGAAACTCCGCTCCTGAAATGAAAACTCATTAAACGCACTAGGAATTCATTGAAGCTATAAGCCCTAAAGTGATGGATATCAAAAGAGTCGAAAGTCCACTTCCATAGGGCCCCTACAAAATCACATGAGACAAATAAATGATCAACGATTCGCGTCGGCAAGACAACAAAGAACACAAACCGAGGGGCCTGTAAAGGAGCCTGTGATCGTAGAACATTTAAAACCGCCATCGATTGTGAATGGCGCGCCAGTCACAATCGAACGTCTTTCCGGAATGTGAGGTGACCAAATCCAGGAACCCCATTGAACCACTGGGGAGTGAGGGCGCAGATATAAGTAAGCCGCCTTCGAGGAGACGGTCCCATCATCAGAGTGAATCCATGCCCGCTACATAAGTTTTTAACAGTACTTGTACTTTTTTATTAATTAGTAAAGTGCATGTGCGCTGCACGTGAAGACATGCTTTATTTAATATAATATGTTTTAATATACATAAAAATGTGACACACTAAAATTTATTATTTTCTAAGCATGCATGAGAACTAAATTTGTAAGGCCTACCTAGACTTTAAGTCTAAAAATAACATGAAGAAATTAAATATTGTAAAAGAAAACAAATAGAGGTGCTAAAAAAATTCATAGTGGACAATTTTGCCACAAGATTAGCAAAACAGTTCAATAATTAATGAACCTAAAAGATGAGAAAAATGATAATATAGATTTTCACAAAGTTACAACGACTTTAACATATATGTACTGGAAGACTTAAATTACTAATCTTATGATGCACATGAAACTTGATTTATAAGATGATATCTAATATGTGAATTTTGTTTCTCCTTATGCATCTTAACTATCTCTTTTATATTTCTTTCTCTTTGTGTATTGAGATCAACCAGGGTCGTCCATGGGGCGGTCAAGGCGGTCTTTGCCAAGACAGAGCCCCCCCGAGGGCCCCGCCCGGGATTTTTTTAAATTTTTTAATTGTTTAAAAGATGTTTATGTAAAATAAACACACAAGTATTGACTTAAGAATTGTGTTAGTTCAATGGTTAGCACGTCACTTTTTCATGTTGAAGTCGTGAGTTCGAATCTTCTTCCTTGCAAAAGTTATGTTTTTTTTTCCTTTAGCAACAGTTTAAAAACTCAAAAGTTAAGCATATTATAGAATTTTGGTTGGTCTAGTGGTTTGAATGCTACCTTTAGCATTTAGGTCATGAGTTCAAACCTTCTTCCTAGCTAAATTTCTTCTTTTCCCTTTAACACAAAGCCAATTTTGTTTTTTTTTGCTCTTCAACACAAAAGCTAGGTTTTAACTTTAAATATATTGATTATTAAAGTATTGCTTTGTAACACTATTTTATTGAAATTAAAAACATTAAATTAAAATATAATGTCTCACTATTTTATGTTTTGATCAATGACATTATTTTTCGTCACATTGATTAATTAGTTAAATTTAATTTTTTTTAATGTGAATATAGAGGGCCCATTTTTTCCCTGCACTGCCCTTCGAAACATTGGAACGGCCCTAAGATCAACATACCTCTTTTTCCTTCTTTCACATTGTCTCTTTGGATGGACCCCCACTATAACATAAAATTCATATTTTATTATAAAAGCATCATATATGTATCTTGAATACTTAAATAGTTAGAAAAGAATATTTTAAAATTTAAACACTAAAGGATTCAAAATCACATTAATTTCATTGATAACATAAAAAAATAAGATATGTAATAACAATTATATCAAACTTCAACTTTATTTTGGTCTTATTAAAATAAATTACGAAAAAGATAGTTCCGTATAAATTACCATAGAGAAAAGACCAACAAAACTACTAATAAATTAGCTAAGAAAAATTGATCTTCTTTCATTTTTAAATTCTTCAATTCTTTTCTTTTTTTTTGGGTTTTGCAAAAGAAATTTTGTTTGGAAAATATAAATGACGTAATAAGGCCTTAAAGGTGAGGTATTCTTTAAAATCCTCAATTCTATTTTTTGATTTTTATAAAAATAAATAAGAAATTAGTTAGACACAACAAGTTAGATAGAAATGCCGAAAAAAGAAGTAGTTAGACAGAAAGGCAAGAAAAATAACTTCATCTTTGCTCTTGTCTTGAATTGGTCTCAAGACTTTTAAGTACAGAAAACTGTACAACAGTCGCCAACTAATTCTTATGTGCTTGCCTCAACCTTTTTTTACATATCCAATAAACATACAACATATGTAAAAAGAACTCTCGGGCCCTTGCCGGAAGGGGCCTCTGTGTAGCGACACCACCTACACTGCCCTAGGGCCACCCTTGCATAAAATGCTCATTGATCTATTTTCACTACCAGAGCTCTAACTACATTAAGACCTAACTATTAATATACAAGCCCACTTGCATAAGAATTAAAGTTCGGATTTTGGGTTTTAGGTTTAGTGACAAGGTCGGGGAATAGGTATCAAAGTACTCACACTGGACCTTCTTAGTTAAGAAAATTTAATCATTTTCAAACATATATCAATGCATAACCATCAACTCAACTCGACATGTGAAAATAGCTTTGTGCGCCTCTAATACAAACTCATTTTAGACGTATGGTTTAACTCAAATGTATATTTCTACAAAGCTCTACCACATTGATATGAAATACTTAAATGAAATGAAATGAAATGTATATTTCAACATGTTGTACCTTGTTGATAAGAAATCCCTATTAGCTATTTTATTAACAATGCATATACAAATTTTGTATGGTTGCAAATGTGTAACACTATGACACGTGTTAAACCACATCCGATGTATCGTAGAGAATAAAAGGAGAAGCAATGTTAAGCTCAACAAACCAAGCGAAGCTAAGGAGTACTATATTCAAAGTGAAACTTGTATATAAACATATTGCGCTTCTACAATTATATTTACTTGGATCTCGAAAAGATACAAAGAGTATATGAAATATTTGCACAGAACAATTTTATTCCACAAAATTAAGATTAAATATGATTACATATAAAGACACCCGTTAAAAAACTCTTTCAATAGGCTTAAAGAAACAATAAGATCAAAAACCTAAAGCAAATTAAATCATGTCCAAGTACAACAATCCAAACTCCATACGTGGAGCTTGGCTTACATACACACAAAACACATCAATCAAAAACAAAGAAAAATCATCCAATTTATATCTCGTCATTATTTTTTTATAATTTATGGAGATTTCAATGCCGTGAAATGGTGGAACGCGAAAAAAAAAAAAAAGAAAAGGCACAAAGAAATATCAGCCAATTTATATCTCGTTAAGCACAAAGAAATATCAGCCAATTTATATATCGTCATTATCAATTTACAGAGACTTCAATGCCATGAAATTGTGGAACACGAAAACGAAAAGAAAAGTCTCGCAAATCAATGAACTTTGGTTTTCATCGGTGTCGTCCTTATTTTTCTCGCTATTTTTTTGTTCTGAGATTTCTCCCGCCGCCTTGCACATTCATCACATCAAAAGTTGTTATTGTTCCCATGTATATATGTACTTTCTGATTTTCATACTGTTTAATTATCAACCAGCCCCAGATTGATCAAGTTCTAAAACTTGTCCTATAAATAGTTTCAAAAATAATTATCAACCTACTCTTGATTCATGTTCTAAAGTTGTCCTATAAATAGTTTAGAAAAGTTGTATGGATTGGACCAAAATCACTATGAACAACAAAATCAAGAATTTAAGTATGTCGTAGAACACCCACACCCACACCCATCCATTCATATCCCTACTCATAAATTAGCGGGCATGGGAATAAGAATTAAAGAAAATCGGGATACAATTTGACTGCGTAAGATGAAACTATGAACAAGAAATTTAAAAAAATGAAGAAAATCAGAACACCCACACCCACACAATTAAATGTAGCAGACATGGAATTGTGAAGTTAAGAATTTAAGGAAATCAGAACAAAACTTGACCATATTTCGAAACATATTGAAAGAAAGTACATGAGTGTGGTGAGAACAATTAAAAGAGATCAGAGTGCATTTTAGTGCATGTAATAAAATAATTTTGAGTAGAAACATTTTGTCAATTCATATGAACCGTTTCATGAAGGCATTGTTGTTTCAGGCCATATGGAAAATGCGAATCCGTTGCATCGGCTTACTTTTCACTCCATTAATTAATAATTATTCTACTCATTGATTAAATACCAACATTGTCATCAGATATTAAAAGAGTAAGGGATAGTTTAGTCCATTTACTTTTTAGCATAAACATTTGTGTTTTTATAATAACATAGATGGTTTTGCCACTTGTTTTAGGTTAAGTTATTATCAGTTGAGTGAGCAAATATATATCAGCAATAATAAAGATATGCGAAAGTAAATGTTGAAAGTAAATGACACAAGAGCGATTGATGGCTCGGTTACTCCTAAAAACAAACTTGTAAGTGCACCTATCGTTTATAGCAAAGCTAATCGAGTATCGAGTGTCATTTCCACGAGGACTATGAGCACTAGTAATTACCGTCTTTTTATTATCTAGCCTACAAATTCGCCAAATAGTTTGTTGCAAAATAAAAATAATACAAAAGCAAATAAAAGTGGAAGAGGCAACTAAGAACACAAAATATATCAGATACACTCGGATTGGAAGATGATGGATATAAATGTGCTTGAATGTGAATCCCTCTAGAACGTCTTTGTGATTTTACCAAAATAAATACAACCATAACCCTTACGTTTTAACCATCCCTTAACATATTTTCATGCTTAGGCATTCCTAAATTAAGTAAAACCCTCCGTCGAGGTGAATAACTCCTAACCTCAAGTTGATTAACTGAAATCTCTTTCTAGTTAAAACCCCCAAGATTGCATTAACGATTTATGAATTCCCATATTAGGTTTGACCCTAATCCGGAAGATTTATGTCGTCCTATATCTAGGATTGCATGCAACTCCTTTCACTTATGTTGGTTCTATTTCACAATAAATCTCTCGATTTCTTGGTGAAAAATAAACTTCAAATCAATATTGCGCATATACCAATTTGAATAAACAAGCATAACATAAGTGACTCGCATAAAAACATAAGAAAATATATTTAAACATTCCAACCAATAATCACGAATAAGTTCTAGGGTTCATCACATTTAAACACTAGCGATTTAACTCATGATGGATTTAAGAATGAAAACAACAATTAAACAAGAAGTTTCTTTCGAAATCAACATGAATACTTGAAGTTAAAACTTCCAAAACCAACATAAGACTCCCCTGTTGGATGTATGATGATGAAGTGGTGGTGTTCATCTTCTTCTCTGAGCGATCTTCAATCCTTGTGCCTTAGCGCCTCTCTATGGTGATCCAAGCCTTCTAACTCTCTTCCTCATCACAATATGTGTTTCTCCTCTCCAAAATATCAACTTTCATCTCAAATCTCTCCTCTAAAATCTGATTCTTCATGTATGTGAATGAATATTTCCTTCAACCCACACTATTGGCTTTTATAGACATTATTTTGGAGAAAGTATTCCTTAATAATGTCATCTTTTGATAGTTTAATGCTCAACTTTACGAGTTGGGTTGTTAGAATCATTATTTTCATGTGATCATGTGGGAAAGTAAGGAATTAATGCAACACAATGAGGGTAAATATGCAAAAAGAGTTGTCAAAAGGCTTGGTTGAAGTGCTTTCCCAAAACACCCTTCAAAAATCGTGCAAAAATAGTCCAGGAAGCACGGGTCGTGCTTAAAAAAGCACGGCCTGGCCGTGTTTGATAATCTTCCGGAGGTTGCCTGAACACGGTGCGTGCTTAAAAGCACGGCCTTGCCGTGTTCGATGCGCGTAACCATGTTTTTGCTCTTTTTTGGCTGATTAAAAGCATGACCGTGTAAAAACGCACACCCTGGCCATGTTTGTCTCGAAAGGCCCCGAAATGATGCGCTTAGCTTAGGATTTCGAGTGTTTTTGCATCCATAAACCTCGGGATATGTTTTGACATAAAACCATGGCCCGAAGTTCACCAAAAATAGCTCTGAATCATCAGTCTACACCAATAAAAGCACCTCACAGTAATATGAACTATGTACAATCAAAAACTAACGAAACTAACAACAAAATAACTCAAATTCTACTTAATACACACATAAGACATGCATAAAAAGACACTTATCAGCGATTTTATAGTGGTTCAAGAATGGGGTAATTCCTCTACTTCACTTTTCTCCAACTCCTGGAGCTAATCCACTAATGCAACAGTCGTGTTACAAAAAGGATAGAACAGTCCGAGTAAGCCTTGATCACATAGTTGGCTTCACTCCTTAGACTCATCTTCTTTGTAAGTCAGTTGCCTCACTACATCAGCTCTTCAAACCCTTCGGACTTGATCACACAGCCCTCCGTTGGATTCAAAACAGGCTCTAACTTGAACCTCACTGCACGTCCTTCACCATGTGAAAGTGCAGACCCTTGTTCTTAAATAACAAGAGTTCCTCTTCAACCTTTCTTCTTTTCTTCACTTAGTGTGTTGGTTAGAATTAATTCGAAAGTTTAGGCTGGAGGATTTGAATGTATAGCTTGAGAGAATATTTTGTAGTTGCTTACTTGAATGCCCAGATTATCTCTTGTGTATGTTGTTGCTTGTATCTCTCTCAGATTTTTCCTCAGCATTTTATTGTGATAGTTTGAAAAAGTGTACATTGAAGAGATAGACATTTTTCAAACTTCACTTCTTGGTCGTTGGCTTGTCTTGTCGTGCAACTTTTGATGTTGATCTTTCCTTAAATTAATGCTCTGCAGGTTGCCTAAATCACAAAGAGTTTCGCAAACATCTCATTGGTTCCCAGCTGTTTGCACTCTTTCAGCAAGACAACTTTTTAAGGTGCAGGTTTGTCCCATACCATTTTGGGTAAGTCTTTGACTTTTCTTTGCAATGGACTTCTTCAGCTTTCTTCTAGCCTTTAAGCTACTTTACTCCTTTATTGAGTCTTCTCCATGAATCTTGATGACTCAAATGTAAGTCTACTGAAAGACACAACTTCTTCACTTGACTGAGATTCTTCTTCGATACTCAGCTGCGACACAACTGAATCTTCACTGCAATTCTTCAGTCAGTCTTCTGCGATCTTCAACTCTGCTGCTTCTTAACTCATCTTATTTCCTATCTATTACATAGTTGAAATACAACATAAATGGGGTGCCAACTTTCTAATCTAAGTTTCCTATGCATCATCAAAATCTGTACAAATAAATTTCCTAACAAACCCTAAAATGAATTTTGTGATTCGGATAGAATGATGTTAATATAATTGTCATGTTTTCTTGCGATTCACTTGTATGCTTTATTTATTTTAATTAATATTTCTATTATGTAAACTTGAATTGTGATTTTATACTTTAGATTGGAGTGATTCAATGTTTGAATAGGTCTAATGCAAGATGATTATACTTGAAATTAATAATTTGCGACAATCAAAAATAATTTTTAGGGGTAATTTCATATAGATAGTTTAAACCAAATGAATCTGAATAAGAGCAAATAATTAAAAAAGACATGCGCCATAGCTAGAACTTCTAAAGAAAAAGTAAAAGACTATCACATAATATGTACAATTTAATATTTTCGATAAAATTTTAGTTCACTTAAAAAGCATCATTATAATTTATAAAGATTAAAGTACTAAAACGATAAATATTATAAAATTTAGTACACATTATTCTATTTTTTTTACAAAATGAAGTATTATCAGTAACGAAAAGTCTCTATGTGTATATGAAATTGTAATAAATAAATAAACAAAAGAAACTTTACGAAATAATTTGATATTCATGACAAAGTTTAGTATTAGTTACTTAAACTACAAGCTAATTAATGTACAAATATAATATTCAAAATACAATTATTTACCAAATTTACTGCGTGGAACGAAATGACCAATGTTAGTGCCAAGTAATAAAAATTCTCTTGGGTATAAGGAAGAGCAAGAGGATAGTTGAGGGGATTAATTATAGCTTGATATCTAAATCTTTGACAACTACAGTTTCTTATTTGATCAAAAAGTCAATCAAAAATGGAAATAAAAATCAAAGTATAAATTTACTTTTTTTTTTCTCAATAGTGGCACTAAAAATAGATTGATAATTATATTTACAATAAATAACATGATTTATAAATGATTAAATTTAGGTCTCTTTAACAAATATAGATTAATTTTAGTATATTAAGAATAATTAGAATTTTCATAACTATATGACTCATAAGATTTACAACTATGTAATTTTAAAATAAACAAAAATAGTTTACGCAATTTAGAAACTAAATTAGTTTTTAGTTTATTATATATTTTTAAATTTAGTTTTTGCATATTATAAAAGTTAGTCAGTAATATATTGAATTAATAAATATTAACTACTTAAGAAACCGATAACTTATTTTTTCTTTCATATATATGACTATCTTTGGTTTTATTATTTATTAAGTGAAAATATTTTATGTCAATTGAATAGTGTTTCAAAATTATTAAGTGAAAATATATTTATTAAGTGAAACTATTTAGCTAAATAATATTCAAAATATTTTATAATTTACTTAGTTAAAAATGTAGGGGAACCCCAACTTATTTTCAAAATAAGATTTTATTTCAATAACCTCCTTTAATTTTGACTATTTTATTTGCAAAATTGCCATTACTAACGTCTTAAAAGCTACACCATCTTATTTTATCCAAACTCTTCAACAACTTATTCTTAATATAAGATCTAACTTTTTTATAAGCTCTAAAAACAACTTATAAGATGTAGGGGCTTATAAGATCTTTTAAATAAGCTTAGCCAAACACCCTCTTAATCCGTTAATTTTACTGCTTTTATTACTCAATCAAATCTTTGTCAAATTTTTAGGCTAGATAATAAAGAGATAGTAAGAAACAGTAATCATAAACTTCGTAGGAATGTCACTCAATACTCGTTTTGCTAATGAAAGCGATGCCAAAGTGCCTAGGCTTTGTAGTGTAGTTAACGGCCATCAGCACCATAGCATGTCATTTATCATGATTAAAAAGGCAAAATAAATAATTTGACTAAGATTTACATCTTACAATTTAAATATGTCCATTCATATCTTAATGTGTATTGTTCTAATCTAGTGATTACAGATCAGGCCCCTATCAACTCAAGTTTTGGATTACATAAAGGCCATAATAGGTTCATCAATACTGAAGCAAACTGAACGACATTGACGAGATTGATAAGATACAATAAATGTAACATGCAGCAATTATGCTGCTTAACAGGTCAAGTGATTTCGTACGTACGTGATATAAAGGCACCTATTGCAGATGATAGTCATAAGATTGGTTAACCCAGTGGAGTTTCTGTACGCTTTCCCTGCTTCATTAATTTTATATTCACGGCCTTAAAAGCCTTGGACCAGCGTTGGGCGCAATCCAGCTTGTAATCACATCCACAAGGAGATCAATTTCCTTTGGATTTTCTGCCGGGAAAATTCTCGAATCTGCACCAAATGTACTGCCCACTTCTTTGGCAACCGTCTCCCATGGTGTACCTGCGGTTAAAGTTGCCAAAAACTCTCCTCCACGATTGACCGCATCAGCCATTGATGGGGGGACATCTGGCAGAACCTGAATTTTTTAAGAATTTTCAAATGTTTTTTGAAGCATAATGATTACAAGATTTTACGCCATCTAATTCCAGAATACACTCCATGAAACAGCATGTCTTCATGAACAGTATAAAGACATCCTCTATTAGAATGAATACTTAAAATTATGTATTACCTGTTGTAGAGGCAGGCCGTGATCCCCAGGTAGCGAGCGAATGGACATATCAGCATTGAACTGATAGCAGATTCTGAGCTAAGAACCTGGGCTAGTGTGGGAGTTTCATCAATGGTATCATCTTTGAACTTTATTAATAAATTCCTTGAGATGCCATAGTAAGACCTAATCTGTCAAATTCGCAATCACATGGAAAAATAAATCATTGATTTCAGTTCATCATCACAGGTTTTTCCATAACAGCAAATTTCTATGCGTCACCCAAGTCCTATCTAAAATATGAGATGGAGAAGTTTTTCACATCTTGCACTATGTCCCTTCAGAGTTTAAAAAAAAAAAAGCTACAAGTAAGAATCAGTGAGGTGAGGAGCGAGAATATACTGATCTCGTTTTGGCGCTTTCCCCTCTAATTCTCTAAATGAGAATTACAACTATGTAACAGGGATATAAAAATATTATGGGTGTCATACTGTATCTATGCCCGGGAAATTGGATAGGTTTTAATTACTTCAAGGTATAATCAAGTCCCATTTTAAGTCCATGTTTGTCTTAATTATGAATAACTAAGATGAAGTTCTGTGGAATATGAGGTCAACTTATTTGAAGTTGTCTAAATTAGTAAGAGTATGATTGATATGTGTGAAACTTTGGTCAAGGTGAAAGTAGTAGGAGTTAGTAAATGGTTAAGGTCACGACACCTATGAGTGAGAATTCAAACAATTAGCTTCTTGTTCTATGGGACAGGAAAGTTTGCTAACAGGATTGACATTGGTTTGGTGATATGGAGTCTACCCATGGTTTTTGTTGATCTATGAATATCTAACAAACAAAAAAATCAGGTAATGAATTCAAAGGATATGCTGTCGGATAAACCTTGAGGCCAGAACTACAAGTTCATGAGAATCGTAAGGTTAAGAAACTGTCTTTATTTCATTGAAGTTAGCAAGGTAAATATTGCTTAATTTCAGGTGCCTCCATTTAGACACTTGTATCAGAGAATGGAATATCTACAATAATTGACAAATCGAATGACACTAAAAGATGTCAAGCTAATAGAAGAGCAAAGTTGTTCAGTAATTCAATGAAATAAATGAAATTAGTAAAAACAGACATAAAAGAATACAAACGTAATCAAATAATCACAGACATCAAATATACGGAGCAATAAATAATCTGTAACAATTTCCAATTAAACTTGTGCGGCAAGTTTGTACTGACCTCAGTTAAACAGGAAAAATAAAAACTTGCCACAATTAATAAAAATTTAACATATGATTTATCTATTAATACAGTTCACATATTCCCATGTAATGCTAATCAGCAAGGGATACTCAGAGCAATAAGATATGAATGGTTTAGAGTTCTGAATCTGTCGCTTTGTACTTGCATGATTACACAAAAGCTAAAGCCTCTTTGCACTAACAGCATATTCTAGGTTGGCGTTATGACATAAAAGTGAAAACATGAAGGATCCAAAATCATCATAAAAGTCCAAAACTACTACAAGATGACTTTGTTGACATAGAAGTAAAACATATAATGGGCAAAAATTCCAAAATAGTAGAATACATATTAAAATATTCACAAATTTCGTTAAGATGTAATAATCTGACATTTGAATTTATTGCCTATTACAAGTCTATTCCAATCCCTTAGTTTGTCATGCTGGGTGTTCCGTTAGCAATATAAGTTTTCTAACTTTAGGTTCAATGAGTTTGAATTCCATAAATTATCCAATCAGATGAAAAGTTTAATGGACTTAAAATACCAAACAAATAACAAATTGTGATCGTCAATATATTTTTAATGTAATCAAGAACACAAACACATCAACAAGTAGCAGGTCCCAGTTCAACTGTATGGCTTATTTTGTAGTTTCTAATCATTTTTTTCCCTTGAAGAAACCATAAAGTTTACTCGGACTTATCTCACTACTGTTAGCTTCAATATATCCACAATTTTTGAAGCTATGGAGATGCTTTTCGTCAACCTATTCGAAATTATTCGTGAAAAATCTTCCAACAAGATCTTCTCTGTAGGTCAAAATGATGTGCCAAACAATCTTCATGACCTCTTCGCTACTTGGGCAACTTCATCTCTTCAATAATTGATTCCTATGTTCTCATTTCACATCATTGATTTCCAATATAAAAAACAACCACTAGAGCCCAAACGACCAAAGTATACAGTGCATGCTATTCTATCTTAATAATCCCATGCGCCCCAACATAAAAGGAAAAGATAGCTTCTTTTCATGGCCAATCTGAGTCTCAAACTTATTCCTATCCAAAATTCGCTAAACCACATGGTTACTTTTTCAAAAGAGTTCATTAAAACTCACCAGACTGATATTAAGTTCCAATATTGGTAGGAAAGACTTCTTCGGACAAGCCAAAAATTTAATCTCAAAAACCAGAACGGAACCAAGCAATTCATAAAACCAATAAAAACAAAACTGAATGATGGATCATCATCAAATGAAAAAGTGATTCAAATGTAGTATGTGTTTTGTGGGTTTTCAAACAAAAGTAATTCCTTAGAAATCAAGATGTTATAAGTGTATTAACCGATGCAAATAAGTATAAATATTGTAATGCTTCCAGTCTTGACTTTATGATTAAATTAATCCTTTAATGGGACTTATCCTACTTCGCAATATCCTCTTGTCCAGAATTCTTACACATGCCTGTACTAAAGTAGGAATATGAAGTCCTAAGGGATGGGGTTTATCCTTTCCTTAACTTTTCCTAATTAGTATGAGATTGTATTTGTGGTCTTCTTCATTCCACATCTTTTAGTTATCATTCATCGCATCTATCTGCATGCCTTAATCACTATAAACCTCACGTTGGATAAAACTTAAAAACTGTCATGTACATTCCAGAATGAGCTAAATTCCTGAGGACACTTTCGGTTCACTGACCGCATCAGGATATCCTCAAACTGTGAATGATATTGATTAATAAACGCTGTAATAAAATTTGCAACCCAGGCATAACTATAATGCAATTTTTGTACATCGAATACAAATGTTGAATATTGCACTTGCTGAAACAATGCCAAAAAATATGTTCCATGGTTTCAGCATTCAAAAGACATTAAGCCACATTTCCTTGAAGTATAAACTCATGTAAGGTGCTTTATTTTCACTATGTTGTCTACTAATGCATTCTTCTTGAACACCCTTTGGGGCCACACATAGTTCTATATTTACTTTTACTACATTCAATGAGAATGACATTCCACAAAGATATCAATCAAATCTTTCTTGCCATTCCCATTGGTGCCATACGCAGTTACATCTTTGAAAATATATACTGAAACTTAGGTGCCAATTCTGTGGTACACATCAATGCCTTATTTCATGCTACACATTTTCAAAAAGAATACTAAAACTAGATTATAAATTTTCACATTATGGTACTAACTGCTGCCACATTTTTAGTTGTCATCAGTTTCACATTTCAAGAAGATGCGTTGAAACATTTTACGCTCACATTTTCTTTGTGCCATAATTGTAAACCTACCCTATGAAACACAAATGTAGTAAAAACTAGGTGCCACATTCCAGAGTCCCACATATTAATTGTGTTATATCATTAGGGTCCATTTGGTGATATTCTCCAATGAAGTGATGGCTATAGGTATCATCAAAGTTGTATGTCCCAAGTAAAGCAACTTAAGAACAACCAGTGTAGTCAAAGCGGTGGCGCACTCAAGCGACAATGTCCTATATCGCCCGAGTCGCGAGGCACCAAAAAAAAGCGCTGCTGACTCGACCAAGGCGCACAACTTTGGAAATAGTATCTATAAGATTATAATATTTTCAAATGATCACATACATAATCATTCAATATAAAATTAAACCATATGCACCAATGACATCTTTTTGTGCATTTTAAACATTGTTTTTGCATTTCCAGCTCCAATAGCACTTCCACTATCCATATTATATATTTATATAGCATCTATAAGATTATAATATTTTCAAACCACATACATAATCATTCAATACACCAACAATGACATTTTCTGACATTTTAAACATTTTTTTGTGCATTCCCAGCTCCTTCTTGCTTCCACTATCCATATTATATATTTATATAGTCTGTACAACAACAAAAAAAAAAAAGTCGGTTTGCATTTAGCGAGAAAAGAAAAGTAAAGCTGAGAGAGAAAAGAAGGAACTGCCACGGGCGTTTAACGCACGCACTTGCATGAGTTGCGCCTCTAACAAAGCGCGCGCCTTGGGAGGCCTTTTCCTCCGCCTGGCTCGGTGTTGGTGCGCCTTGGGTGACCCAAGGCATTGAACCTGTCGCACGCCTCGCCTCGTGCGCCTAGCGCCTAGCTGACTCTAGATCTACCAGTATGCTTTCTAGTTTCTATTAAAAACCCTCAGCAATATAAGAATAGGAGAATAAAAATGTTCAGCAAGCTGTCCCTCAGTGACCTACATTCACAGTCTACGACTCTACGTGATAGTACATTTTGGCTTAGGCATCCAAAGCGGGGCAGAGAAGCATCAAAATTTACCATTTCTGGTTTAGAATAATTCGATATAGTTTTACAATCAGTTCCAATAATTCACTCATTTACATTTATCATTGCCAAATTCAAAAAGTCCCTTGATTCACTAATTCAAATCAAATTCCTATGGAATATACATTTGAGAAGATAAACTTGATAAACATAATTTCTGTCCTCTGTAGCAAAATGGTGTGTTTCCATTTCCTAACCGCTTGTGAGGATCGCAACTGCATTTCCATATTCATGTTACATTGCCAAATAGAAAACACAATGGACAAGAAAATCTCCATGGTAATACAGAAAAGTCTCAGATATGAAAGGTGTCCTTAATCAAATCAACAAAGCAAATAAGTTCACAACTGCATGCATTTACACGCATGTAGCAGCACACATGCACACACACATTTTGTGTGTATATATGTATACTTATGTACGTAGATAGAGAGTTATGATCTAACAGTATGCATCAGGTGAAGGCAGGCAACTCTTTTGGGAGTGAATCACACTAGCTCCCTGAACTCGAACATCAAATAGGATTCTAGGCAGAATCATAAGGCAGCACACACCTCCTGCTTCCTAGTTCTAATTTTTGCAGGTCTTCATTTAAGTGGATAAACATTCATGATGCAAACCATAATAGACTTCAGACCATAGGGCGTTGGTCCTATGATGAGCACGAAGCTTATAGTTGAGAAATATCCCATTATCCTACTAATTTCTTTTACTTGCACTTTGTTGATTTCCAACAATTTTAAAACTGGACATGCTTTTGGTACTATGGGTAATTTAATAGGGTTGAACTAATCCGAGTTTTAGAGTCTTTCAGGAGGATTCTTATGTTTTAGATTTTTAAGAGATGTTATATCATCTAAAATAAGTGTTTGAATTGTTTAATGTATTGAAAGCCCTACCTTTCCTGTAAATGAAGTATTTTGATTACATATATATGTAAACATGTGTTTTGTTGTACTGATATCAGTAAGAAAAATCATTGACAATTAGTGACAGCCGTCCGTTTATGTAATTCTGAGAGAGAACTAAATATTCCTTGTGTATTAATCATGACAGATGATACATTATATAGGCAGGTCTATGCCAACCATCACCCGGAAAATAAGGAAAAGAAAGAAACAAAAGAAGAAACATTACAATCTAAATTTAAAGGCACTAAGTTGCCTTACTAAGTCTATATTATATAATATCTCAACACTAAAATATACTAAATATATATTATACAATATCTCAACACTCATTCGAGTGGAGCATATACACATATGCATCCATCTTGTCACATATATAAGTTATCAGGGCTCTGAAGTAGAGATATGGTGAAGATATCAAGGTTGATTTCTAGAATTGACAAGGAGGTCTGATGATTCCCGAGAGAGAATCTTTTCTGAAAATGGCGGTGCGTCCCCCATATGCCCGTCCTCTAGTTAAAAAGCTGGATTGGAAGAGAGGTATAAATTTAGGTGATTATCTCACGACTCCGTGAGGACTGTGACTTCACGCTAAATGTTTAGCAATATGCGTAACTTTTGCCGTGCGTAGCTGATCTCGACTTACATGCTTGTGAAACAGCAACGATCACATTGCAGCACTACACATGATAGAGTTTATACTATGAATATCTGATAACAGTAGATCTTGATCATTCTCATCTCTGTATTCGGCTTGAATACCAGATTATATTAGTAGCGTTATGGGTTAAACAAATCTTTTCAGTGACCACTAATGTACTTCACAATATGAATAGCTGCGTATTAAGTATCCACAAGGAGAATTGGCCGACTTACTTGCAGGAAAGATATGTCGAGGAGCACAGTGCGTGGTGAGATAATTCGGTTCCTGACAAGTCTTTGGTATATTCCTGGATCGCCCAGTAAAGTACTGATTAGGAAGGAGCTTTATATTAGGATCTATAGGAGTAGAAGCGGGTTTACAATCTGTAAGACATTTGTTTCTAAAATATCAAACATATTTCTTTGAGAATATAATGACTTTGATTGACTCATGATCCCGAAAGTAACGAAGATGGCACAAGTCTTGAAATCACGAAAATTAAAGAATAGATGTTGTTTGATGCCGTCGATTCCACAATCATACGCGATAATTGATGTCATCGACACCGACGCTTGAATAGATATAGGTATTTGATGAGGAAGCGTCTAAAGAAGGCGAGAATGGTCTCGCCGTAATGGATCATCGAATTGATGAAGAACACAGCTGGGCAGCGAAACCGTGCAGAGAGGTGAACAAACTAATGTCTCTTAAAATATGCCTTTGGGAAGATAATTGAAGTGAGTGACAACGATAGTTAGATTATTATTATTTAAAAGGTAAATGGAACCAATCTGTTAATATCTGCAAAAACCAGCGAACTCATAAAAATTGTAGAATTGCATCAGAAATTGCAAAATAGCCCGATGTTATAGGGCGCATTGCAAACTTTAATTAAATTTCCGTATTGGCGAGTTTATATTTAGACCACTACCGTTTATTTAACAAGTTAGCAATACGTAACT